>JAZKJV010011652.1:600000-1168419 GCA_037367405.1 Ottelia alismoides | reverse complement strand
TTGACTTAACGAGATCGAGATAACCTAAGTCCTATGTTGAATGCTGTCACAGCATAGGCATGCATCCTCTGACCGGAGACAGATGTATTGCTATATGTCTGAGTATGTACATTTGACAGACCAATAGGTTGATGACCTAACCAAGGTCTATACACCGGCGCGTTGGTGTGCATATAAGGGCATATGAGTAATACGATCTCTCAAAGGGATCATACAGGTTCACTACTGAACCGGAAGACATGAGCTTACTCATGAGATATTGGGAGGAATCAAATTCCGTGCACGGTCGTCTCGCTTTGGAAGCTTGACTGAATTTGTAGGTTTGATATATACTTTTGGAAAGTATATGATCAAGACCTAGGTATGATATATGCTTTTGGAAAGTATATGATCGATACTAAATCCCAATGATCAAATGAGAAACTTTAGTGATCAAACCCTGAAGAAGACAGTGTAAAATAGATCTTGATCTTCGGGTTGACCATGGGTCTTCCAGTATGCAGGATGTACAGGTATTGGGAATATCTGAGGGTGATGTGATCATAAACGATTGTATATCCATGACGCTTCCATTCCGAGGGAGTGATGAAACAGGTCTGGATTTTAGTGACTCCTTTCAGTAGAGAAGCGATCCGATCTTAGTCCAAGTGTTGGACATTGGTCTGAATGAGATTCAGATTCAATGAGAAGATTGGATTTGCGGTCTTGATTTAATCAAGCATCTGTGGGAGGTTCGTAAGATCTGGATTTGAGATAAGATCTCAATATCCAAGTCACTATACGTGGAATAATACAATCGCCCTGTCCTTATCTCCAAGTATCTGCGGAGAAAGCACATTATTCATGAAAAGGTTCAAGAATAATTCTTTTGATAAAATATCCAAGCAAGGACTTGATGATTAAATGAGATTTAATTATCAAGCTTAATATGAATATAATTCATATTGTGAAAATGATTATCTGAGATAATTAAATGGGATTTAATTATCAAGGATTAAGAGAATGTGGATAACACTATCCATGATATATGTGTGTTATAAATATGATTTATAATATACATATATAAGAGAGAGAATTTATGTAAATAGCATTTGTTAATTAATAATGTGGATTGGATTCACATTTATTAATTAATTGGAAATGCAATTTACTAATTAGTTTGGGTTGTGAATATGATTCACATAATGATCAATGGCATGATTGAAATATTCACAAATTAATTTGGAATTAATTTGGTGGATATTATTGCAATAATAGTTATTGCAATTTATTAAGAAATAATAAGATAAAATAAAAGGAGACAAAATAACCCCAATTTTAGGGAGGGTTGGTTGACTCCATTTAATTTATCACATTATCTCTTAATTAGTTATTGTTAAAATTAAATTATGTTGATAATGTTGCAACATTTTTTAATTTAAATTAATGTTGTTGGTTTTAACCAACAACAATCATAGCCATTGATTTGGCATGGAACAAGCATAGCCCTTGGATCCATGTGTCCCATGGATTGAGATCCATTGGATCCTAAACTAGTATAAAAGGAGGGCTAGGGTAGCCTTTCCAAGTTACAACAACAACATTCTTGAGTTGAAGAACTCTACTCTCTCTCTCTCTCTCTCTCATTCTCATGGGGTCTCCCTAATATTCAAGTGGCCGTCCACTTTGTGTATTAGGGAGGACATCATTTTTGCTATGCCTCGACGCTTGGATCTTCGTCAAAGGATTGCGGGAAGGACGCGACTCATCATCGTGCCCGCAAGCGCATTCTCCGTGGGTCGGACTTAAGATAGGAGGATCTCTACTTTGGGATCTCGCGATCACAACCACGCTTCAAGAGGTATTCCTTGTACTTTGTGGTTTGATGAAACGATCCGAGAAGTGTTCTCGTGATCATGTGGTTTCATCTTTAAAGTTAAAAAAATTTCAATTTCCGCTGCATCTAGCATCTAGTACGACTAGTTGCTCCGATTGCATACGATGCGATCGACACGCTTCCGTGATGCGCTTGAGGATTCTCAATATCCTTCAAGTGGTATCAGAGCCAGGTTGAATAAGGGTTTGGATATGATCCATAGACCTTAGACGATTTGGTTCTTGAAAGGGTTGCGAAATTTTTACTGCATTTCAATTTTCGCACCTGTGTCTAATTGAATTTTTTCGGCACTGTTTAAAATGTGTAAACACGAAATTTTCAATTGAATTTTGTTCCCCATTAAACAAGGAAACCATAGGACTTGAGTTTACTAAATTTGGACTTTATTTGCTCAAGATATGGCTTTTTGAATATGACTATATCCACTGTTGCGGGAACTGCGGATTTGAACGTGATTAATGAGATAATTACGGTTTTAATCCGCCTTGAAATGCGTGAATTATCACTTGGGTTCTTTAATAAATCAAATAGGCAATCTTTCGAAACTTAGTTTGCAATTTTTGGATTTAAATTGATTAACATATGTTAATTTTAGTGATTGGGGGTCACTGCTGGAAATTGACATTCTTGATCTTGAACCTTGTGATATGTCATTTAATTATCATGATGAAAATTAATTGTTAATTTTCTGGAATAATTAGTGATAAATATTTGTGAAATATTTAAAGAAATAATTATTTTATTGAATGACACTTGCCTAAACCACAATGATGAGATATTAGATCTTGATCATTGGTTCATCAACAAACATTGCTTTCATGAAAACCATAGTTTATCCTACAATTGTTGTAGGACAACTTTTACATGAAACCCTTTTGCTTGAATAGGATTGGGGATTTGTCTAGCAAATCTCCTTATAATCAAAAATGTTTTGATTTATATTATATGGTATAATTTCGGTTGAAAAACCGATGAACATCTCAAAGTACATGATGGTCTATCTGGTATTATCCTTTCCGAGGCGGATGTGGTGCCTAGTCGGAGAGCATTGGGGTCGCGGGTTGCAACGTATGTGGTCCGTCCCACTCTCGTCGGTACTGGCTGTGAAACCCCCAATTTTAGCCCTGCAACTTGGTCAAGTTGATGATAATCAAATAGTTGTGGTCCAATAAGAAATTTATGAAAAATCCAATTTCGATCTGATTGTATCCTATTGTGACTTGTTGGATGCATATCGTCGTCAGGATTCCAATGCATCTGAAATTTTGTAAATCGGATATCGGATGACTGAGATATGATCATTTTAGTGAGGACGGGTCAAGTCTGAAATGGTTATACGGGATTGAGCAAGATCCATCTAAGAGATCCGCCCAAGTATGATTTTTGAGATATAAAAGGACACATGGGCTGCTCTCTCCTCTCACTTGCAAACCCTAGCCACCACTCACCATCCCCCACCTCTCAAGATCGCTGGAGCTCCGATGGAGCATTGGCGGAGTTGGTTGTCCTCTACTATTTTTGTGGGGAAGTTTTCCCTCGACATCCTCTACACGGATCTAGCACTAGAAATGTAAGATCATCTCTCTCGTTCCTTGTATTTCAAGATTTTATTGTGCGTTGGATCTAAGCAAGGGATTATTTTAGTTTAAAGGATTTTCGTGATCATGATGAAGCGCGTAAATGACTTAGAATGGAGAGTTAGAGTTGCAAGCGCGAGCATCATATAGGTACGGTCCCCTCCCCCTTTTCTTGCGATTTTCTCGCATTTCATATGTCCCATGGACCCTCGTGTCCCTCTTGCTGGATTGGGTTTCCCCTTGATGTGGAGAGCGTTGATTGTTCATGTTTCCTAAACAAATAAAAGATACCAAATGATATGTTTGATAGATTCACATGTATGCAAATTTTAAATATGTTGGAATAAAAGATATTGTATGTGGGTGGATAAAATGTGTGCCATAAATACGAAAATACCTAAGAATTGTTGAATAAGAATGTATTTGCGTAACGATGATTATTTCATTTCCTTGTTGATTTCTACACAATTGTCGATTTTATGTTTATTTGTATACTTTGAATGTCACACATCACCACAACTTATATACGGTTGTTAATGATTTGTTGCTGAATTTTGGATCCATGTAATGGGTTATAAGTGTAAATATACAATTTACCTCTTAATGTGTGGATATGATTTCTCATTGACTTACAGTGATATCTATGTTATTGGCAACCAAAACTCCTTGCAATGATGGCAGAACTTTAAGCCCTAAAACATCAATTTGATTTAAATGTCCATATTCTGAACCAAGATCAAAATATCATGTAATTCTTCACTGCTTCTCTTTACGGTTGTTATATTTTTTGGGTATTCTATGGGGCATGCTATTTGATATGTGGACTTCTCCAATATTGATTTTATCCGTTACGTGGCATGTTATTTGATAGGTGGACTTCTCGAATATTGGTTTTATCCGATACTAATGCCATGTGATTGAAATAAGTTAAAGATAAACAATTGCTATTATTGTGCAGCCGTTGCAAATATGAGAGTAGGGTTATGTATTTGTGCCAATTATGAGATATAACGTTTACATATGGATTTCCTTTTGTGTCAACCTCTTATGAATGCTTAGTAATGGTCTTAAATATAAATTACGTTACTAAATTCCATTGTGGGTGGCTCTGCTTAGTAATGGTCTTGAATATAAATTACGTTATTAAATTCCATTGTAAGTGGCTCTTCTTAGTAAAGATTTTTAAATATAAATTACGTTACTTAATTCCATTGTGGGTGGCTCTTCTTAATAATGGTATTAACTCAAGAGATAAGTGTCTAGTACAAGTATATGCATCATAGTCACAATAAGTACGGATTTTAAAACTGTGATTGATTTTTTTGGGTAGTTTATCTCTGCATATCTCAACTAATATGAGAGGTAAATTAAGGATCAAGGGAGTGATGCACTTAATGTTATTAATTTTAAATACATCTACAACTTAACCGTACAATATGTATGATCGAATATATCAAGATAAACATACATGTATCACGTATAAGGGATTTCATCTATATTATAAAAAAAGAGATAATGAGTACACGTTATATAATCTCCTATAATTGGTACCGAAGTTTTGTGTTATAAACTTTATGTTCAACTTTAATACATGTATATCCAATTGGTTTAGTTATATCATATAATGTTATATCCATAGTAATTGATCAATGTTAATGGGTTCTATGATAATTGAATTCATTCTTCTCGTTAAAACGGTTACAGATATTTAGTATACATTATTTTCTGATTGATTTTATCACGCCATTAATTTGACTAATTAAAAGTTGTTCCTAGACAGAAGTTACATCTTGGACAGTAGATTGCCGCGGTCTATTTAGTCGTGGTTAACGTTTGTATATTTAATATCTCATGATTTGTATTGTGTTTAACATTATTTAAGTCAAAGTTCAGTATTACCAGAAATGCCATTATTAACTCGAAATGGGGTGTGCTATCGCTACTACACTTGATCATGACGTGTAAACATTTGTAAGAGATGTACTCAACATCTTATATTCGAGCTATCTTATAGTAAAGAAACATTCAGTATGTGCTTTAGAATAATACAAGGAACTCAGACATCATCTTCTAAATTATTTTTTTGTTGGGTTAAGAAAACCCTTTGATATGAATTATGTGATGTATATTATTTCCGTCTCTTTTAAATAAATGCATCACGAATAAAGTACATAAAAAGAGGAACTCGACAAATACCATCTGTAGTACTGTTGTGATGAATTTACTTGAGACATGATTTATAAGCAGCAATCACTAGCCCATGCGAATTCAAATTTCAACATATTGTAATTTTTATCATTCCATGGGTTAGTTGTCACATTAACCAGCTAGATGGAGGTATGTGTTGTAAGGGAATATGTATGTATCCTAGGGTCGCAATCCCAATGGATGAGTTGGGGTTGATTGCGTGAGTTAGTTGCTCCAGTGCACATGATGTGACTGTTGAGATGATGCCTTTATTGTTTGAGCTCAATAACTAAATGACGAAAAGATGCATTGAATTATCACTTTATCGATGTTTGGATGTATGTGTCATGTTTAGAGAAGTTAGCATACCCGAGAGTGGGGCGCAACTCTCGTGGTCCCAGTGAGTCCTAGATGGAGTGTTAGTTCTAGTTCCGCGGGTCTGTCGGTGTGTTCCGCGACTCTGTCGGTTGAGCGTAGTGCTACGGGTATAGTCGGCGTGTCCGCATCCCTAGTACGACACTCGTCGAAGACTTTTACTTTGCCACAAGGGTGTATCTGGTGCGGTCCCGTTTGGCCGCGGTGCACTCGTTCCCGGGTATTCCCCTCGTGGCGGGTAAGCTGGGGGAAATGGGTTGAAGGTGGAGTTAAGGTTTGTTTGCTCGAGTTGAGTTCTCTAGTGCATATGTTGTGACTATTAAGTTTGACTATTAATATTTGAACTCAACAATCAAATGGTGGCAAGATATCTTGAATAGTATACCTATGTACATATGCGTATATGAATATCCCAAATAACACATGTAGATAAATGTATAATTAGTTAGATCACGATATGAATAAAGTACCGCCACTTGCAAAGTATGAGTAGCAAATTGCATACAACTTATAAGAATAATTTATTGACGGGTTGGAATAATAAGAAACAATTTCATGATTAATAATGGAACATGAACAACCCTCTCTTTACTCTTTTACACTTTCTGCTTAGTGTAGTGTTAGCCTGTTTTAGCTGTACTGAGCATTTTTGCTCATACGTATTTCTTTGGAAACCCATCCAGGTTTACAGGTTGTTGATCAACAACAGTGACTTGATCTTCCGCAGTTTGTACAAGACCCAGGGTACAGTTTCACTTGCAGAGATATACTAGTTGTTGTTATGCTTTTGTAGCTTCTACAATTTAAGTTGTTAGTCATGAAAATATATTTTGTGGACTCTATTGTAAATTTCTAAAATTTTTGGGAACCATGAATATGTAAATGTCATTGGTACATTTTTATTCTTTACTTTTCCTGCTTTACATTCCGAATATTAATCATGATGTATGAATGTGGCTATTGCTGAGTATCTGGATCCTTGGGAGATAGGTCCGACACCCTCCTCGCGGGGCGGGGCGTTCACAGATGGTATCAGAGCAAAGACACTCCATTAGCCAACATTTATACTTATGATTATTAACGGTATTCGGAATATATGGAATACATCATAGTCCTCTGACTATGATGTTTAGTCCAACAGAATGGTTCCCATATAAGAGTCCTAATATATGAAGACTTAGATATCTAGAGATTTACGAGTGTAATTGATTCATGCAGAATCATGTCGCTTTCGAATGCTGAGATTGCTTGTCAGTTGGCAATGATGATGGACATGCTCCAAAGTATGGATAGGAGACTACAGACCGTAGAGCGAAGACTTGATGGATTTGAAGAATCATTTCGTACCCTTCAAAGCGTGGGTAATACTAGAGTTACAATTCCCCATCTATCTAATGAGGATATTTTTCAGAAACATCAGAAAATATTTGCTAGCTATTGCAAGGGCCAAGTACCAGAGTTTGTGGGAGATACCAATCCTGAGGATGCTGATGCTTGGTTAGAAAAGATTGAGAAAGTTCTCAAGATTATCCAAGCACCCAAAGACTGTTGGGTGCCATTTGCTGAATACTCCTTGAGCGGTCATGCGAAGCGTTGGTGGAGCGCTTTATCCCGACATTTACCACATCCTTTGACTTGGGATAATTTTGTAAAGTCATTCAGAGAACAATTTCTTCCCGATTTCTGGGTTAGGAGAAAAAGAAAAGAATTGGATGAGTTGAAACAAGGATCGATGTCAGCCAGAGAATATCAGATCAAATTTGATGAGTTAGCACGTCATTCACCTATGCTTGAAATGTGTGAAGATGAACGGATCCTAAAGTTTTGGTGTGGACTTCGCCTTGATATTCAACATAGACTCTCTTCTTGTCGGCCATCCACTATCCGTGAGATGGTAGAAGTCATATCTCGCATGGAAGACTTACATCACGATATGAAATTGAGCGGGAAAAATTTACGTGAAAATGACAAGGATGGACAACATATTGTGGTGCCTTATTCAATAACTTATAATGGTTCCCTACCTTTGGAAGCAATGCACGAGACTACAACAAGTTCTACTACAAATGGGCCAAGAGGAAGTAGCAGGCCTCGACGATGCTATACATGTGGCCAAAGGGGTCATAGTCAAGTTGAATGCCCGCAGTGAGTCAATAATGTTATTGTTAGATCACTATATGAGAGTATTCACATGTCGATGAAAAGGAACGGAAAAAAAAATACTCAAGGCATGCGATTGATGTAATGACTCTTATGACTATTCAATGTCCTTGTAATTCTCAATGAAAAACAAATCGTTAGACAATATTTTGTCTATATGAACATAAATTATGTTCTTCTTAAATTTTTTGATAATATAGAGCAAGTCCACAAGAAAATATGACATATGGATTATATGATTCTGATGGTTATAGTTTTGACAATGCTAGTGTCTTAGTTTACTTTTTATGATAATCAAAATGAGTTAAAAGATTGATAAGTATCAAACCTTAGTTATGTGATATTGAGATTCGTTTTATGTAGTACATGCTAATTCATAAGACAAGCTTAAGAATTGAAAGAGATGGCTGATTCTTTTAAGATTGTTATCGATGACTATGATATTCCCATTACTCTTGTTGTAATCATTGAAGGTGCCATAACTCTAATTTTTATATTCTTATCATCGAGTGATGATTTTGATCTTCTTAAGATTGTTGCTGTTGACCACGATAACAAAGGTCCTATTAAGATTGTTATCACTCTCGTGATAAGTAGAATGTAGATGCATGTACATCTTTCGAAGAAATATGAAGAATTTTTTTTGATATCGAAGGTGTCAACTGTAATTTCTTAAAATTATTTACCGTTGACAATGATAACCAACGTTCTGTTAAGATTGTTATCACTCCTGTGATAAGTAGATTGCAGATGCGAGTGCATCTCTAGAAGAAATAGGAAGAGTTCTTTTAAGATTGTTATCACCTTCAAGCTAAGAAAGATACATCTTAAGATTTTTTTTCTTTTCAAAAGTGATAACCTTAAGGTCTGTAGATAGCCTTTTGACTATCGTAATAGACATATGTCCTATACCAATAATATCTCTACATGATGTGATGGATATTAGGTTTGATATCGTGGATGTATACAACATATGATATGAATAGACAGAGAATACTACCCATACCGATACATGAAGTCTCGAGGACGAGACTTGTTTTAAGATTGTTATGATGTGAAACCCCCAATTTTAGCCCTGCAACTTGGTCAAGTTGATGATAATCAAATAGTTGTGGTCCAATAAGAAATTTATGAAAAATCCAATTTCGATCTGATTGTATCCTATTGTGACTTGTTGGATGCATATCGTCGTCAGGATTCCAATGCATCTGAAATTTTGTAAATCGGATATCGGATGAGTGAGATATGATCATTTTAGTGAGGATGGGTCAAGTCTGAAATGGTTATACGGGATTGAGCAAGATCCATCTAAGAGATCCGCCCAAGTATGATTTTTGAGATATAAAAGGACACATGGGCTGCTCTCTCCTCTCACTTGCAAACCCTAGCCACCACTCACCATCCCCCACCTCTCAAGATCGCTGGAGCTCCGACGGAGCATTGGCGGAGTTGGTTGTCCTCTACTATTTTTGTGGGGAAGTTTTCCCTCGACATCCTCTACACGGATCTAGCACTAGAAATGTAAGATCATCTCTCTCGTTCCTTGTATTTCAAGATTTTATTGTGCGTTGGATCTAAGCAAGGGATTATTTTAGTTTAAAGGATTTTCGTGATCATGATGAAGCGCGTAAATGACTTAGAATGGAGAGTTAGAGTTGCAAGCGCGAGCATCATATAGGTACGGTCCCCTCCCCCTTTTCTTGCGATTTTCTCGCATTTCATATGTCCCATGGACCCTCGTGTCCCTCTTGCTGGATTGGGTTTCCCCCTTGATGTGGAGAGCGTTGATTGTTCATGTTTCCTAAACAAATAAAAGATACCAAATGATATGTTTGATAGATTCACATGTATGCAAATTTTAAATATGTTGGAATAAAAGATATTGTATGTGGGTGGATAAAATGTGTGCCATAAATACGAAAATACCTAAGAATTGTTGAATAAGAATGTATTTGCGTAACGATGATTATTTCATTTCCTTGTTGATTTCTACACAATTGTCGATTTTATGTTTATTTGCATACTTTGAATGTCACACATCACCACAACTTATATACGGTTGTTAATGATTTGTTGCTGAATTTTGGATCCATGTAATGGGTTATAAGTGTAAATATACAATTTACCTCTTAATGTGTGGATATGATTTCTCATTGACTTACAGTGATATCTATGTTATTGGCAACCAAAACTCCTTGCAATGATGGCAGAACTTTAAGCCCTAAAACATCAATTTGATTTAAATGTCCATATTCTGAACCAAGATCAAAATATCATGTAATTCTTCACTGCTTCTCTTTACGGTTGTTATATTTTTTGGGTATTCTATGGGGCATGCTATTTGATATGTGGACTTCTCCAATATTGATTTTATCCGTTACGTGGCATGTTATTTGATAGGTGGACTTCTCGAATATTGGTTTTATCCGATACTAATGCCATGTGATTGAAATAAGTTAAAGATAAACAATTGCTATTATTGTGCAGCCGTTGCAAATATGAGAGTAGGGTTATGTATTTGTGCCAATTATGAGATATAACGTTTACATATGGATTTCCTTTTGTGTCAACCTCTTATGAATGCTTAGTAATGGTCTTAAATATAAATTACGTTACTAAATTCCATTGTGGGTGGCTCTGCTTAGTAATGGTCTTGAATATAAATTACGTTATTAAATTCCATTGTAAGTGGCTCTTCTTAGTAAAGATTTTTAAATATAAATTACGTTACTTAATTCCATTGTGGGTGGCTCTTCTTAATAATGGTATTAACTCAAGAGATAAGTGTCTAGTACAAGTATATGCATCATAGTCACAATAAGTACGGATTTTAAAACTGTGATTGATTTTTTTGGGTAGTTTATCTCTGCATATCTCAACTAATATGAGAGGTAAATTAAGGATCAAGGGAGTGATGCACTTAATGTTATTAATTTTAAATACATCTACAACTTAACCGTACAATATGTATGATCGAATATATCAAGATAAACATACATGTATCACGTATAAGGGATTTCATCTATATTATAAAAAAAGAGATAATGAGTACACGTTATATAATCTCCTATAATTGGTACCGAAGTTTTGTGTTATAAACTTTATGTTCAACTTTAATACATGTATATCCAATTGGTTTAGTTATATCATATAATGTTATATCCATAGTAATTGATCAATGTTAATGGGTTCTATGATAATTGAATTCATTCTTCTCGTTAAAACGGTTACAGATATTTAGTATACATTATTTTCTGATTGATTTTATCACGCCATTAATTTGACTAATTAAAAGTTGTTCCTAGACAGAAGTTACATCTTGGACAGTAGATTGTCGCGGTCTATTTAGTCGTGGTTAACGTTTGTATATTTAATATCTCATGATTTGTATTGTGTTTAACATTATTTAAGTCAAAGTTCAGTATTACAAGAAATGCCATCATTAACTCGAAATGGGGTGTGCTATCGCTACTACACTTGATCATGACGTGTAAACATTTGTAAGAGATGTACTTAACATCTTATATTCGAGCTATCTTATAGTAAAGAAACATTCAGTATGTGCTTTAGAATAATACAAGGAACTCAGACATCATCTTCTAAATTATTTTTTTTGTTGGGTTAAGAAAACCCTTTGATATGAATTATGTGATGTATATTATTTCCGTCTCTTTTAAATAAATGCATCACGAATAAAGTACATAAAAAGAGGAACTCAACAAATACCATCAGTAGTACTGTTGTGATGAATTTACTTGAGACATGATTTATAAGCAGCAATCACTAGCCCATGCGAATTCAAATTTCAACATATTGTAATTTTTATCATTCCATGGGTTAGTTGTCACATTAACCAGCAAGATGGAGGTATGTGTTGTAAGAGAATATGTATGTATCCTAGGGTCGCAATCCCAATGGATGAGTTGGGGTTGGTTGCGTGAGTTAGTTGCTCCAGTGCACATGATGTGACTGTTGAGATGATGCCTTTATTGTTTGAGCTCAATAACTAAATGACGAAAAGATGCATTGAATTATCACTTTATCGATGTTTGGATATATGTGTCATGTTTAGAGAAGTTAGCATACCCGAGAGTGGGGCGCAACTCTCGTGGTCCCAGTGAGTCCTAGATGGAGTGTTAGTTCTAGTTCCGCGGGTCTGTCGGTGTGTTCCGCGACTCTGTCGGTTGAGCGTAGTGCTACGGGTATAGTCGGCGTGTCCGCATCCCTAGTACGACGCTCGTCGAAGACTTTTACTTTGCCACAAGGGTGTATCTGGTGCGGTCCCGTTTGGCCGTGGTGCACTCGTTCCCGGGTATTCCCCTCGTGGCGGGTAAGCTGGGGGAAATGGGTTGAAGGTGGAGTTAAGGTTTGTTTGCTCGAGTTGAGTTCTCTAGTGCATATGTTGTGACTATTAAGTTTGACTATTAATATTTGAACTCAACAATCAAATGGTGGCAAGATATCTTGAATAGTATACCTATGTACATATGCGTATATGAATATCCCAAATAACACATGTAGATAAATGTATAATTAGTTAGATCACGATATGAATAAAGTACCGCCACTTGCAAAGTATGAGTAGCAAATTGCATACAACTTATAAGAATAATTTATTGACGGGTTGGAATAATAAGAAACAATTTCATGATTAATAATGGAACATGAACAACCCTCTCTTTACTCTTTTACACTTTCTGCTTAGTGTAGTGTTAGCCTGTTTTAGCTGTACTGAGCATTTTTGCTCATACGTATTTCTTTGGAAACCCATCCAGGTTTACAGGTTGTTGATCAACAACAGTGACTTGATCTTCCGCAGTTTGTACAAGACCCAGGGTACAGTTTCACTTGTAGAGATATACTAGTTGTTGTTATGCTTTTGTAGCTTCTACAATTTAAGTTGTTAGTCATGAAAATATATTTTGTGGACTCTATTGTAAATTTCTAAAATTTTTGGGAACCATGAATATGTAAATGTCATTGGTACATTTTTATTCTTTACTTTTCCTACTTTACATTCCGAATATTAATCATGATGTATGAATGTGGCTATTGCTGAGTATCTGGATCCTTGGGAGATAGGTCCGACACCCTCCTCGCGGGGCGGGGCGTCACACTGGCCATGACAGCGGGCAGGGATTGTATAATGCCGGAGAAAGTCAATATGTATTTTTCTCATTATTAAAATTCGAATAATACGTATTTTGAGATAATACCTACTATTCAAGTAAAAGACATGTTTGTTGATTGATGATTGGATTGATGATTAATTTAATATGATTAAATTAATTATATCCAATAAACACTCTATTTTGAATAGATGTGTATTTCCCTTGGAAGAATTAATTATGTGAATGTGATTCACGATAATTAATTATAAAATTTGAATATGAGGTGGAGGATCACATAAGTGACATCCATGGTCTCCCGTCAAGGCAAAGGATTCCGTCGCCAGTTGTTGTATATAGGAGACGCCTGTCCGAAGTGACAGATCCTATATATGATTTAATTGGATCGGGTTCTTTGCTTCTCGAAAGAGTAAGGCCGTATACGTAGTGACCCCAATATCGGGTCCTCATATTATTGGGGCGATATTGGATTGCGTATAGCGGGTATTAAGCCTGTTGACGGTTGGTTCAATTAATGACGGGTCAACATCATCTTAGGGGTGGTGGGCCCGGGTGTTAAAGACCGAATTGGGAAATGCAAGTTAGACTTGCAAGGCGGAATGTGTTCCCGCTTCTTTTTATCCGAGTTGTAGGTTCTCATATTATTGGGATGCAACAAAGATAGGAAAGAGATCCCAGATCTTGTTAGAGATATAATGGTAAGAATATCTCTTACATTGAAAGTGATTAAGGGAATGAACTTTCAGTGTTGACAAGGTAAGACAACTTTGATATAAAAATTCCTAAATCAAAGTAAAATATGTATATATATATATAATATATATACCCTTATGCAAATTTCTTATTTCAGATAATCCTTCACTAAACCCACTCAATGTTATACTCAATGATAGCCAGTAAAAATATCTTGGATTGGACTCATGATCCATATATTGTACTTGCAATTGGACACATAATGTATGTGGTTGCAGTGTGCAAGTCCCCTCAACATAATGAGGAAGGGCAATTAAATAAGACAATAAGACATCACCTTAGGGTTTGTATGTCTCTGTGTTCTTGATCCTTCATCGAAGTGTACTTTGGAAGTGACATGTCGATGGTGATCGTAATTGTCGAATAATCCTTATAAAATAAAAGAAGATATTTTGGCATACAAATGTGCTCTAGACATTTAATCATGAATGACATGGTTCTCTGCATTATGCAGAATGGTGGCTCGAAAGAGATGATGTATTCAAAATGTTTGAATACCTACCTGAACCTAAGTCTAAGAGTTAAGATGTATGTAGATATGATGAGTGTCATCATTCTACTGTCTATACTCTAGTCATTCATGAAGCTTCATATTAATCATTTTGAATGAATTTAATGAAGCATGTATAAATGTTGAAATGCTCTTGTATTGAAATCCTTAGAATTCAACATAAGAGATTCTTTGTCTTGAACAATGGTTGTTTATAGATGAAGAGAGCGCAGTGGAAGCATGGGTCGGACCCGAATAAGAAGGAAAGTTAAAGAGTTGACCTACTTCTGTGACTTCCATATGACATCCAAAAAGTTGGATGAATGCCAATACTGCAATAAGTTGATGTGTTGATAGTATGACTATCAAATCTGTCTAAAATCCTTAGTGAAGGACTCAGATAGAGCATCAGAATAATCTTCATATAATCATTGACTCTGACTTTCTTATTTCATAAGATAAAGTCTGACAATTGTATCCCAATATTCTAATGATATTTGCAATTAGTTGCATATATATATATATATTAGAAGATTAGAAATTTAATCTTAAGGTTTAGTAATCATCTACATGGATATTGCTGTAATTGTTGCAGCAATCTCTGTTGGATAGATAGACTTCATATTCTCAGTGGGAGAGCCCTTAGTCTTGGAGAATGTCTCTATGACCTAGATAGTAGAATACACTCATTGTTTGTTTCTAAATGTTGGAAATAAACATGAATTCTGAGATAGAACTATCATAAAGAGTTATGATGGAAATATTTCAGATAGTAATCTAACATCTAGTGGACTCCACAAAATTAGAAAATTAATGAATGGTTCATTAAGATTTCTAATACTGAAAATAAAACCTTATAAGATCAATAGGAGGATGAAGATCATTTGACAATGATCTGGCATCAAGTCTTGGACATATGTCTGCTGATGTGATCAATAGACTAGTAAGGTATGAAACTTTAGAATGTCTAAAATTTCAAATCTTACACACTTGTGAATATTGTAAAATGTCCAATACACCCTTCTCTGGGAATGGTGTTAGATGTCGAGGTATTCAAGATCTCATACATATTGATGTATGTAGATCATCTATATCATAATAAACATTATGGATATGTGATATCTATTAATGATTATGTATGATACGAGATTTCTTCTCTTCACCTGAGAAACCTTTGAAATGTTCAAAGATTTCACAATTTTGGTTTAGAACCAAAGTTTGAAGAAAGATGAAATGAATTTGATCTAACCTAGGTAGCTTGTACCTATTAGATAAAATTCAAAGAATACCTTATGGAGATATGAATATCATTTCTATCTCACTCCTCCAGATAAACCTGAACTCAATAGAGTTGTAGGGAGATACAATTGGATCATGTGTGACATGATTTGATCAATGATGAATTTTAGCATAATTATCCTCTTGGTTTCCTGGTATATATGTGTAATAGAGACTACAATATATATCCTTAATAAGGTTCCATGGATGTAAGCTGGAATCTAGCACTTGAGAGTGCTACTTCATTAGGAAAATAAAGTATGGTATTGGATACCTACTTTATGACCTTGAGATTCTTAAAAGATCTCATCTCTGAGAATGTGATTCTTGGAGGATTGAGATTCTTGAAAATCAAGATGAAAATGAAGTGAAGGAACTCATTTAAATGACAATGAGGCTCCTGAAATCGGAAACTAAAAGGGACAATTAAAGATGAAGCACTAATACCTCTTCAAATACGTCTGAGGATGTATTCCATGTGTCAGCCAAGTCTGACAATGATCGGACTTCATGTGATGAAGCTCCTAAGGATCATGACATGGAATGATGGATATTAGCAATAAAGTCTAAAGTAGACTTCATATACAAGTGTTGTATATGGACCCTCGAGGATCCACCTATAAGGGTTAGACCCATTAAGGTGTAAATGGATCTTCAAGAGAAGAGGGAACCTGATGAGAAGGTAGAGACCTTCAAAGCTCAGTTCGTAGCCATAAGCTAACACACCGGAAGAGAAGACATTGCTTGCAATGAGACTTGCTCTTCGGTAACCATTCTTAAAATCATCAGAATATTGCTAACCTTAGCTACACAACTTGACGATTGCATCTTCAGGATGTAATTCAAGATTGCATTCCTCTAAGAATACCTCTCTGAGGATATTCACATGAAGTAGCCACAGGGCTTCATGGTTGAGGAAAGTAAGGTGTGAAAGCTAAAGAAATCCATTTGTGGACTCAAATAAGCTTATTGAAGTTGGAACATAAGATTTGATGAAATTATAAATGTTATAATTTCAAATAGAACCTTGATGTACCATGTGAAGCTTAGTGGGAGTGCCATTGTGTTCATCGTGCTAAATGTAGATAATATCCTAATCATTTGGAATGATATAAGGATGATAATAAGCGTTTTATAGTCTGGCTATTCCATACCTTGAGATATGATCTCAAGAATACCTCTTAGATCTTAGTTCTGAAGTTGTTCAGAAGCAAAGAGAAGAGGGTATTGGGACTGTCACATTAGTAGTACACCTTGGATATGTTCCATTTTTTGGAAATTCCAAGAAAGGCTTTCTTACCTTGAGATTTGGTACTGACCTATCAAAAGGGATAGCACCTCAATGAGTTGAGGAAGTGAATACTAAAACTGTTGCACTTGTGCATCAGTTACGAGAAGCTAAGTGTATGCTTGATGTGTACAAAAGCCAGATATCTGCCATGCAGTGGGAGTAGTAAACTGTTACTAATCCTTCTATAGAGATAGAACACTTGATTGCAGTAATAACAATATCTTCAAGAAATTAAGATTTTTTGATGGAAATCTAAAAGGTCTTAACTGTGGATACCTTGAGAGATAGTGATCTCCCGGAATAAGGGTATTCTGATAAGGATTATGGAAATACTGGTTATAATAGTTATTGAGCAATAGTGTCAAGGACACTATAACTGCTTTGACTAGATTGAGTATTGGTTGCATTAGATGCAACATTCTCATTGGATGCGAGCACTGTTACCTAGGGATATGCAAGTGCCGTAAAAGGACTTGGCATAGTCTTTTGGGAACAGAGTGACTGATCAGCTTACCTAACTATTTCTAAATAGCCTATGATTGTCACATGAGTGTGGGTTTAAATAATTAGCCCATTAATGGCTCTTTGGGCTAGTGGGAGATTGTTGGACATGTGAGCCCACGACGAGCCATTATGCAATAAATGTTATTGCGAATATCATTCCCTGATCTGAAATGAAGAACAAATAATTTGCATAATAGGTCCCTCTGTACAATTAGGGTTATGTACCATGGTTGTCTTAATGATCATACAGCTGTTGATTCAATTATTGAATCATAGAGGCTGGTGCTTGGATGAATATCTAAAGGGTTAGATTGAGGACTCATCAAGCACTGTCAAATGATTGTTAAGATGTGATCTCCAGCCTGAGTAGGAGATGGCAATCCTTTTCTCACATAGGCTAATATCTGACCGACCTCTTGATGCAGGTCCTCTGCATAGGAATAGAGATTCGGAGGTGTCAGATTAGTTAGGTCAAAGAGTTGACTTAACGAGATCGAGATAACCTAAGTCCTATGTTGAATGCTGTCACAGCATAGGCATGCATCCTCTGACCGGAGACAGATGTATTGCTATATGTCTGAGTATGTACATTTGACAGACCAATAGGTTGATGACCTAACCAAGGTCTATACACCGGCGCGTTGGTGTGCATATAAGGGCATATGAGTAATACGATCTCTCAAAGGGATCATACAGGTTCACTACTGAACCGGAAGACATGAGCTCACTCATGAGATATTGGGAGGAATCAAATTCCGTGCACGGTCGTCTCGCTTTGGAAGCTTGACTGAATTTGTAGGTTTGATATATACTTTTGGAAAGTATATGATCAAGACCTAGGTATGATATATGCTTTTGGAAAGTATATGATCGATACTAAATCCCAATGATCAAATGAGAAACTTAGTGATCAAACCCTGAAGAAGACAGTGTAAAATAGATCTTGATCTTCGGGTTGACCATGGGTCTTCCAGTATGCAGGATGTACAGGTATTGGGAATATCTGAGGGTGATGTGATCATAAACGATTGTATATCCATGACGCTTCCATTCCGAGGGAGTGATGAAACAGGTCTGGATTTTAGTGACTCCTTTCAGTAGAGAAGCGATCCGATCTTAGTCCAAGTGTTGGACATTGGTCTGAATGAGATTCAGATTCAATGAGAAGATTGGATTTGCGGTCTTGATTTAATCAAGCATCTGTGGGAGGTTCGTAAGACCTGGATTTGAGATAAGATCTCAATATCCAAGTCACTATACGTGGAATAATACAATCGTCCTGTCCTTATCTCCAAGTATCTGCGGAGAAAGCACATTATTCATGAAAAGGTTCAAGAATAATTCTTTTGATAAAATATCCAAGCAAGGACTTGATGATTAAATGAGATTTAATTATCAAGCTTAATATGAATATAATTCATATTGTGAAAATGATTATCTAAGATAATTAAATGGGATTTAATTATCAAGGATTAAGAGAATGTGGATAACACTATCCATGATATATGTGTGTTATAAATATGATTTATAATATACATATATAAGAGAGAGAATTTATGTAAATAGCATTTGTTAATTAATAATGTGGATTGGATTCACATTTATTAATTAATTGGAAATGCAATTTACTAATTAGTTTGGGTTGTGAATATGATTCACATAATGATCAATGGCATGATTGAAATATTCACAAATTAATTTGGAATTAATTTGGTGGATATTATTGCAATAATAGTTATTGCAATTTATTAAGAAATAATAAGATAAAATAAAAGGAGACAAAATAACCCCAATTTTAGGGAGGTTGGTTGACTCCATTTAATTTATCACATTATCTCTTAATTAGTTATTGTTAAATTAAATTATGTTGATAATGTTGCAACATTTTTTAATTTAAATTAATGTTGTTGGTTTTAACCAACAACAATCATAGCCATTGATTTGGCATGGACCAAGCATAGCCCTTGGATCCATGTGTCCCATGGATTGAGATCCCTTGGATCCTAAACTAGTATAAAAGGAGGGCTAGGGTAGCCTTTCCAAGTTACAACAACAACATTCTTGAGTTGAAGAACTCTACTCTCTCTCTCTCTCATTCTCATGGGGTCTCCCTAATATTCAAGTGGCCGTCCACTTTGTGTATTAGGAAGGAGATCATTTTTGCTACGCCTCGACGCTTGGATCTTCGTCAAAGGATTGCGGGAAGGACGCGACTCATCATCGTGCCCGCAAGCGCATTCTCCGTGGGTCGGACTTAAGATAGGAGGATCTCTACATTGGGATCTCGCGATCACAACCACGCTTCAAGAGGTATTCCTTGTACTTTGTGGTTTGATGAAACGATCCGAGAAGTGTTCTCGTGATCATGTGGTTTCATCTTTAAAGTTAAAAAAATTTCAATTTCCGCTGCATCTAGCATCTAGTACGACTAGTTGCTCCGATTGCATACGATGCGATCGACACGCTTCCGTGATGCGCTTGAGGATTCTCAATATCCTTCAAGTGGTATCAGAGCCAGGTTGAATAAGGGTTTGGATATGATCCATAGACCTTAGACGATTTGGTTCTTGAAAGGGTTGCGAAATTTTTACTGCATTTCAATTTTCGCACCTGTGTCTAATTGAATTTTTTCGGCACTGTTTAAAATGTGTAAACACGAAATTTTCAATTGAATTTTGTTCCCCATTAAACAAGGAAACCATAGGACTTGAGTTTACTAAATTTGGATTTTATTTGCTCAAGATATGGCTTTTTGAATATGACTATATCCACTGTTGCGGGAACTGCGGATTTGAACGTGATTAATGAGATAATTACGGTTTTAATCCGCCTTGAAATGCGTGAATTATCACTTGGGTTCTTTAACAAATCAAATAGGCAATCTTTCGAAACTTAGTTTGCAATTTTTGGATTTAAATTGATCAACATATGTTAATTTTAGTGATTGGGGGTCACTGCTGGAAATTGACATTCTTGATCTTGAACCTTGTGATATGTCATTCAATTATCATGATGAAAATTAATTGTTAATTTTCTGGAATAATTAGTGATAAATATTTGTGAAATATTTAAAGAAATAATTATTTCATTGAATGACACTTGCCTAAACCACAATGATGAGATATTAGATCTTGATCATTGGTTCATCAACAAACATTGCTTTCATGAAAACCATAGTTTATCCTACAATTGTTGTAGGACAACTTTTACATGAAACCCTTTTGCTTGAATAGGATTGGGGATTTGTCTAGCAAATCTCCTTGTAATCAAAAATGTTTTGATTTATATTATATGGTATAATTTCGGTTGAAAAACCGATGAACATCTCAAAGTACATGATAGTCTATCTGGTATTATCCTTTCCGAGGCGGATGTGGTGCCTAGTCGGAGAGCATTGGGGTCGCGGGTTGCAACGTATGTGGTCCGTCCCACTCTCGTCGGTACTGGCCATGACAGCGGGTAGGGATTGTATAATGCCGGAGAAAGTCAATATGTATTTTTCTCATTATTAAAATTCGAATAATACGTATTTTGAGATAATACCTACTATTCAAGTAAAAGACATGTTTGTTGATTGATGATTGGATTGATGATTAATTTAATATGATTAAATTAATTATATCCAATAAACACTCTATTTTGAATAGATGTGTATTTCCCTTGGAAGAATTAATTATGTGAATGTGATTCACGATAATTAATTATAAAATTTGAATATGAGGTGGAGGATCACATAAGTGACATCCATGGTCTCCCGTCAAGGCAAAGGATTCCGTCGCCAGTTGTTGTATATAGGAGACGCCTGTCCGAAGTGACAGATCCTATATATGATTTAATTGGATCGGGTTCTTTGCTTCTCGAAAGAGTAAGGTCGTATACGTAGTGACCCCAATATCGGGTCCTCATATTATTGGGGCGATATTGGATTGCGTATAGCGAGTATTAAGCCTGTTGACGGTTGGTTCAATTAATGACGGGTCAACATCATCTTAGGGGTGGTGGGCCCGGGTGTTAAAGACCGAATTGGGAAATACAAGTTGGACTTGCAAGGCGGAATGTGTTCCCGCTTCTTTTTATCCGAGTTGTAGGTTCTCATATTATTGGGATGCAACAAAGATAGGAAAGAGATCCCAGATCTTGTTAGAGATATAATGGTAAGAATATCTCTTACATTGAAAGTGATTAAGGGAATGAACTTTCAGTGTTGACAAGGTAAGACAACTTTGATATAAAAATTCCTAAATCAAAGTAAAATATGTATATATATAATATATATACCCTTATGCAAATTTCTTATTTCAGATAATCCTTCACTAAACCCACTCAATGTTATACTCAATGATAGCCAGTAAAAATATCTTGGATTGGACTCATGATCCATATATTGTACTTACAATTGGACACATAATGTATGTGGTTGCAGTGTGCAAGTCCCCTCAACATAATGAGGAAGGGCAATTAAATAAAACAATAAGACATCACCTTAGGGTTTGTATGTCTCTGTGTTCTTGATCCTTCATCGAAGTGTACTTTGGAAGTGACATGTCGATGGTGATCGTAATTGTCGAATAATCCTTATAAAATAAAAGAAGATATTTTGGCATACAAATGTGCTCTAGACATTTAATCATGAATGACATGGTTCTCTGCATTATGCAGAATGGTGGCTCGAAAGAGATGATGTATTCAAAATGTTTGAATACCTACCTGAACCTAAGTCTAAGAGTTAAGATGTATGTAGATATGATGAGTGTCATCATTCTACTGTCTATACTCTAGTCATTCATGAAGCTTCATATTAATCATTTTGAATGAATTTAATGAAGCATGTATAAATGTTGAAATGCTCTTGTATTGAAATCCTTAGAATTCAACATAAGAGATTCTTTGTCTTGAACAATGGTTGTTTATAGATGAAGAGAGCGCAGTGGAAGCATGGGTCGGACCCGAATAAGAAGGAAAGTTAAAGAGTTGACCTACTTCTGTGACTTCCATATGACATCCAAAAAGTTGGATGAATGCCAATACTGCAATAAGTTGATGTGTTGATAGTATGACTATCAAATCTGTCTAAAATCCTTAGTGAAGGACTCAGATAGAGCATCAGAATAATCTTCATATAATCATTGACTCTGACTTTCTTATTTCATAAGATAAAGTCTGACAATTGTATCCCAATCTTCTAATGACATTTGCAATTAGTTGCATATATATATTAGAAGATTAGAAATTTAATCTTAAGGTTTAGTAATCATCTACATGGATATTGCTGTAATTGTTGCAGCAATCTCTGTTGGATAGATAGACTTCATATTCTCAGTGGGAGAGCCCTTAGTCTTGGAGAATGTCTCTATGACCTAGATAGTAGAATACACTCATTGTTTGTTTCTAAATGTTGGAAATAAACATGAATTCTGAGATAGAACTATCATAAAGAGTTATGATGGAAATATTTCAGATAGTAATCTAACATCTAGTGGACTCCACAAAATTAGAAAATTAATGAATGGTTCATTAAGATTTCTAATACTGAAAATAAAACCTTATAAGATCAATAGGAGGATGAAGATCATTTGACAATGATCTGGCATCAAGTCTTGGACATATGTCTGCTGATGTGATCAATAGACTAGTAAGGTATGAAACTTTAGAATGTCTAAAATTTCAAATCTTACACACTTGTGAATATTGTAAAATGTCCAATACACCCTTCTCTGGGAATGGTGTTAGATGTCGAGGTATCAAGATCTCATACATATTGATGTATGTAGATCATCTATATCATAATAAACATTATGGATATGTGATATCTATTAATGATTATGTATGATACGAGATTTCTTCTCTTCACCTGAGAAACCTTTGAAATGTTCAAAGATTTCACAATTTTGGTTTAGAACCAAAGTTTGAAGAAAGATGAAATGAATTTGATCTAACCTAGGTAGCTTGTACCTATTAGATAAAATTCAAAGAATACCTTATGGAGATATGAATATCATTTCTATCTCACTCCTCCAGATAAACCTGAACTCAATAGAGTTGTAGGGAGATACAATTGGATCATGTGTGACATGATTTGATCAATGATGAATTTTAGCATAATTATCCTCTTGGTTTCCTGGTATATATGTGTAATAGAGACTACAATATATATCCTTAATAAGGTTCCATGGATGTAAGCTGGAATCTAGCACTTGAGAGTGCTACTTCATTAGGAAAATAAAGTATGGTATTGGATACCTACTTTATGACCTTGAGATTCTTAAAAGATCTCATCTCTGAGAATGTGATTCTTGGAGGATTGAGATTCTTGAGAATCAAGATGAAAATGAAGTGAAGGAACTCATTTAAATGACAACGAGGCTCCTGAAATCGGAAACTAAAAGGGACAATTAAAGATGAAGCACTAATACCTCTTCAAATAAGTTTGAGGATGTATTCCATGTGTCAGCCAAGTCTGACAATGATCGGACTTCATGTGATGAAGCTCCTAAGGATCATGACATGGAATGATGGATATTAGCAATAAAGTTTAAAGTAGACTTCATATACAAGTGTTGTATATGGACCCTCGAGGATCCACCTATAAGGGTTAGACCCATTAAGGTGTAAATGGATCTTCAAGAGAAGAGGGAACCTGATGAGAAGGTAGAGACCTTCAAAGCTCAGTTTGTAGCCATAAGCTAACACACCGGAAGAGAAGACATTGCTTGCAATGAGACTTGCTCTTCGGTAACCATTCTTAAAATCATCAGAATATTGCTAACCTTAGCTACACAACTTGACGATTGCATCTTCAGGATGTAATTCAAGATTGCATTCCTCTAAGAATACCTCTCTGAGGATATTCACATGAAGTAGCCACAGGGCTTCATGGTTGAGGAAAGTAAGGTGTGAAAGCTAAAGAAATCCATTTGTGGACTCAAATAAGCTTATTGAAGTTGGAACATAAGATTTGATGAAATTATAAATGTTATAATTTCAAATAGAACCTTGATGTACCATGTGAAGCTTAGTGGGAGTGCCATTGTGTTCATCGTGCTAAATGTAGATAATATCCTAATCATTTGGAATGATATAAGGATGATAATAAGTGTAGATAATATCGTGTTCACTGCGCACAGCCCCCCTCCGCCTCCCGCACAGCCCCCCCGCACCCCCCGCACAGCCCCCCTCCGCCCCCCGCACAACCCACCTCCGCCTCCCGCACAACCCCCCGCACCCCCCGCATCCCGCACACAGCCCCCCGCAACCCCCTGCACCTCCCCTTCTCCCCGCACAGCCCCCCTCCACCTCCCGCACAACCCCCCGCACAGCCCCCCTCCGCCCCCTGCACCTCCCCTACTCCCTGCACAGCCCCCCTCCGCCTCCCGCACAGCCCCCCTCCGCCCCCCGCACAACCCCCCTCTGTCCCCTGCACCTCCCCTTCCTCCCGCACCCCCCGGCACAGCCCCCCTCCGCCTCTCGCACAGCCTCCTCCGCCCTACACAGAAAGGATTGAAAGGATTAAGAACAAATGGAGGAGGAAGAAGATGAAGGAGATGTCTGGACAATAATACTCCTATTAACTGCACCAATGTTTGAAAAAACCATGGTTAAGTCAACTTTTTAACGGTCAATCTAACGGAAGGGCACAACTGATGACGGAGCAAGAAGTGAGGGCCACAACTGATATTACCAAAAAGATAGGGGCATAACTGATATTGCAATATCTCGGAGGGGCACAAGTGATAAAATCCCAATTATTTATTCCCAATTGTCCAGGCAAATCAGACTATATGATGGTATCCACGCAAACACAAATATTTTTAAAAATATGGTGTTGTGGTACTTCTAGTAACGAGATAAACAATCAAACTGTAACTGCACATGTGTTTATTGTGGAAATCCTCCTGGGTAAAAAATCTAGACCAGAGCCTCATGATCCAGGCTTTCAACCTAACCCAAAGGATCTTACCACTAAACAGAGTTGTTTAGTAGGTAATCTGACCATATTATAACAAGTTGTTTTACAGACAACTCACATCATCGTTACGCTAATGCAGACCCAACAATCTCAATGCCAAAGAAAATATGCAATCAAGAATATGATGCAGAATTGGAACGATCTTACAAGTCAAGGAGCATGCTCATAAGACTATTGTAGAGCTTCAAAGCTGTAGGCGTAAAGTATAGAGCAGAAAGAAACTCTAGATCACTCTCTCGGAGAGTGGAGTGTGGAGCAGGGAGAAGAGGAATTATTGCTCGTTGCTAAGATCCATGGGTTATGTTTATAGACTTGTGTCTTCCACAATAGTAGTAATTAAAGTAAGAATGGAAAAACTTCCTGAGAAGTTTGCTGATCGATCATGAGAAAAATTTAATCGATCATATTGACAGTTGATTGATCACGTGTAATTTGTTTTTTTTCCAGAATTCGAAAGTTTATCGATTAGGTAACAAGGTTGATCGATCTATAATAGTTATTATGTATCCTATTGAGTTTGAAATTGGATTGACGATGTCAAGGAGTTGATCGATTAGGGTTGATTGACTAATTAACAAAGGTTAATCGAGGATTTTGACCAATCATAGGTCCATCCATTAATCAAGCAAATTGGTTTACCACGGATGATCGATCATGATAGTAAAGTTGATTGATCAACTTAGGGGTTCATGATTTGGATGCAAAATGCACGAAGCTCTTCGAGGTTCTACACAATACGATAATCATTACAAGATGCATGGTTCGATAAAAGGCAAAGGTCTCCGGCTTTGTCTTGAGGTTGAGTTCCTTTCTCGAGCCCGAGTTACTTAGCCTTGAAATTATTGGCTTCTTGGCTTCTTCCTTTCTTAAGCTCAAACTTTTTTTTGGTCCATCGGTATCATTACCCTAGATCTAGATTCAAGATACATGTACGAGTTTTATCATCATCAAAATATGCATGCTTGTGCATGAATTGCCATATCCTCCCATTGTTTTTCTAATATGAATGGCCATTTTGATTTCAACCAATGCATTTCTCCATTACCACATCCAAGAGAATGCTATGTGATTTCTGTACTTCCCATCGAAATAGACATGAGATCCATGCCATTAATATCCACTAACTCAAGTTTGAGATTTAAAGCTTTAATAGATCCATTAATACTGGTCCAACCAGTATTTTTGTATAGTGCATGCTTAATCATGGGATGCCATGTTGATGCATTTCCATTGTGTCAAAAGGGTGTGCTTCCTAAATATGCATCATTGGAGTGGCACAGGTGTTCATCCCCAATTCATAACAATTTTAGGGATTTTGTTGCAGGTATCGCTCGACGATGGTTCGATTAGCAGTGATGCTCCAAAGGTTGTTGAAGATAATTTCTTCTGCAAGTAACAGGTCAGGCTTGAAATACTCATTCATTTGTCTGTAATTCACCTCCCCATCCTCTAGATTCAGCTCCTGCCTCCTATAGTAGCCTTGGGTCCATTTGTGAACCGGGTTATCCTGGGGTAACTCAGTTTACCCATCTCTATTCTTGGATTAGAATTCCATCATGAATCATAGTGACATCACATTCCTTATTCAAACCCTCCCTAACCCTCATAACCATCTCAAACAACTGCTATTCACATTAGGTTACCCCAACCCGCTTCAACCCAGTAACCAAACATACCCTAAATCTTACGGCTCTTCACCTTCACGACTGCGGCATAAATTTTAACGATGTTGCCTATGGCCCCCACGACACTCTATGTTAAGGTGCCCCCTGCAGTGATGTGAGCCCAATTGAGTGTGCATTGACAACGTCACAACATCGGGCATGGAGGATGTCCCATTGGTGTGAATGGGGACTTGACGGATTATACAATGGCATGGGGTGCATTGGAGATGCTGCACGGTTGCTAGGGTTTTGACAGCGAGAGGGACTTGAGGGTTGAGACAACGGTATTGGGGGTGCGTCAGAGAGGCAACATGACTGTTGGGGCCTGTTTGGTTGCTGGGTTGGATTGGGTTGGATTGGGGTACATCGGTGTACCCCTCCTTCCAACCCTCTCAATCCTCCTCTCAGATTACAATTCACAGGGGTACAATTTACTATTCACAGGGGTACCCCAACCCAAACCAACTCAGTCCAACCCAACAACCAAACATGCCCTTGGGGTTCGAGGGAATGATGTTGAGGGACGGAAAGGGCAGAAATAAGATCTTTGGAGTAAAAAGAGACATACTTGGCCCTTTAAAAGTGTATACTTAAATAAATATAAATAATGAAATATAATGAATTGTTGGGTATTTTTTTAGAATTTTGCCCCATAAATCATATAAACTTTGTCAATTACCCCATTGACCTTTGAAACAATGTATATCCCCCCGATCCCATAAAGTTGCTCCTTCTTACCCCACAGACCCTATTGTCAGTTTTAACTTTACTTGAGTCAATTGCTTGGGTTAGTCTTAAGTTAATATAATCAACGGAAATCCAACGGTGTATATACCACATACATATTCTTTCCAAAGGTCATCCTCTCTCCCTTCTTCTTCAGACACATGTTGACGGATGTTGGAGACGAAGGAGGTGGAGCCGCCTAGGGATTCAACAACCTATTATCAATCGGCTCCGATCTATCGCCATCGAAGGAGCACCGCTCCTGATTTCTCTTCTTCATGATGTGGTTTGAGCCTTAGATCTTGTAACAGATGAGTTCTTATAATAAAAGAATTAAAATAAAAATTAAATCACATAACCACCCTCACATCATATTTGAGATAATATAAGATAAGATAAAAAGAGATAAAATAGCCAACAACCCTAGTTGGTTATTTTTTATCTCTTTATTAAGACCAATTTATTATTATTATTATTATTTATCTCATTGAATTGTGACTATAAATACCATGGGACTCATGACTTCCCCAAACATTACCTTTGGGAGAGAGAGTCTAGAGAGAGAGAGAGAAGTCGGCGACGACACTCTTTCATCGCGTCTTTTCCGAATTCAGCATCGACGACCCTCTCCGTCAACGTTGGAGTTTTGATCTGACGAAATTGGAGGAGAAACGACGTGGCTGACAATGGTCCGGGTTGGTGGAATCTTGGTCGACGAATTTCTTACGTCGATGAGGTATGTGTCGAACCCCTAGGAACGGTATATCATAGATTGATGATTGCCACATTCGAAGTTTTTTTTATTAATATCTTTACCAACAAGAAAAATATGAAGATGAATTCTGTGATTCTTGGTTTTTGCATAATATCTCTTATGTAACGCATGGATGACCCTCAATCCCCTTGTATTTATGCCATAGGAATTTAATATGCTAAACTCTTTTTATTTTGGCCATGAACCCATGCTGTTGGAGTTTAACTATACATGCACTTCTTGTACGCCTTGAGGAATTTCAGATTATTAATTATAATGCCTCTGTTGGTATCTATTTAATATGTGGTGAGAATATATATATATAGGAAATTTATCCAATGCGCACAGGGCCCATTTGAGTTTCGGTGCGCACCATTTGTTGGCCACACACGTGTATTACCAATTTAGTGGTTACCTATTTCGAAGGATGTTGTTTTTGGAAGGAGATTAATATGCAAAGCGATGTAACAATAAGTGATATTCTAATTATATCGCGTCCTAAAAAATAGGAAGATCGTTTTGGAAAGAAAACATTCGAATCGATTATTTCTTGCTGAAAATCGAGATCCAAATGCTCATGTCAGTAATATATATATAATAGTCAAGTAAATGGTTGTTGCGAGATCAGTAATATCCAAAACAATGGTTAGTAATATACATTCATTGTATTACATGGTGCATAATTCGGTAATATATATACAATGGACAAGTAAGTGCTTGTTGTGATGTCAGTAAAACCATAACCAATGGTCAGTAATTTCTATATGTATTACTACTTTGAATAGAAGTCAGTAATTTCGACACAATACTCACGTAAATGGTTGTTGTGAGATCAGTAATATCCAAACAACAGTCAGTAATTTACATAACCAATGGTCAGTAATAGCTACTATGAGATCAGTAATAACAAAGTTATGGTCAGTAAGTCATGGGCATTGCTCAAGTTAGTCATGGGCATATCCAATGATCAGTAATAGCTACTATGAGATCAGTAATAACAAAGTTATGGTCAGTAAGTCATGGGCATTGCTCAAGTAAGTGCTTGTTGTGATGTCAGTAAAACCATAACCAATTGTCAGTACTAGCTACTATGAGATCAGTAATATCAAAAAAATGATCAGTAATTTACATTTATTACTATCATAGTGTTTGGATCCTTAATCATCCGCGTGGAATCATTTATTTGAATTGTTTCTTTCCAAAACCGTCTTCCAATTTTTAAGGACGTTGTATAATAGGAAATATAGGATTTTTTAAACTCGTCGTAGCCAATAATTAGAAATATAGTTATGATTAATACACGTGTAAGGCCTAAAATGAGTGCTCATTGAAACGCTAATGAGCCATGTGCGCAGTGGATAAGCCCTATATATATATGTATATGTATATGTATATATGAGGTAAAGGAGGCTGCTCCCTAGGAGAAGCCAACAGGCTGCTCCCACCCCATTTTCCCTGGAATTTTTTTTATTTTTTTGAGAAATAAAATTTTGTATATTCATCACTATATCCCTCTAACAATCTATTAAAATTTCGTCAAAAACAGATACTCCTACGACCTCCATCCAAACATGGTCGATTTAAAAAATCCTGCGACCGTTAAAAAAATGATGTATGGATGGAGGGCTAAGGAGTCTCTGTTTCTAATGAAATTTGAATAGAATGTTAGAGGATATAGTGATGAATATACAAATTTTTATTTTCCAAAAAATAAAAAATGAGGGAAAAATAGTGGTGGGAGTAGCCCCGTGGTTACTCCCATGGAGCATACTCCTTTTTCCCTATACACGCACACACACAATACTTGGGTGTATATGTTAATTTCTAATGCATCATATAGAATTTAACCGAGTAGTTGTCTAATGTGTAATTCGTGTATTCTTTTTGTGTGCTACACATACTTGGGCCAACACTTTTTTAAGATGCATGTAATCCTTATGATGAATATTTTGCATAGAACTTTTACACGCGTACATACCAGATTTCATCAAAGGCATTCCATATATATGATGCGTGTTCTCGAAAACTGTGCACATGGATGTGGTGTATTCATAATTGAAGTGTTACTGCAACTAAATAGACAGTATCCAAAATCCAATCTAATATGATAATATCAAATACCGGATAACTGTGTCATATTGGTTGTGTATTTTGTACAATGAAGATCTGTTTAGTTATTGGAACCGAAAGGTTCATATTGTATGAAAACGGAAATAGTATTAAAAGAATTGCATTTTTTCCTAACATGAATAATGGCACTTAAACGGTAGGCGGAGCTAAGTGCTACACCTATGGTGGGAGCCACCTCTAGAGTCCATTTATCGATGGCCTAAAGGGCCAATGCCTTTTGTGGGCATGAGGCAAAAGATAAGTCCTCTACAATTGTAGCTGCACTCTCATGGTATGCATTGTTTATGGACTGCTTGTGCCGGCGGTAAACCATCAAAGCCATCAATGCCGCCTAAGAATTAACAATCAAGACCACTCTGAACATGAAAAATGTCATGGGCATATGTGCAATATATGTTACTATTATGTGCATATATGCAATTACGTTACTGCTAGTTCTATTAATGTCAAGGTCATGTGTGTAATTATGCTAATGATATGGGCATACAAGCAAAATTCTGTTAAGCTAATGTCATGTGTGCAATTATGCTAATGATATGGGCATACATGCAAATTTATGTTAAGGCTATGGGCATATGTGCAATCTATGTTAAGGCTATGGGCATAAGTGCAAGGTATGTGAATATTAAAGTCATACGTGCAATCTAAGATAATGTTCATGGTATATGTGCAATTTGCATTAATATTATGGGCATACATACAAATATGGTAAAACTTACAGGTATATGCGCAAGTATGTTATGCGATGCAGGGTTAAGAAGGGGATTTAGTTATATGCATTAAATAAGTTGATTTATGATTCTTACGATAATAGCTTTTGTGACTTGCTTTTATACGCTAGCTGGCTTGACCCTAACTCAACACATACCGAGCGTTATGCTTATAACATGTATTATTAACTTTTTTCAGGAGAACGTGATGATTAGATCATTAACAGTTAAAAGGGAGATGACACCGTCTTCAAGAAGTGTAATCGGTATGGAACTACTATTGGATCAGTTTGGAAGGACATCTTTATGCACACTGGAATAAGGAAATCGAGGATACGATTTCATCTAGTTTATTTGTCTTCTTCTTTTAATCAAGGAACTCTTGGAATTGTGACCCTACTATTATTATGGAAAGGTTTTATTTAAGTTGGTTCTTTGTTGCTCTTATGTTATGATTAATGCTATAAGTAACGAATCCGAAATTCCCGCTGAAATCTCGCTTTTGCATCATTCTCATGCTATGGGGTTCGTTACAAGTGGTATCAGAGCAGGAGTTCCTCTGAGCATGAGATATCCGACTAAATCAAACTTAGATTCATAATGTTAGAAAATCTAAGTATTCGACCGAGGATTTCACACTTCGTCATTGCAAATGGTCCCTCATCGTGGGAATGAGGTGAGCGGAGACCACAAGTCTTCATCGACCCACGAGATGGCTACGGACATGTAATGACTGATAGCCACATGGTACGCAACTTCTTTTGGCTGGCTTAATTAGTACAAAACCCTCTATGGCGCAACATGAGAATTTGGAGGTTGTACAAGATTTTCCGATATTTTCTATACAACTTTCCAAGTCTTCCATCTAGAAGAGAGATTGACTTCCTATTGATGTATTACCGAGTACTACAACCATGTTTAGTAAGTTGGATGAGTTGAAAAAGCAATTGCAAGAGCAATTAGATAAAGGGTTTTTGAGACTGAATGTTTTCCCCTTGGGGCGCTTCTGTCTTATTCGTCAAAAAGAAAGACGGATCCCTTAGGCTCTGCATTGATTACTGTGCTTTGAATAAAATCACCATACAAAATACCCGCTATCTCGCATCGATGATTTATTCGATCAATGGCTGCAAGCAGTAGTCTTCTCCAAGGTTGACCTATGGTCTGGTTACATCAACTTAGGATTTGGAATGAATACATATCAAAGACAATATTCAGGATAATATACGAGCGTTATGGATTTCTAGTGTTGCCTTTTGCCCTCATAAATGTGCCTATTGCATTTATGGAGTTGTTGAATTGGATATTATGGGAATACATGGAAAAGTTTGTAATCGTCTTTATTGATGATATCTTGGTTTATTCACCTGATATGGAAAAACACCGAGTGCATTTCAAATTAGTTTCTGAGACATTGCAACAACATCAGCTTTATGTCAAATTATCCAAGTGTGGCTTTTGGCTTTAGGAAGTTGCATTCCTTGGATATATCGTGTCTAAGAAGGGTATTTCTGTGGACCCCACAAAGGTAGATACGGTTTAAAATTGGAATCAACTCAAGAATGTCTCAGAAATCCGTAGTTTCCCGGGATTAGCAGGGTATTATAGAAGATCCATTCAAAAATTTTCCAGTATCTGCCTACCATTGACTCGATTGTTGAGCAAAGATGTAAAATTTGAACGGTTAGAAAAGTGTCGACAAAGCTTTCTAGAGTTAAAGCAAAGATTGGCGTCTGGTACGGTACTCACGCTACCATTGGTAGTGATGGATTTGTGATCTACATAGATGTATCAGTCTATGATTTGGGATGTGTCCTTATGCAGTATGGAAAAGTTGTAGCTTACGTCTCTCGGTCGTTGAAGGAAGCTGAAAGAAACTACCCGACGCATGATCTAGAGCTTGCAGCAGTAGTTTTTGCGCTAAAAATTTGACGTCATTATTTATATGGAGAGAAATTTGTATTGGTATGTCTTATTTGTCAACAAGTAAAGATTGAGCACCAGAAGCCTGCAGGTCCATTGCAATCGCTAGAGATCCCTAAATGGAAATGGGAGCATATCACCAAGGATTTTGTTTACGGGTTGCCAAAAACAAAGAAGGTCGCTTTGACATAATTTGGGTGATTGTTGATCGCTTAACGAAGTCGACGCATTTCTTACCCATCAAATTATATCAATCTACAAAGAGCCTTGCTTAATTGTATGTGAATGAGATAGTGAAGTTGTACGGTATTCCGGCATCGATCGTGTTAGACAGGCACATGAGATATACCTCCCGATTTCGGAGAAGTGTGCAAGATGCTTTGGGTACAAATTTGAAGTTCGCCACATCATTTCATCCTCAAAACGAGGGACAATCCAAAAGAACAATCCAGACATCAGAAGACATGTCGAGAGCTTGTGCCCTAGACTTTGTTGGAAATTAGGATCGACATTTACCTTTGGTCAAATTTGCATATAATAATAGCTATCATGCAATCAGTAAGATGGATCCATACTAAGCTTTATATGGTCGACCTTGTAGATCACCATTGTGCTGGAGAGACGCAAGCGAAAAATATATATTGGGACATGAATTAGTCCAAGCATGCACAAAGGTGTGGAGGTAATTCGAAAGAGACTTTTAGCCACTCATATTAGACAAAAATCTTATGCCGATCATCGAAGACGTTGAATTTTGAAATAGATGATCATTGTGTTTTTAAAGATTTATCTTATCATAGGAGTACTGCGATTCGGCAAAAAAGGAAAATTGAGTCTTAGATATATAGGACCTTTTTTGATAACAAGGAAAGTTGGGGAAGTATCTTATCAGGTTGCTCTTCCACCTCATTATTCCAAGCTACATGACGTTTTTCATCTATCAATGCTAAGGAAGTATCATCCCGACCCATCACACGTGATCAAGCACGAAGTTCTGGATATTTAGCCAAACTTGATATAAAGAAAGACCAGTGTGTATCACTGATCGTAGGGAACAACAGTTGCGACGCCGCCTAGTCCCGATGGTTAAAGTACTTTGGTAGCATCATCAGAGGGAAGAAGCGACTTGAAAATTGGAGGATAAATTACGTCAACACAGTCCACATCTCTTTGGTTAGTGACTCTTTATAGTATAAAGTTCGAGGATAAAATTTCTTTAAGGAGGGTAGATTGCAACGGATGGGTTTTTTTATAATAAAATAATTAAAATAAAGATTAAATCACATAACCACACTCACATCATCTTTAAGATAATGCAAGATAAGATAAAAAGAGATAAAATAACCAACAACCCAAGTTGGTTATTTCTTTATCTCTTAATTAAGTCCAATTGATTGTTATTATTTTTCTCATTAAATTGTGTCTCTAAATACAATGGGACTTCGGACGTCTCCACTCATTGCCTTTGGGAGAGAGAGGGAGAAGTCGGCGACGACATTCTTTCGTCGCGTCTTTTCTGAATTCAGCATCGACGACCCTCTTCGTCAACGTTGGAGTTTCGATCCGACAAAATTAGAGGAGCAATGACGTGACCAACAACGATCCGGATTGGTGGAATCTTGGTCGACGAATTTCTCGCGTCGACGAGGTATGTGTCGAACCCCTAGGAACGATATATCATAGAATGACTATTGCCACGTTCGAAGATGTTTTTTATTAATATCTCTACCAACGAGAAAAATATGAAGATAAATTCTGTAATTCTTGGTTTTTGCATAATATCTCTTTTGTAATGCATGGATGACCCTCAATTCCCTTTTATTTATGCCATAGGATATTAATATGCTAAACTCTTTTTATTTTGGCCATGAACCCATGCGGTTGGAGTTTAACAATACATGCACTTCTTGTACACCTTGAGGACTTTTAGATTATTAAATTTAATACCTATGCTAGTATCTATTTAATCTGAAGTGAGTATATATATACACAATACTTGGGTGTATTTGTTAATTTGTAATGCATCATATAGAATGAAACCGAGTACTTATCTAATGTATAATTCGTGTATTCTTTTTGTGTGCTACACCTGCTTGGGCCAACACTTTTTTAGCGTTCATAGGGATGTGGTGTGTTCATACTTGTAGCGTTACTGCAACTAAATACACAGTATCCAAAAAATCCAATCTAATATGATAATATCAAATACCGAATAACTATGTTATAACGGTTGTGTATTTTATACAATGAAGATCTATTTAATTAGTGGAACCGAAAGGTTCACATGAACCACTATTGTATGAAAACGGAAATAGTATTAAAAGAATTGCAATTTTTCCTAACATGAATAATGGCACTTAAACGGTAGGCGGAGCTAAGTGATACACCTATGGTGGGAGCCACGTCTAAAGTCCGCTTATTGATGACCTAAAGGGCCAACGTCTTTCGGGGGCGTAAGGCAAAAGATAGTCCTCTACAGTTGTAGCTACACTGTCATGTCATGTATTGTTTATGGACCGCTTATGCCGACAGTAAACCATCAACGCCATGAAAGCCGCCTAAGAATTAATAATCAGTACCACTCTAGACATGAAAACTGTCATTGGCATATGGACAATACATGTTAATATTATGTGCATATATGCAATTATGTTACTGCTATGGACATATGTGTATGTTTTGTTAATGTTAAGGTCATGTGTGCAGTTATGCTAATGATATGGACATACATGCAAATTTTTGTTAAGCTATGGTCAAGTGTGCAATTATGCTAATGATATGAGCTCACATGTAAAATTATGTTAAGCTAAGGGCATGTGTGCAATTATGCTAATGATATGGGCATACATGCAAATTTATGGTAAGGCTATGGGCATATGTGCAATCTATGTTAAGGCTATGGGCATAAGTGCAATGTATGTGAATATTAAAGACATGCATGCAATCTAAGATAACATTAATGGTATATGTGCAATTTGCATTAATATTATGAGAATACATACAAATATGATAAAAACTTACAGGTATATGCGCAAGTATGTTATGTGATGGAGGGTTAAGAAGGGAATTTAGTTATATGCATTAAATAAGTTGATTTATGATTCTTACGACAGTGGCTTTTGTGACTTGATTTACAAGCTACCTGGCTTGACCCTAACTCGGCACATACTGAGCGTTATGCTCATAACATGTATTGTTAACTTTTTTCAGGAGAACGTCAGGATTAGATCATTAACGGTTAAAAGGGAGACAACACCGTCTTCAAGAAATGTAATTGTTACGAAACTACTATTGGATCAGTTTGGAAGGACATCTTTATGCCCATCGGAATAAGGAAATCGTGGATAAGATTTCATCTAGTTTATTTATCTTCTTCTTTTAATTAAGGAACTCTTGGAATTGTGACTTTACTATTATTATGGAAAGATTTTATTTAAGTTGGTTCTTTAATGCTTTTATGTTGTGATCAATGCTATGTATAACAAATCCGAAATGTCCGCTGAGTTATCGCTTCCGCATCATTCTCGGGTGATCGGGTTCGTTACATATCTCGAGACGAGATTTAGTTTGCAGGTCACATGTGAACTTTTGATCATCCAAGGAGCATCATTCAAATCGAACTGAGGAACACATCTGGGAAGTCTCGCTTGGAGTCACACTCACCTGGAGATCTAAATGCATTTCAGGCATCTGCTACCTGGAACGAGATTGGTGGAGATTGACAACTACACACAACACTTGGAGACCAACTGCTCATCATCGGTCAATCTACTACCAGGAAGCCAAACACTGACCGTTGAAGATTGATTCCTATCTGACGCCACCATATATGAGAATAGAAGCAACATCCACCTCGCCATCTGCATCTTGACAAGAGCAACACCTGTAAACATGATTTGGGGAAGAAGATTACCCAACCCCAGGTCTCATGGGAATCGTCCGATCTAAATGATCAGACACTTCGGGAGGTTGGAGAGGCCGGGGGTGGTTGGAGACCCAAGAGAGAGTGCAGGTCAGGGAGGGGTGGAAGTTGGGGAGGTGGGCGACGACCTGGAGGAGGTGATTGGGGGTAGGGAAAGGTGAGGGGGAGGAGGAGGTGGAGTGGGCAGAGGCAGAGGAGGTTAGTGAGGGGGCGCAGGTTGGGGAGGGGAGGAGGTTGGGGAGGCTGGGCGTGGGCGAAGGTCTAGAAGGAGGAGCAGGTCGGCGACAACGTAGGGAAGGGTTGGGAGGTCGAGGGAGGCACGGGGGAGGTCGGCGGTACCACAGGGGAGGGTTGGGAGGTTGAGGGCGGTGCGGGGGAGGTCGACAACGACGTAAGGGAGGGCTAAGAGGTTGAGGGCAGCGTGGGGATGGTCGATGGCGGTGCATGGTAAGGCTGGGAGGTCGAGAGCGACGTGGGGAAGGTCGGGGATGACATAGGGGAAGGTGGATGGGAAGGGAATGTAAGGAGGATGGTTAGAGAAAAAGAGGGTTTAAACAAAGAGGATAATTTGCACCACTTTTTAACGGAATCCGATTAATTTAACAAGCAAATGGATCTAGGTTAACCACATGGTATGCGGGATAATAGTAAGTTTATGTGATCGAAAGAGGAAATACGTTGTTTCAAATATCGAAGATGTAGTTGATAAAGTTTATACGATTCGTAGGCTAAAAATCCCACATTTTTTTAGGATTTATTCGTGGGTGTATAAAAATGATGTTTTACCATTTCTCTTTACATATTAGCCTTCTTACGCAATTCCAGAAGGAGCTCGCATCTTTCCATCGACCCATCAACACGTTGTACGCCGTCCAGGTTGGGAAAAGAGGGCCTCGAACGCCACCGAAACCCTTCTCTCCTCGTCCATATTCGCAATCGAGGAGGTCAATTTCCGTGAAATCTGAGCATCTTATTCACAACAACAGCTCCTCCTTTGGATCCACACACAAACGAATTGTATATCGCGCCTTTCCCCGCGATCTCGACCTTTTTTCGAAAAAATATGTTGATTTTTCGCCAGCTCATTTTTTCGGTATCTCAAAGTGGGCGCCTTTGGGTCCAAATTTAGCGTCTTTATTGGATTCGGCTCGTGGATTTCATGCCTTCAGCGTTGTCCGAGGAAGTAATTAGGGTTTGGGTCGATTTGGGTTGTGTTGATACGGTCGGGGATTTGATAAGTCGGTGGAGTTGGATCGGATCCCGTGATTGAGGTGGTTAGTTCTGTTCAATTGGCATTAATAAGGGAGTTATTTAAATGTTCAAGCATTATTTTTTCATTATGATTTCTCTCTTAATTATTAGGTGTATCAGTTTTTTGTTGGCAAAGTAATTTTAGGTTTCTGTTTGTTTCTCTCATACATTTTTGGATCTTTTCTTGAATGACGGGGAATTTTGCATCTACGGAATAATGTTGTCGATGCTGCTTTTGAAATGGTGGAATGCTGATTTGGATTGCGATTTTTTTGTTCTGGATATATGGGACGAGTATCACATGACCACTTTTGTTCAATTTATGGTAGTGCAGGATTTAGCAGTTTGAAGCTACTCGTTGTAGATCGTGTTTAAAAAAAACAAAATCATGGAAGTTGTATAAAGGGGCGAAATTTGCTGTTCAGATTTATCAATCGTGTTGGCTGAAGAGCATTGTTGCTGTTAGAGGAGACCTGTTCAGTTTTCCATTTGCGTTCATAACTAATCAAGGGTTTTGCATTTGGAAGATCTGTTTGCGATTTGCACAAGAAAGTATCAAGTTAGGTCACAGGGAACCATTCTGGTTGTACATCAGTAAGGTAGAGATATTCAGTAACCAGCTCTGGAATGCTTTTAATACTTCAAGTTCAGATTCTAGTAGGCAATAATTGGAACATACCATGATTTCCTTCATACGATTTCATAATATCCTATGCTCTCACGACTTTCTAGTTCATGTTTGCGCAATGCATTGCATGTGAACAAAGTTTGCATGTCGTATTCCTATTTTTCCTTCATTGTGAATAGTTTATAATTAGTAATAATATCGAGAGGCAGAACATATGAGGGAAGAACTCTTGAGTATATCAGAGGCATGCAGTTACTTCTGCAAGGAAGAATCCCTCTCTTATGGATGGTCCTCAAATTAGATGACAATTTGGATGGACGGGGTAGTTGGAACTCTCCGTCATTTCTTTTGAGGATGTCTGTAGCGTGTGGATCTATCTTTTGCTCAGTTGTAAGTAGACCTAGAACAGCTCTACTACGTTCTCTTATGGTTTACATCTATATAGGTTTCTTTGTTTCATGTCCCTTGTTAAGACATACCTTTAGTAGCCTTGTTAATTCTTCTTAATCCTTTTCCGGTCACACAATGTTGTACCGGTCATCAAGTTTTCAAGTTTGACAATGTTTCACTTTTACTGATGGAATTGTGTTATGGAGATTTAATCCACATTTGGAAGGTGGCAGGGTACTTGATCATGGCTTCATTATAGGATTTGTGAGTGGGTTGAATGGAGAAAGAAAGCATGCAAAATGAGTTCATCTGTGAGGTGCAATGCATGGACAAAAAATTTCTGTTGGGAACGTCCCATTCTAAGTGACTAGTAGGAGAAGGCATCAGGATATTCAATGTTGAATGGCGCTTGCATAGAATAGCTTGTGAACTAATAAATGGATGACCCATACAGAGGTACCCTATGAGGTTGTATTGCAACTAGCTGTTGGTCATCTTTTAATGGCCCTTACAAACATTGGGTTCTTGAGATTTATAACTCTTTTCATTGCCTGATAGATAGCCTTTTAGGGATTATATCATATCCAAATTTGATGATCTATCGTGTATGTCTTGTTAAGTGTGCGGTTTCCACTATTACTAGCACTAAAAAAACACACTATTATCTGAAATCTTATTTTGTTCAACTCTTTATGTTGTATTGTGGCGTTGCATGCAAAGGAAGAAGGGACAAATTACATGAACATGTAATAAAGGGGTGGTTATTCCTTCTTATTTGGTGGAGCATTTTTTTCGTGTATGAAAATTTACATGTTTGTCCAAGTAAGGCAACACAATTATAATTAAACCTCTGTACACTTTATGGTTACAACTTGCCTTCAATAAACACACACTCTCTAATTGCAGCACTATCGTAGGTTTCATTTTACCTTTTAAATTATACTCTATTTACAAAGCCATGTCATTTCTATCACGTCTTTTTCATTTTTATCTCTTTTTTCTCCTCCTGTGAGCACCCACCATCACCTATACATTTTATCCTTTAAATGATACTCTATTTACAAAGTCATGCCATTTCTACCTCATCTCTCTCATTTCTATCTCTTTTTTCTCCTCCTGTGAGCACCCACCACCACCTATATCTTCCTAATTATCTCCTTTCCAATCTCCATGAAGAAAGTCTCCTTTTGTCACAACCTTCTTGGCTCATAGTATGGTTCGCCACAACTTGGTGAATCCACTCCCCCACTGAAAAAATGCTCTTCCTCGATGAAACAAGCCTCTCTTTGTGGTTTTTTACCTCTGCAGTCAGTCTCTCAACCTCCTCTCCGCATTATGAGCTCTCGCCCTAGTATCTATTGCCTCATTAATTTGTGTTGAGGGAAAAACGAATCATACATTATGAGAGGCCTTAGGGTTCTCTTATATAGGAGAGGAACCTATTGGGCAAGTTACTATAATAAGGAAAAAGAAATAGTAAATAAGAAAACAACAATAAAGATAACTGATATCTCAACACCCCCCCTCAAGCTGGAGAGTAGATATCAGTCAAACTCAACTTGGAAGAACATCTCCGATAGGGTCCTCTCGCTAGGACCTTTGTAAGAACATCTGTTGTCTGGTTTCCAGAGTTGTCATGCATAGTAGCGATAGGATCCTTCTTTGTATCATGTCACGAGTGTCGTGACAGTCCACCTCTATGTGCTTCGTCCTCTCATGAAAGGTTGTGTTGCTGACAATAAAAAGAGCCGCCTGATTATCACATTGGAGATGCATGGGAAGAGACACCTCTATAGTCAGGTCAATAAGAACAGATCTGACCCACATCATCTCTGTGCTAGCATGTGCCATGGCCTTATATTCTGACTCAGCACTTGATCTGACAACCACAATTTGCTTCTTACTCTTCCATGAAACAAGAGAATTCCCTATGAATACAGCAAAGTCTGATGTAGACTTTCTATCCTTTGGACACCCAACATAATCTGTATCTGCACATGCTATAACTTAGAGAGACATGCCTTTGCTGAAAAGAAGTCCCGTACCAGGTGAAGTCTTCAGGTATCTCAGAATTATATGGATTGCATTCATATGTGCCTGTCTGGGTTGCTCAATAAACTGACTCACTGTACCCACAACAAAGGATATGTCAGGCATGGTATGTCCTGATAGTCCACCCCATATGTCTGGGTGAACCCACGTGCCACAAGTCTTGCCTTATTGCGATCCACGCTACCATCTGCACGGTGTTTCACAATGAACACCCACTTGCATGCCACAATAGATGCACCAACATGAGCTGAAAACAGGACTCCACATACCATGTGACTATAATGCAACCATCTTCGCCTCCATGGCCAATCTCCACTGACCGTCCTGAAGAGCCTCCTGATATGTCTGTGGTATCTCCACGGTTGATAATGCCAAGATAAATCTCCTGAAATCCTTTGACAGCCTGCTAAAGGAAACCTGAGCTGCAAGAGGATAAATAGCACACCTACGCTTCAGTTTACGTAGAGCAATCGGTATATCAAGATTATCTGCCAAGTCTGTAACATGTGAGTTCCTCTCTTGAGAGGGAACTTGCTCATCCTGTATGGTATCCTGCTGTACAGATAACTCAGTAGTACCATGATACCATCAGTCAAAACCAAGGTTGCAGAAAGCGGTAGTCGGTACTCGGTCGGCGGGGTCACCTACTAAAGATTAGTTGGCAGTCGGACAACTAGTCGGAATTAGTCAGTCATTAGTCGGTTTTAATTTTTTTATTATTTTAAATATATAAATCAGTTTTTTATACATATAATTGTATGTATATACATATATTCATACATTTTATATGACATCATGGCGAAACAAAAGAAGTAATTGACTTTAAATATAACATTAAGCATATTAGAATATGTTTGCTTTAATAAAAAGTGAAAAACAAAAAAAATAAAAACGGTTGTTGTAAAAGTCGGCCGATTAGTCGGCCGACTAGCCCGACTAGTTGGCCCGACTAGTTGGGTGGATCGACTAAGGGCCGACTAGGCCTAGTCGAGTCGGCTACTCCCCCGACTCGACTAGTCGGCCGACTTTTGTAAGCTTGGTCAAAACAATGTGTTCATGACATACCTGAGGTGTGCTGAATGACGGGCAAGACCTGTGAGCAGGGGGAATCGTACGAGAACTGCGAGTAAAAAATTTGGCAAAAATTGAGTCTCAGTAGAAGGTGGTGTCACAGTAGCAGGTGTAACGACAGGAGTAGGTGTAGGTGGTGGTGGTGGCTGCGGAGGTGGTGGGAGCATGGCCTCAAATTTCAGCAAAATTTGGTCGAATTTCCGTCGAATATCGATATCCAGTCGAAATCAAAATTCGACCGAAATGGTCGAAATGACCGAAATATGGGGGTCCTAATACAAAAAATGACCGAAATGACCGAAATTTCGGTGGAAATTCAACCGAAATTCCATCAAAATTCTGTTCTGGTCGATACCGAAATGGTGACCGAAACCGACATTTAGGGCCTGGGTTGGAGAACATGAGGTGGTGGTTGCTGAGGAGGTGGTGGGAGAACAGGAGGTAGATGAACGACGACAGGAGGTGGAGACATGTAGATCTCATTATCAGAGTCAGATGGGGCAAGTCTGTCACCTGTAGGAGAAAAATACACAACGAACTCAAAGAAAGTGATGTCAGCACCGATGAAGTACTTTTGCCTTAGCGGATCAAAGCAATGATACCCTTTTTTGGTACGAGAGTAGCCAACAAACACACTCTTGACAGCTCTAGGAGAGAGCTTGTCACGACATGGAGAGACATCATGAACGAAGGCAATAGAGCCGAACACACGAGGTATAAGAGAGAAAAGATCCTTCTCGAGAAGCACAATCGAGAAAGTGATCTTCTCTCCTAACACAGACGAGGACATGCGGTTCACCAAATAACATGAAATAAGGACATCATCGCCCCAGTAGGAGCGTGGAGCACGACTCCGTGTCAATAAGGTTTTGGTCACATCAAGTAAGTGACGATGTTTGCGCTCGACAACACCGTTCTACTGGGAAGTATAGGTACATGAGGTCTGGTGAACAATACCAAGAGATCTAAGAAACTCAGAAAGCTGTAAGGTGCAGAACTCTACGGCATTATCAGTTCGAAGATATTTGACATTAGCAGATTTTTTTATTTCATTAATAAAATATTTTATCACCGATCTAGCCTCAGACTTGTTCTTCAAAAGAAAGATCCAGGAAAGTCTTGAGAAATCGTCAATAGCAACAAGATAAAAGCGGTGTCCCTGATGATCAGGAACACGACTCGGACACCAGATATCTTGATGAAGGAGCTCAAACAACTGAGAACTGCTTCGACTCTGACGAGATGGAAATGAGGAATGATGATGCTTCCCAAGCTGACATGTCTCACACTGAAAGGAGGATCTCGTGGAAATCTGAGGGAGTACATGACATAGCTTCTGTAGAGGAAGGTGACCAAAATGAAGATGTCACATATAAGGAGAGACTGGTCCAACAGATAGAGTAGAAATGCCAACACGAGGAGGTTGGACCAGTCTGTAAAGTCCCTGCTGCTCATGGCTACATCCAAAATCCCTGCCCGTGAGTATGTCCTCAAACACAAGAGACGATGGGTCAAAGATGGCGCGACAATGCAGATCCTTAGTAATTTGACTAATGGAAAGTAAATTCAGCTGGAAGTCATGAAGATATAAAACATTATGTAGACGTATGGATGGGGTCAAATGCACCTCCGCCTGTCCTGTAATCGGTGGGTGGTTGCCAGTGGCAATGAAAACCCATCTACCAGGTGGTATGGTCCTGTAGGACTTTAGCTGAGCTCTGTCTCCACAAAGATGATGAAAAGCATCAGAGTCCATGATCCATTCTGTTACATCTGCATCATTACTACCAGTGAAAGTATAAGCGATACCTGAGGAGCTCGAAGAGGCTCTAGCTACGGCAATAGTGCTGTAGCAGAAGGAGTCATAATCTCTTGAATACGTGGTGAGACTATATCATCCAGGCGAGGATCTACATGGGAAGCAAGAGTATCTGAAGGCTCGTTGATGTCAAACTGTAGTTGAAGAATCTTGGCCTCATTCTTCGCTTGAGCATAGGTGAAGGCCAAAGTGTTCCACATCGCCTTGGTGGTGGATTGGTTCAGAATGTCATTGCCTATCTCTGTGGTGAGTGTCCCACATAGCCAAATACACACATATGCACCATCTTGCTTCCAAGAAGCATTTGCCCCAGTCTTATCCGTCAGCTCTGGATCTGTCAATATGTGCTCGTTGTTGTTGCACTGCATGAGGGTGAAAAACTGCATGGACCACAACTCATAGTTGGTTCCATCCATCTCAACGATGGGAGCCTGACCCTTGAAGTCTCCGGGCGAAAAGATGTCACCCTTGTTCTCTGACATAATGGTAGCCAAATAATGGAACTCGACTGGGGAGTAGACTGATTGGAACGAGTCTACACAATCATACGGAGGATTGGTTGTATGTATATACTTATGCAACCATCCTCACCAATCCTCTATGCTTGGTAGGTCTGGAAAAGGTGATTTATAGGTATGAAATCACGGTTTTTGGTCAAAATCAGTCCACAAAACGGCTTGCAGAGAAGCGTAGAGGCGTACGAGAGGGCTGACTGCAGCCAAGGCAGTTGGGGGGGGGGGTGGGGCGGTAGCCTGGGGGCCGTGCAGCGGCACCAGAGGTCAGTGTTGCAGCCCAGGGGCCTCGTTTGCGGCTTCCGAGGCCTGACGGCGGCCCTAGAGACCGTGCAACGCCCGGACGACTCCCTCGGGGGTGGCCTGGAGGTCTAGACAACGGTTCCCGAAGCCGAGCAACGGCCCTGGAGGCCTTGCGATGGTCCCGGGGTTCTGTCGGAGGGAGGGGCGGCGAAGGAGGAGGGGGGCGTGCGTGTAGGGTTAGGGTTTTATGGGTAGGAGAACTCCGGTCTAGGATCGTCGCTCTGATGGAAAAACAAATCATACATTATGAGAGGCCCTAGGGTTCTCTTATATCGGAGAGGATCCTATTGGGCAAATTGCAATAATAAGGAAAAAAAGGAATAGTAAATAAGAAAACAACAATAAAGATAACTGATATCTCAACAATTTGCATGATACACCTTCATTTTAAATCCTCTCTTCTCCAGCCACCCCTTTGCCTAACCAGGTTCTTTCTTCTCCCCCACACCAGCGAGATGCACTGCATTTTTGCAGTAGCAACCTTTTTAGTGAGTCCTATACTGCTTTATATGTCCCTCCACCTTCACGAGCTCACATAAAGCTCTCTCCTTTGTTAAATATTTATCATTAGAAGTTGATATCCTCCTCCTCAACCTTCAATACTAGAGAGAGAGGGAGGGAGTTTGCCTATGTTGGATTGCTTTGGGATGTGTTTATTAGATGCGGTCATATCAACTTAAGTGTTATTTGGTTTGTAGAGGTAGACTCATGGCAAAGGCATATGGTATAAGATGAAGCGAATTTATAAGAGTCAGTGTGTTAAGTATATATGGATTAAAGTGTATCTACATCGTTTTATAGGGTGATGTAATAGTCCCCTTTTTTGGGGATCAATCGGTAATGTTGCTATTTCTTTGTTAGGGTGATTTTGGGGAATAAGGTTCAAAGCATGCTTATTTGACAAATAATTTTTCTTTCTCCATAGTCTCCTCAGTGTCTTCTGCATTCTACTTAGGGTGGTGGAATAATTTATTTTGGACGACTTGATAAATCTTTCAAACACTAATTCCACAATATCGTGCTTCCACACAATTGTGGAGGCAAGCGTGGCTCCTGGAGGGAGATGTTGATATGTATGGAGTTGGAAAATGATGCTATTTTATTTCTTGTTTGATGGTTGGTTGGACACTGAACAAGATATATTCTAGAGACTAAATAACCTTGCTACATATTCATGGGTGACCGTTGCTAATTATTGGCCTGACTTGCTTGAGTTTCCATAGAAGAGAAGGGAGTTAAACCTTGATATTTGTATCTATCGTATTCTATCATTGTTCGAGGAGCTATTGAAGATGTTGAGAATATTGGCATTTGTAGCCTTGTAGGTCGACTTAGGGGAGGGAGGCCGCTTGAGAGTGAACACTTGGCAGTTCTTAATGGGTCAACTATAATTATTTACGATACCCCCTCAACTTGCAGGCACCTCACAGAAGTTCAAAATTCTTTTTAAGACAAGATTTTAATTTGTCTATTAAAGGGTTCTATGATGGTTGCTAGAGCATGTAGACGCAAATGTGTACATGACTTGGAAGCATGGCCCTAAATTGACAGAAACGGAATTTCGATTGAATTTTGATCGAAATTTCGGCCGTTTTTTGTACTATGGCCCTTATATTTCGGTCATTTCAGTCAAATTTCGATTTCAACTGGATATCAATATTCGACAGAAATTCGACTGAATTTCGCTGAAGTTTGAGGCCATGTTTGGAAGTAAGGTACTTGGAGCATGAAGACATCATCATCTTTTCTTCAATTGTTTTTTCACTAAGAGGCTTTAAGAGGAGGTTGGATAACAGAGTAATAGTCTTACAAGTTATAACAAATGAAAATACATATATTTCATGTTGAGTAATAAGAACATGCACATTAATGATCAATACAATAAAAGATTAAAATATATTACCTGGTGATATGTTTGGTTCAGAAGCAAGAGTTCCGCAGTGGATCTGAATGACCCCCTTGTCGTCTCTCATAACATATCGCGGATTCAATGAACTCGCAGTAGTTCTCCCATGTTATGTACGAGTACATGGCCTTGTAATCCATCACATACTGCATGTATTGGTGGTCATCGATGCCTATGAGTATCCCGAGACGAGGATAAGCATCACTAGATCCGGTATCACGAGTGGTACGACGAGGCTGCGAACTACTGGCTTGAGATCCTCGGGACGACGACAACGGAGTAGGAGAAGATCCCTGCGGAGGAGGAGGAACTGGCGTGTACTCAGGGAAGAAACCATACCCGTCGCCCCCAAAGAAGCTGCCCTGGCTCTGCTCAGGTTGGCTACCTTGGTAGTTCTCACCGTTGTAGCTACTGTATCCCCCATACCCACTGTAACCATATGAATATGATGGAGGTGCATACACTTGAGGAGGAGGAGGTCCTGGAGGAAGAGCATGGAAGTATTCCGAGAAGACGCCAAATGATCTCTCATCGTGCGACGATCCATATCTGCCTAAAGGACTTGGTGTTCCTCCACGATATGGGCTGTCAATGTCCATGCAGCTCAAGGAACCTACAAATGATATCAAATCGTCCATGTAGCTGTCGGTTGGACGATGGCCACGACTGTTCTCGTAATCCATGGGTCCTGAACTCGAACTTGGAACAAACTGTCCATGTGTGTTCCTCTGTCGCTCCATATATTAACGTCCTGCATGTAGTCCTTCCTCAAATTTTGTATCTTGTGTTCCACGACCACCCCTCCTGACCCACCTGAGTATGTTTCCCCACCATCACCAGGTCCACCACAACCAACATCATCATCATCTCCACTGTCATCCATTGACTTCGATTTGAATTTAGAGCTAGTGGAGATAATTTCATCAACAACCGCATCAATATCGGCCTCCAACCCTCCAAGAGGGTCTGTAATCCGCCCGGATCTTGCCAAATAGTCACTTACATCTGCTCCCATTTGCTGGCTTATATTCTCATTTGGTCTTCCACCTGGTTGATCGAGAACACGTGCACCATTGGAATCCATCCACCTATGGAGAACATCTTCATCAGCATCGTCATCGTGCATCTTGAAAATGTATGCAAGATCCAAGCTTGCAAAAGTCGGCCGACTAGGCCGACTAGTCGGCCCGACTAGTCGAGTCGGGGGGGTAGCCGACTCGACTAGGCCTAGTCGGCCCTTAGTCGGTCCACCCGACTAGTCGGGCCGACTAGTCGGCCTAGTCGGCCGACTAATCGGCCGACTTTTACAACAACCTTTTTTATTTTTTTTGTTTTTCACTTTTTTTAAAAGCAAACATATTCTAATACGCTTAATGTTATATTTAAAGTCAATTACTTCTTTTGTTTCATCATGATGTCATATAAAATGTACAAATACATGTATATACATACGAATATATGTATAAAAAACTGATTTATATATTTAAAATAATTAAAAATTCAAAACCGACTATTGACCGACTAATTCCGACTAGTCGCCCGACTGCCGACTAATCCTTAGTAGGTGACCCCGCCGACCGAGTACCGACTACCGCTTTCTGCAACCTTGGCAAGATCAATAGGGTCTGTGTAGTCCTCTTTGTCCTGTCCCTCCCTTGCATGTTTCAACTTCAGCCTCAAGTTGTAATGCACGTAGACAAGATCATTGAGCTTATGTTCTCCCAACCTATTCTGTCTCTTCGAATGGATCAAGTTGAATGTGCTCCAGTTCCTCTCACAACCACCATCAGATGCGGTTTGGGACATCACTTTCACTTCCACATTTTGTAGGTTGGGAGCTTCCATCCCGTATAATAACCACCATTCGGCGTAAAAAACAAAATGAGATAAATCAATTGCAGGAATAAATGAACACACATTTATTTGTCTTCATCCCTACCAAGAAGAGTATTGCCTCGTCCTTTTACCGCAATAATTCGACCGAAGGAACCCAATGCATCCTGGAAATACTTAACCTGCACACATAGGTTTACGTCATAAATTGTTACATAATACTCTTAAAGAATATTTTTGTGAGTCCTAACCTAGCTTCAAATTCAAGATTACCTCGTTCATGCCCAAGGTCTGTAACTTCTCGTCCTTGACGAGCTTCTCCACCACAATTTGTACAACTGGTAAAAGGTTAGCATTTGTACCTTGTCCATTCTTGTACTGGTACTTAGGATTGAAGTAATAAGCTGGACACAAATTCACGAACAAGCACAATTCTCTTATTCTAAAGATCTATATTAAAAAATGAAAAGCAAATTAGATTATTACATAATACATTCCGACATTTTGAAGAGGATGTGAGAGCATCTTGAACCAACACTCGTCTATGATGTCCAACCGTGGTTTGGATCCTTTTCCAACCGCTTCTCTGACATTCTATCTCATGCTGCGCATTACCTCGTAGATCACTCCCATGGTGGGCTTTTTATCGCCATCCACGATCCGCAATGCAGAAATAACTGGATCCATGATCCTCGTGAGCCGAGTCACGTCATCCCAAAAGTGGAGATCATTGATCAATGTTTCCACTTTCTGTTCTCCTTCAATCCGAGCTTCAGGTATCTCGAACCATTCACCTTAGCAACACATGGTTTTTAACCCTGTCTTTTGTTGTTTGAGGCTTGCAACTCTATAAAATTGGTTGCAAAGCGTGTGATGCCAGGCCTCATCAGCTCACCATTGCACATCTGCCTCATCAACTCACCATTGCACATCTGCCTCATCAATGCTAGCATTTTGCCATGGTTGTAAATGAATGTGGTGATTGTTCGTGCATGCTCCACCACCTTTCAGACGAGCTTCCTCTTGTTGAAATCCTTTAGAATTAAATCAATGCAATGTGCAGCACACGGTGTCCAAAAAATACCATAGCTGCTAGACTTCATTATTGTTTCACCCGTTTTCTTGAAGTTGCTGCCATTATCCGTCACAATCTGGACAATGTGATCTTTCTCAACCTCTTTAATGACATCCTTCATCAACTTCAGCACGTACTTGTGGTCCTTCACATGATCATATGCATCAACAGATTTCAAAAAGATTGTCTTCCCATCGCTGTAAACAAGGAAGTTGATGATCTGCTTCCTTGTATAGCTCGTCCACCCATCGCACATCAATGTCACCCCATACTCTGGCTATCTCCTCCTTAACTCGACGATGTACTCATTTATCTCCTCCTTCTTCATCCCCAGATATTTGTTCATTATCTCGTAGGATATAGGAGCCTTCACTCTCGTTTTCACTGCAGCGATCTCATCAATGGCATGCTGCAGGAATGACCCGCTAGCAATGTTGGCATGGATGCTCTTCCCAAAGAAGAGCTTGCTGATGGCCTTTCCTACCCTTTCTCGTGCATTGGTGAACATACCCTTCACCATTTTCTGTCTCGGATCCTTGCTTGCCTTGTTTTGCATGGATCTGCTCCTCGTCAAGAAGGGCTCAACTCCCTTCCCCTCGTGTTTTTTGGTGGGTGGTGGTACTGATGCGCCTCCAGAACCACTCCCACTGCCACCTGCATCAGAGAGAAGCCGTCCCGTGCACCACTGAGTTCTCTCATCCCGAACTCGCTCTTCATTGATTCTTTTGTTGCCCTTCTATATGCCCTCCTCTCCGCTGTAGTCTGAATGCCAGCGGGGTAGACAAAGTCATCGTCGTCTGAATATGAGAGGACGTTGAATTCTTTCTCAAACATGAACTCTTTCGATTGTTCATCCCTTCTTACCCTCTCTATATCCCTTTCCTTCTTCCCGTCCAAGCTGGCCTTCACCTTGTCCCTCACATCTTTGGGACAACGCGTGCACTTGACAACATTGTTGTTATTGCCAACAAGATGTTGCTTTATCCGCATTGATCCCGCCTCCTCCCAATTTCTTTCTACAGAAATTGCATTGTGGTTTCGCTTTATTTCCATCGGGAGCGGATGCATATCTCTAATCAATGTCCCCATTGAAATCACCCCTCTGATCCTCAGAACTGTCAGATCCTGATCCAGAATCGGAATGTGCCATGATAATGATCATCGAAATCTTCGAGGAAATTGAAGAACAATCATTCAAGAGGCACACAATGCGACCGATTAAGAATTTGCTAATTAATTTAGGTTTTAATTTTTGGATTTAGTATATTTTTAATTTTTCTAACACCTAATACACACAAAATCGTAAATACTTGGTGTTTGAAATTGAAAATATACTCTTAGTATTCTGATTTTTAGAAAAAATACCTTAAATTTATACATTAGGATCATAGATCTAGCAATTAGGGGATCATTTTTGAGGAAGACTACCTAAATGAAACATAATATGTAAAAAAATAATAGATCTAACATATGATTTTTGGATTTACTCAATTTTTAAATTTCATTTACAAAAAAAATCCGAAACATGTTTTCTACTTCCATAAGTTAAGATCTGAGTTTATCATTGAAGAACTCATTATCATTCCACATTAAAACACAAAAAGCCCCAATTTCCTCTTTCACATATCTTACAAAATGTTCTCAAAGTACGTTTTACTTCATGTTATACACAAGATCCGAGATAATACGTTCATAACTATTATTATTGTGCAATTAAAACACAAAATCCCTAATTTTCGTCTCCAAAAATAAAGCTAGATATTCGAAATCTCTAGAAAAAACACCATACCAAGCTATATCAACATCCCAAGATTAAAACCCCTAAAAAATTGAAGAATTTGATGAAGATTTGGCCAAATTTGGCTTACCTTGAAGCAAGGGGCGAAAAATGACCTTGGAGGAAGTTTGGAGTGGTTGCTGCTGGAACTCGGTCGAAATGGGCTAGTTTAGATCGAAATTTCGGTTCATATCGCCATATGGGTGGATTTTTTAATTGCAGATTCCCTTTGCCGGGCGAGATAACGACATGACCCGAAATCTCACCGATATTCGTATGGGTTTCGAGATGCTCTACCCATTGAAATCGAAATTTCGACGAAATTTCATCAAAATTTCACGAGATTTAGTTCCATGGTTGCTGTTGAGGATGAACGGGAGGTCTGACCTCTCTGTTTTTGAAAACCCATGGTGGTTGGCTCGTCACTTTTGGAGGAATCTGTTGTCGAATATCTTTTTCTTCATGTTGTGGGGATATCAATACGAAGATCTCTGAATGTGGGTCGTTCTCTTAAGACCTTGAAGTGGGCTCTCTATTGGGAACTTCAGAAGGATCTCGTACTAGAGTTCACGGTCATTAGAGTCTTCTTTGCCTGCATTGAGTTGGTCTTTAAGTAGTCTTTGAAAAAGATAAATGAGCATCTCATGCATTAGTTGTACTCTCTCACTCCTCCTTTCTCGCATACTTGTCGGGAGTTGGATGTGTAATTAACTAAATTGGGAGAACATATGAAGGGAGGTAAACGAAAAACTTCACAATTTTTCCTATTTTGCTGTGCTTACTTTCCCTTTTTTGCACAAATAAATCTCTTCTTTCCTTTGCCTTTCTTCTTTGGTATTCTCTCTTTTGCAAGTCATCTTTCTTTTCTTTCTTGTCTATTTTTTAAGCCGTCCTTTTTGCATACAAGACCTAGTTGGGCCCAAAATCCATGGCTGTTTTTTAGCCTCCTTTTTCTTCTGTCTCTATCTCCTTTTGCATCCCTCGTTTCTAAATACAAATATAATTAGCCCAATTGAGGGCACATATTCCCCCTTTTTCAGTACATGCCCGTAAGATTTAATTTTTTAAAGTAAGAGACGAGATAATCGATCCTTCCTTTCATTCCTTAGGGTTCGTGATGGGGAACCCATCTTGCAACTGTCGCGATGTGATCTGCGTGGGCGACCGACAAAGGGGGGATATCCTGTGCGTAGACACAATGGGCAATGTTTTGCCGGTGGATACGCTTATAGTGCTGTGGCGTGAGAGCGATGCTGAGGGAGGAGGGCTAGGTCCATTGCTTGGAGGGGCAATGCCGACAGATCAGGGATGAGATGCACAGAGGTTCACATTGTACTCGTGCATGGAGACTGTCCCAACCATCACTTGATCACCCCTCCTTTTTTTTTCTCTACTCACGTGTGAGAAGGGGGAGATGTCTGGAACTATGGGGTTCACGGATCTAGCAACGCATGGAGGTCCCGCGCAAGGATAATGGGGAGGTGCACAGAGGGGCTGATGCTATGTACCTGAGACACACATGAGATGAGAGAGATGCCGCCAGAGGGCAATGTTGACTTGAGCCAGAAGAGCCCCCACAAGGTTCGTCGTGCCATGCGAGAGTAGTCGCATGTATTCTTTGATGGGCGTCGCCTAGAGATGCGGCTTGGAGATGCGACATGCAACTATGCCATTTTTTAATCCACAATGGAACATGTTTTTCTTCTCAAATAGAGTTTCATGGGAGAAACCCAACAACAACTTCACGATTTTTTTCCAAAGAACTTCAAGAATCCTAGCTGTTGCCTTCGTACGGAATTAGGGTTCCTGATAGAACCTAGATGCCTTTTTTGAATCCGACGATGAGCAAGTCTCTGCGAACAAAAAATTATTGAAATAAATCAGATCTTGCCATCACCTTTCTTAAATCGACTTGCTCTGATACTGTTGGGAGAAAAACTTATTCGTTGAAATAGAAGAGATCCTAGGGCTCTCTTATATAGGAGAAAAATCCCGAGTTAATTACAGATAAGCACATAAAGGAAACATAAATAAGATAAAAACACTACTGGAGATACAATTATCTCAACACTCCCCCTCGAGCTAGAGCATATATGTCTATCATGCTCAACTTGGTGCAACACCTCTGAAATAGTCCTCTAGCGAGTGTCTTGGTGAAGATATCAACAGTCTAATCTCCAGTAGATACATGTGATGTAGCTATAAGGCTTTTCTAAATTATATCTCTAGTGTAATGACAATCCACCTCTATCTGTTTGGTTCGTTCATGAAAAACAGGATTGTTGGCTATAAATAAAGCAGCTTGATTATCACATAAAAGCTACATGGGAAGATGAACCTCAACAGTGATATCAGTTAACACAGATCTCACCCACATCATCTCTACGCTTCCTTGTGCCATGGCTCTGTATTTAGATTCTGCACTAGATCTGGCCGCTACTGTCTGTTTCTTGCTTTTCCTTGACACAAGAGAGCTGGCAACAAAAATAGCAAAGCCAGATGTAGATTTCCTATCTCTGGGGCAACCTGCATAATATGCATCTGCACAAGCTGTCACCTCAAGAGATGTACTCATGTTGAATATGAGAACAGAATCAGGTGAAATCTTCAAATATCTCAAGATCATATACACCACATCCATATGCACCTTCCTGGACTGCTCCATGAATTGGCTAACTTTGCTCACTGTGAAAGCTATATCTGGTCTGGTGATGGTGGCTTATAGGAGCTTGCCAACTAGCTCTCTATATCTCCTTCTGTCTACTTCCTAAGTGTCATCATCATATATCCTCATACTCGGATCCGTAGGGGTAGTAGCAGGCTTGCACCCTGTCATACCTGTCTCGGAAAGAAGTTCCATCACAAACTTCCTCTGAATCATTACAAGGTCACGTTGGTTCTTAGCAAACTCCAACCCAAGGAAGTATCGAAGTGTGCTAAGGTCCTTAGTCACAAATTGCTGACTTAGGAACTCTTTGACAACCTGAATACCCTTCTCATCATCCCCTGTGACAATGATATCATCAACATATACTAGAATAGCAATAATATCTCTCCGTGTCCTCTGAACAAACAATGAGTGATTCGATGTAGACCTCTCGAAACCCTGTTGCTCTATCAACTCCGTAGCTTCTGGTACAAAGCTCTTGGACTCTGCTTTAGGCCACAAATTGCCTTATGAAGCATGCACACCTTCTGTGACTCCCCCTCGGTAGCAAACCCTGGTGGCTGTTGCATATACACCTTGTAAATCACCGTATAAAAATGTGTTCTTTACATCAAGCTGGTAAAGTGGTCAGTCCCGTGAAACAACGATCGATAAAAGAATGCAAAGTCTCGATTGTCTAGCCACTGCTGAGAATGTATCCCGATAGTCCACTCCATAGGTTTGAGTAAACCCACGTACCACAAGCCTGGCCTTGTAACGATCCACACTGCCATCTGCCCTTTGCTTTACTATAAATATCCACTTGCAACTCACAATAGATGTACCTGGAGGAGCAGAAACAATGCTCCATATGCCACACGACTGTAAAGCTGTCATCTCTTCCTCCATTGCAAGACACCACCTGTTATCTTGTATAGCCTCATGATATGTGCGTGGGATAGAAACAATAGATAGTCTTACAACAAACTTCTTGTATTCCTTCGACAAATGGTCCAAGGAGACATGCGCAGCAAGAGGATAGGTTGTACATTGACGACAAGGCTTTCACAAAGCAATAGGTACGCCCAGATCATCATCCTCGCTGTTTTCTATTACCGACTCATCCTGTGTAGCATTCAACACACCAGTACCATCGGTTGAAACAATGTGTTTATTACATACCCGAGGCATGCTGGATGATGTGGATGGCGCTTGAGCAGAGGGGCGAGTAGAAGACTTATGCGTATAAACATGCGGTAGGAACTGCGACTGAAGTACGGGAAGCGGAGATGATGGAGGTGGTGGAGATGATTGTGGTTTGGTCGAGGTGATGGAGGTGGTGGATATGGTGGAGGTGGTGAAGACTCAACATTGGGTGCACAAGGTGGAAAAGATGGAGGTGGAGGAACAACCACATCCTCACCGGAATTAGCAGGAGATAACCTGTCACCTGTAGGAGTAAAATACATAATAGACTCAAAAAATGTGACATCAACACTCACATAATATTTTCTTCCTACTGGGTCCAAACATTGATACCCCTTTTGGGTACGAGAATAACCAACAAAGACATAATTGACAGCTCTAGGTTAGAGCTTGTCACGACTAGGGGTGACATTGTGGACAAATGCCACAGATCTAAAAACTCTGGGTGTCAATGACAACAGGTTCTTCTCGGGAAACACAATCGAGAAAGAGACCTTTTCTCCAAGTATAGTGGATGGCATGCGGTTCACCAACTAGCAAGCAATGAGAACCGCACCACCCCAGAACGAATGTGGGGCACTACTCTGAATCAGAAGGGTCCTCATGACATCAAGAAGATGATGATGTTTGCGTTCAACAACACCTTTCTGCTGAGAAGTATAGGCACAAGAGGTCTCATGAACAATACCTAGAGATCTGAGAAATTCCGATAACTGTAATGTGGAAAACTCCAAGGCATTATCCGTATGAATAAATTTCACATAAGCAGAGAAGATATTTTTGACCTCCATAAGAAAAGATTTAATGATAAGACCTGCATTAGACGCATGTTTTAACAAGAATACCCAAGAAAGTCGAGAGTAGTCATCGACAACAACCATATAAAAACGATGTCCCAGATGATAAGGAACACGATTAGGACTCCAAATGTCAAAATGAAACAACTATAAAGACCGACTACTCAACGACCCCGACGACTCGGAAAAGATGGACGATGATGCTTTCCAAGCTGACATGCTTTGCAGTCCAAGGTAGTGCGAGTAGATATCTGTGGTAGAACATGACACATCTTCTGAAGAGGGAGATGTCCACACCGAAGACGCCACATGAATGGAGAAACAGGGCCTGAAGGAATACTAGCAACTCTAGCACAATGGGGTATGGCAAGCTTGTACAATCCGCTCTGCTTACGGTCAGTACCAATCACCTCGCCTGTTAGTATGTCCTAGAGGCTAGGACACAAGAGAAGAGGGGTCAAATATGGCACGACAATGTAAATTCTTTGTAAGTTGACTAATTGACAAAAGATTCATCTGAAAGTCTGGAGCATATAATACGTTCTGCAGATGCATAGAAGGAGTTAGAACAATCTCCCACTGACCAACAATGGGAAGACGCACCCCATTAGCAATCACCACAGATCTACTAGGTGGGATAGATATGCAAGAACTAAACTGTGCCCGATCTCTGTACGTATGGTGCGATGCGCTCGAATCCATAATCCAGTCAGTCTAATCTGAACTGCTACAACTGGTAAGTGCATAAGTAATACTTGGTGCGCTAGATGAGGCTCTGGCAATGGGCATTTGAAGAACTTCCAGCTGGAGTAGCAGGAGTGGTCATCATCTCTCGAAGTCTATAAACAATATCATCCATGCGTGTGTCTTGTGTATGAGTAGAAGTAGGCTCAATCTACTCAGCAACCCTTGCAGACGCAGGATATCCATGCTTTTGAAAGCATGTCTCCTCAGAATGACCAGGACGATGGCAATGTGAACATAGGCTATGGTGACGTCCTCCTCCTCGACCACGAGGTCCACAACCACTTAATTGGGAAGTCTCACCTCTGCCACGGGATACTGTCATTGCTGAGGGAGTCTGGGCCGCAGTAGTAGATGGGGTAGTAATCCTGTTTAATCGCTTGTATACCTTTTCCATCGAAGGCATCGTCTCACCGGTCAGGAGTTGAGTACGTGTTGCATCGTACTCAGAGTCAAGAGATGATAGGAAACTCCTGTCATAGTGGCATTCCGATATTACTGCTGCTGCTCAGTGCTGGTAGTGTTGGTGGAAATGAGCGATCTGTTTTATTCATTGAACCCTAAGGTCTCTTATTTAGAGAAGACCCATGGGTAAATTACATAATACAGATACAAGAAAAATAGAAATAGATAAAATGCTACACGGACTACATAATATTCTCTAGGGTAAATTACATAAAAGTGTCTGATCTTTACATTGAATCCCAAATTAGGGACTGATTTTTAGTTTGTAACAAATAAGGGACCAACGTTTAACTTATGGTTCTAGGCCCCAACGCCGTGAACGGAGGTCTCATTCTAGCTTTTAACTTGACGAAATTACCCCGACTATGGAGTTTTCCTCTTCAATTCCCCCCAATTCAACCTCAAACAAGCAACCAAACCACGACGGCTGTCGCCTCTTCAGCGCGCGCCGCCTCGACTCCTACGAGTACATCCGCGTCGAGGAGGTGAGGTCGCTTCTCACCACTCTGGTCCGGTCCCGGGGCGAGACCGTGAACCTCAAGGACCGGCTCTCGACGGTGAGTCTCAACGTCATCAGCCGCATGGTCCTGGGGAGAAAGTACCTCGACGGGTTTGCCTACGAGCGGAAGACGACGGTGGTTTCGCCGGACGAGTTCAAGAGGATGCTCGACGAGCTGTTCCTCTTGAACGGGGTGCTTAAAATCGGGGATGTGATACCGTGGATCGACTTCCTCGATCTGCAGGTATATATGTATTGTCAGGAGGAGGGAATTTGGACTTTGATTGGAATATGCCGAATTTCATCTTACGAATAAAGTGCATGCACTGGGATACGTGAGGCGGATGAAGGCAGTGAGCAAGAAGTTCGGCAGGTTCCTGGAGCACGTACTGGACGAGCACGAGGAGAGGAGGAGGGGAACATGGGATGGGTATGTGGCCCGGGACATGGTGGATGTGCTGCTGCAGTTGGCGGATGACCCCACGCTCGACGTCAAGCTCGCGAGGAACGGTGTGAAGGGTTTCACGCAGGTACGCCGGAGATTTATTGGCTCACCGTACGTCTCCAATATGTACTCTCAGTGATCAATGCTTACTTACCTCAGTACGTAAATCTCACAGGACCTCATCGCGGGGGGCACAGAGAGCTCTGCCGTGACAGTGAAATGGGCCATATCCGAGCTCCTCCGGCACCCAGACGTCGTCGTCAAGGCCACCGGGGAGCTCGACCGTGTGAGCGGGAAGGAACGGTGGGTGGAGGAGAAGGACATCCCACGGCTCCCCTACGTGGAGTCCATCGTAAAGGAGACGATGCGGCTTCACCCGGTGGCGCCCTTGCTCGTCCCTCATTACTCACGCGAGGACCTCGTGTTCTCCGGCTACGACATCCCCGTGGGTACACAGGTGCTGGTGAACGTGTGGACCATCAGGAGGGACCCGGAGGTGTGGGAGAAGCTTCTGGTTGAGGGTTGTCGTGGTTTGGTTTGGTTGCGTGTTTGAGGTTGAATTGGGAGAAATTGAAGAGGAAAATCCCATAGTCGGGGTAATTTCGTCAAGTTAAAAGATGGAATGAGACCTCCGTTCACGGCATTGGGGCCTAGAACCATAAATTGAACGTTGGTCCCTTATTTGTTACAAACTAAAAATCAGTCCCTAATTTGGGATTCAGTGTAAAGATCAGTCCCTTTTATGTAATTTACCCTATTCTCTACACTCCCCCTCAAGATGGAGCATGGATATCAATCATGCTCGGCTTGGAAGAACATCTCTGGAAAGGCCCCCTGAGCAATGGCTTGGTGAAGATGTTAGCAGTCTGATCCTCGGAACTAACATGTGAAGTAGAGATCAAGCCCTTCTGGATCATATCTCTAGTGTAGTGGCAGTCTACTTCAATATGCTTTGTTCTTTCATGAAACGCTGGATTATTGGCAATGAACAAAGCCGCTTGATTGTCACACTGTAGCTGCATTGGTAGAGGTACATTTATATGCAAGTCTTCTAATACAGCTCGAACCCACATCATTTCCGTGCTTGCTTGTGCCATGGCCCTATATTCAGACTCAACACTGGATCTTGCCACAACAGTTTGTTTCTTACTCTTCCAAGAGACCAGAGAACTACCAACAAAAAGTACAAAGCCCGAAGTGGACTTACGATCTTTAGGGCATCCTGCGTAGTCTGCATCTGCACAAGCTGAAATAGACAAATCTGTGTTCTTTCTAAATAGCAATCCTGAGCCTGGAGAAGACTTTAGATACCTTAGTATCATGTATATAGCATCCATATGTACCTGTCTTGGTTGCTCCATAAATTGACTCACTCGACTTATTGCAAAAACAATATCGGGTCGAGTTATAGTGATGTAGAGAAGCTTACCCACCATTTCTCTATATCTTCTCCTGTCCACCTTTTCAGTATCATTGTCATATAATTTCATATTTGGATCCATAGGAGTGCTTGATGGTCTACATCCAACCATGCCTGTTTCAACTAGCAAATCTATAATATACTTTCTCTGGGTCATTACCAGACCCTGTGCATTCCTGGCAAACTCCAGCCCCAGAAAATATCTTAGGGTACCAAGATCCTTCGTGATAAACTGACGACAAAAATTGCTTTTGCCATCTCTACCCCTTGCGCATCATCTCTTGTAACCAACATATACCATGATGACAACCATACCTCTAGAAGTCTTCTGAATAAATAGCTAGTGATCCGCATTAGATCTTTTGAAGCCCTGTCGTTCAATCAGGTGGGAAACCTTCTGGAACCACGCCCGCGGGCTTTGTTTAAGGCCTTATATCGTCTTGTGAAGTCTACACACCATATGATTCTCCCCCTCAGGAGTAAACCCTGGTGGTTGCTGCATGTAGACTTCTTCTTGCAGATCTCCATATAAGAAGGCATTCTTGACATCAAGCTGAAATATGGACCAGTTACGTAGCACATCAACAGATAGAAGGATGCGAAGAGTAGAGTGATGAGCCACTGGAGGGAATGTATCCAAATAGTCCACACCATAAGTTTGAGTAAAGCCTCGCGCCACTTGCCGTGCCTTGTACCAATCAAGACTCCCATCGGCGTGGTATTTCACTGTGAACACCCATTTGCAGATGACAATAGATGCTCCTGATGGAGCGGTAACCAAGCTCCATGTGCCCCTGGATTGTAAAGCAGCCATTTCTTCTTCCATAGCCAACCGCCAACAATCAATTTTCATAGCATCCTGATAATTCCGTGGTATCTCCACAGAAGACAAGGCCGTAACAAATCTCAGGAAGTCTCCTGTGAGACGATGAAAGGAAACCTGGGAAGGAAGAGAATAAGATGCACAATTACGTTTCTGCTTCCGAATAGCAATAGGGACATCAAGATCATCATCCACTATACTCGATGGTGCACACTCCTACTGGAAAGAAGAATCCTGCACTGGCACACTATCTGACCCATCGTTAATAAGCGCATCTGGACATACCTGAGGCGTGAGGAATGATTGACGTGCCTCCTGAGCAGGACCTGACCGACGTGTATAGAATTTAGGGAATGGCAGGACATGTAGTTGTGGTGGTGGTGATGGTGACGTTGGTGATGACAACGCGACAACCGGAGCAGGGATGGACAAAGATGGACTCAGACTATGAGGAGGAGGAACATAGACGTCATCATTAGATGTAGAAGAGGCCAACCGATCACCTGTGGGAGAGAAGTACATAACAGACTCAAAGAATGTAACATCAGAATTGACAAAATATTTCCTGTTCACAGGGTCGTAACAATGGTATCCCTTCTGAGTCCGAGAATAACCCACAAAGACGCACTTGACAGCTTTAGGAGAGAGTTTGTCAAGTCCATGAGACAAGTTGTGAACAAAAACAACACCAATGACACGAGGAGTAAGAGAAAATAATTCCTTCTCGGGAAAATAAAAGAAAGGGGAATCTTCTCACCAAGTACAAAGGACGGCATACGATTGACCAGATAACAGGCTGTAAGAACATCATCCCCCCAAAAGGTTATAGGCGCACAACTCTGGATAAGCAGGGTTCGAGCAATGACATGGAGATGACGATGTTTTCTCTGCCACACCATTCTGTTGAGATGTATAAGGACAAGTGGTTCAATGAATAATACCTCTAGACAAAAAAACCGTGAGAGAGATCGAGTGCAGAATTCCAACGCATTATCCATACGAACATATTTGACAGAAGAGGAAAAAACATTCTGCACTTCAACGATAAGATTTCTAATAACATCCCCTGCCTCAGATTTATTCTTTAAAATAAATACCCACGATACACGAGAGAAATCATCAATGACTACAAGATAGAACCTGTGCTCCTAATGATCAGGAACACGACTTGGACCCCAAATATCAACATGAAATAATTCAAATGGGGAGCTACTGCTCCGACACTAACGACGGGGAAAGCTAACTCGATGTTGCTTTCCCTACTGACAAGCTTCACATTGAAACGATGAACTTGGAGGAATCTGAGGCAAGAGATGACGCAACTTTTGAAGCGGTAGGTGATCAAAACGTAGATGCCAATTATACGGAGAGACTGCTCCTGCGGAATAGGAAGAGACGTCAGCATATGAATTTCGGACCATACGATAGAGGCCATTTTGCTCAGAGGCACAACCAATCACCATGCCCATTAGTATGTCCTGAAAAATAAGAGAAGACGGGTCAAATATAACACAACAGTGTAAATCCTTCGTAAGCTGACTAATAGATAGTAGATTCATGGAATACTCAAGAGCATGTAGAACATTCTGCAAGCGCAAGGATGGTGACAATGTAACCTCCCACTGTCCGATGATGGGGGAATGAGTCCCGTCAGCAATGTGCACCGAGCGTCCAGGTGGAATATCTCTGTATTACTCAAGTCTATCTCTGTCGCGGCAGAGATGATGGGTTGCTCCAGATTCCATAATCCAATCTCAGAGATCATGATAGGATGTAAAAGCATAAGCGCTACTTGAGGTGTTAGCAGCGGCAGAAGTATTGGCAGATGCTGAAGCAACAACATCTGAAGATCCTCCTGAAATCTCTGTAGATGACTGAGGCATAATATCACGTAATCACGCCACAAGCTCCTCGAACTGATGAACTAAAGTGGGTGCCGATGAAGATGGAACATGTTCAGCTACACGTGTCGATGCTGGAAAACCATGCTTAGAATAGCATGTGTCCTCGGAGTGACCAGTGCAATGACGGAAAGTGCATGGTTGGCTAAAACGACCTCCTCTGCTAGGTCCACGGCCACGAAAAGATCGACCTCCTTGCCCTCGCAACACTGCCATCGTCGAAGGTGGTGGGGTAAAAGTGCTGGAAGGGATAGAGATGCGACTAAGCCTCCGGTAGACTTCCTCCATAGGAGGAATGGTAGCATCGGCGAGTATCTGAGATCGGGCTGCCTCATACTCAGGATCAAGAGCTGCTAGCAGTACCCCCACCATGGTCGCATTCCGGAAGGTCTTTTGCTGTTCAAGGATAGCCGTGAGAGGTATAGTGCTATATAGCTTCTCAAACATCCCCCTCAGGGATGTATACAAGGAATGGAGCGGCCTCCCATTCTGCTTCATCGTAAAAATGTCATGCTGGAGCTTTAACATCTTCGTCTCATTCCGCAACTGTGAATATGTTGCAGCCAGTACACATCGCCTTAGCAGTGGGCTGATGGAGGACATCATTGGCTATCTCCATAGACAACGTGCCTGGCAACCAAACCTTGGCATATGAATCATCTGCCTCCCATTAGACATAGATCCCAGTCTTCTCTACTGGCTCATCCTCGGTAAGAATATGTTTGTTACCACTTGACTTCATGAGGCTCATGAACTGTATAGTCCAGAGCTCATAGTTCGTCCCGTCCATCTTGACTATTGGCGCTGAACCTTTGAATGCGCCTATGGAGGGCATATCGACCTTGTTTTCTGACATGTCGCCGTAGATGAAGAACTAGGGATTGTAGACAAGAAACAGGTGTCTACAAAGACTTGACAGGATTTGAGTGCATATGTAGACTTTATGCACTCAAATCCATGAAGATAGAACGACTGACGGAAGGAGAGGCGTCGGCGTGAAAGTAAGGGGAACCCGGTGGTGGGGGTCCCCTACCTTAGATGTTGATCGGCGGTGGATAGAAGGAGGCGAGGGAGGACCCGACGGAGGGGGGGGGGAGTCTGGCGGCGTTGGCGACGGAAGAGAGAGAGAGACGACGATGACGACCTAGGAGGAGAGAGGCGGCAACATAGGGAGAGAGAGAGAGGGGTTTGGCGGTGGAAAACCCTAGGGTTAGGCTTCTGGCTCTGATACCGTGTTGGTGGAAATGAGTGATCTGTTTTATTCATAGAACCCTAGGGTCTATTATATAGAGAAGACCCATGGGTAAATTACATAATACGGATACAGGAAAAATAGAAATAGATAAAATGCTACACGGACTACATAATATTCTCTAAATGTAGTAATGGGCATAAAGCTGTGCAGTCGCTTAAACATGCCTCGAATATGAGAGAAGTATGCATGGAGTGGTCGACCATTCTGTTTGGTCGAGAAAATGTCAAACTGCAACTGAAGTATTTTGCTTTCATTCTTTGCTTGCCCATATGTAGCTGTAAAGATGTCTCACATAGCCTTGGTTGTGGGTTGGTTGATGATATCATTGGCAATCTCCTTAGTGAGCGTTCCAGAGAGTCAAATGCGAGTGTAGGCATCTTCTTGCTTCCATGAAGGATTAGCCCCGGTTTTGTCCGCTGGTTCTGATTCCGTCAGAATGCGTTCCTTGTTATGGCACTGCATAAGAGTACGAAATGGCATGGACCATAACTCGTAGTTGGTCCCGTCCATCTTTACGATGGGAGCCGGACCTTTGAAGGCACCGGAAGAAGAAAACACGTCACTCTTGTTCTCTGACATCGTACCAATAAGTAGAACCATAGACAACTGAGGAGTAGATCGATCCGAGAGCGTCTACACAATCATAAAGTGGAGTGATTGTATTTGTAGACTCATACAACCATCCTTATCGAGTCGTGGTGGGTTCTAGTGTTGCAAGATGTGATTTATGTGAGTAAAATCACAATCTGTGATCAAAACCAGACCTCAAGGCTCCAGAACAAAGGTGCATGAACCGATCCCGGGTCATCGCAGCACACACACAACACGCAAGGGGGAACCGGGGTCCCTGCGCATCATGGATAGACGATCGGTCGTGCCCCTGGGCGGGCGGAGGTCCTCTTGGCATGGCCCAGCGGCGGCGCTGGAGGGCCTGGTACCCCGACGACAGCGTTGGAGGGACCGAGGGCCCCTGGTGGCGGCGCTGGAGACGCTTGTAGCTTCTGACGGCAGGCAGGCCGGGTTTGGGGGGGGGTAGGCGTATAGGGTTAGGGTTTAGGGTGGGATACGGGAACCCCGGTCTAGGACCGTTGCTCCGATACCATTGTTGGGAGAAAAACTTATTCGTTGAAATATAAGACGCTAGGGCTCTCTTATATAGGAGAAAAATCCTGCGTTAATTACATATAAGTACATAAAGGAAACATAAATAAGAGAAACACAACTGGAGATACAATTATCTCAACAGATACCATGTGAAAAAAGCATAATGCGGATGCTAAAATAGATCAAGAGCTACGTGGAATCCTACTTCGTGAGGAGTGGGATGAAACTATGGGAGAATGCCTCAAAAGCTGGATTTTTTTCATTCTCTCAATGAGTACATGGGTGTGAGACTCTTTATATAGCCCAATTGACTCTCCAAAGTCCACCAATAGACGATGTGTGACAATTCTTCGTGGCGTGATAACTGGATCGTGAAAAGATCTAATTACCCTCTTGGATCATTCTCCAACACTTTTCATGCAGGCTTTCTGACTGCTATTTGGGTGGTCAGGAGAGTGGACAACTCTATTAGTACAAATGGATTGGAGAGGACAAATCCGTCTACAGTTATGTGTAATATGGTTATTTTGTGATGACTGAAGGTAGAATCTTTTGGGACAAGAGGCCATGTGTTGAAATTGTCTTGACTTCGTATAGGTACTTTTGGGTCATGTGGACCACGGTCTTCTATTGGGGCAGGTCATTCCATTAGTCTGTAACTAACATTAGCTTGTAATTTCTCAAAAAAAAAAAAACATTAGCTTGTATACGCCATAATGGGCATGTTGTTCATTGGGTGGGTGCACAGCTGTCACAGCCTACTTAAGTATAACCTGATTGGAATCTTACTACAACCTATAGATCGATCAACTTAGATCAAAACGGTTACCCATGAAATCAGGTACCTATAGTACGAAACATGTTACATGTTATCCGTGGATAAATGATGTTTTAGATATAAATGAGTCACAATTATTTTAGTATCATGTTAACTTAAGATGAGTGAAATTAAAGAAACGTATTTGTTTTCACTCTAATTTGGCTTAGACTATTCCCTCAACAAATAAAAATATCACTGGTTTCAAAACAATTTCCGATAAAATTATGAACCAAAAATAAAAAAAGCACTTTCTTGAAATCTGTCTCATGCATTACATCCAGCATTGATTCACTGTACTCAATGGCTTTGATGCAGTGTGGCCCTTGCTTATGGATTGAATTGTTGCATGCATCATTTTAGACAAAGATAAAGTTATCGCCCTCATCATCTGTTATGTGATCAAGCGAATCCGGAGATTGTACCCACGCACTTCTTTAAGGTGGATGTTGTCATGTTGAAGTTGAGAGGGAGATGGCGCATCAAAGGAGGGTTTTGAAGTGTTGGTACGGCCATATGGGAGTTTGCAGTGATGGCACTTAGGGGGGATATAGATACGGGGTTATGACATTTGGGAGTTAAGACACTGTCATAATATGGTGTTCAAACTTTAAAATGTGGATGGAGGAATATTAACGAAATGATAAAGGAGGTATGTGATGGGGTTTCGGGTAGAAAGTGAGAGGGTGTTGAGTGGGGATGCTTCGGTTTCAGCAAAGTTGAGGAACGGAGAAATAATAAGTAGGATAGGGTGGTTTTAGTGAGTCGAGGAATGGAGAGGAACAACAGAGTGAACATATAGGGACACCACTTAATTAAGGACGAGAAAGTGGATATTTGATTAAAAGAAGTTGACAAGCCAAGGAAGGGAAGGTGTTGAGTGGAGATAGCGGCATATTGAGGAACTGATAAAGGGAGGACGTGTCAAGTGAGACAGGGATTTCAATGAGCTGAGGAGCAGAGACTGAGTTGTTGAGTTGGGATAGCTTAATGGGTAATTTAGCTAGTAGGGCTATAGATTCTCAAAACTATGGATAAACCATGCCTTATCTAGAACTATTTGGTTATTCGTTGTTGTCCATGGAACTCCATTCACTTGGGGAAATGGGTTGGTTCAGAATTTCTGGGTCGTGATAGATATATAAAAATTCATGGCCATTCTTCATGATTGGGGCTGGATACCCCTTCAATCATAGCAAGAACACCCTTACATAATGCTGTTGCTACATTTAGACAAGGGGTTGTCTAGGAACTTAGTAGCAGAAAAAAAGCAACATTATCAAGGTTAAGGTGAATTCAGGATGAAGGATTGATGGTTAAGAGGGTAAGGCTAAAGATTCTCGCAACTATAGATAATTCTTTCCTCATCTATAGAACTATTGGATATCATCTATAGAGCTATTTGGGTACTAGCTGCCATGAAAATCCACTTGGATCACTTGCGGGAAATGTTTTGGATTGGGTACTTGATCCACCCCATCCATATGAATTTAATGGGTATTTGAAAGTTCAGGGTCATTCTTTGTGGTTCGGGTTGGTATGCATTCAGTCCGGTTACCATGAACATCTCTATATAACGACATTCCTTTTTTAAAAATGGCAAAGCCTCCAAGGCTCCCACTATAGATAGGGTTGGCTACATGGATTCTTGCTCAAATCCATGTTAAGAGATTCGACTATTTTTTATGCTGGTAACCTCCACAAGGGGAGTTTGAACCATGTCAACAACCCTTTTTTTGCCTTTTAAAAAATGAATTCCGTTTAAGAAAGGGTTGTCTGTGAACTTAATAATAGAAACCCATATCTTTAAGGTTAAGATGGAACACAACTTTCAATTTTACATGAATCAATATGAGCAGTCTCTCTTTAGGTAAAAAGCAAGCAGAGGACTTGGTGCACCTTTATATTTGTTAGGTCTTGTCCTATGCATGAGTGATATGGCAAAGGCATTTCTTGGCACTTTCGACATTACAAGCAACAGAATGCTTTCATGCAAGGGTTTTGTCATTAAGGACTTCAAAAAACTTATCCATGCGAAGCCCACCTTTGAGATAGCAGGGGAAGGATGTTGAACACATCATTGGATATAGCCAGGTCCGTGGCAGACCAACTACCAAGAAAGAGACTAATAGTGCTCTTTCTGATGAGCAAAATCTCACTGGGTCTGGACTGTTTTCTCATGTGCTTTTTATTTGGAGAACAAACTTAGAGATCTCAAGTCAGAGCTCTCATTTTTCGGTCAAGCATATCGTTTTGTTGAAAGAGTTATTGAATGGGACCTTAGGTTTTGATAGGCACGATATATTGTACATATTCCTTCAGCTGAGAGAGTGGAAGATTGATGCTCACATTGCTTTATTGAATGTGATTAACCTCGTTATCTCCAAGTTGTCGGCAAATAGGTATGAAGATAGTGTTGGAGATGGTGATTCTGTCCATCCAGTTAGCCTTTATAGAGGGTTCATTTTGGACAGCTTTGTGCTTGCTTTTGATTGACTGGTCGTTCTTGTGACAAACTGCGTAGAATCATGAATTCCTAGATTTGTGGCTGTCATGGATGAAAATTTGTTTTATTAAAAAATGGATGAAAGGTATGAGATGACAACCATTTTCTCAACGATGATAAGGTGGATGGTGGGTGGATCCTGCCGCATTAAAGGGGGTTAGACGGGATTGTCCTTTGGTATCAATGTTTATTGTACTCGATTTGAGTAGGTGAGGAGATAGTTTGGCTCAGTGGTTTCTCGTCAGTTGGCAACTTGAAGCCAATCATTCCAGTTCTTCATTGAGCAGAGGATATCATTTTTCTTCACCAAGTAAATCAAGCAAGGCTCTTGAGTATGGGGAAATGATGATTTCAGTCTTTTTGACACGTAGGAGCCTTGTTTCCTGAAATGGGCAGCGGATCCCATGCTATTGATGAATTGTTGGCTTGCGTAGAGGTCCAAGAGTATTCTTGTGGCTAAAATGAGAAGGTTATTAAGAGCATATATCCAAGTCGCTATTGGGGTATGCCCATCTTCTGTGGAGCTGTGGAGTAAAAAAACTAATTACAATTTACTATTTGTGCAGAGGGTTTTGATGGCTCCTTTGTATCTTGGCTTGTCTGTACTATTTTTTATAGAATTGTGGGACAAATTAAAATTCATAAGGCATGCTCAAAGGTCCTCAGTATACTAGAAAGGCCTTGTTAGGTTGCGTCATTCTTAATTTGGGGGCCCTGTGTTTTGCAAGGTGCTTTGTGTTACGTGGAGAATAATTCTTAATGCTCAGATGCGTTGTGAGTTATATTGGTCTAGGGTTTTTTTCCACTTGATTCCATCATTCCTTGTATCACTTGTCATTTTACTTTAATGGAATTTCCAGATGGCCTACCTTTCAGTAGGCAAATTGTGTCGTTTGCAAATTGCAACATTCTCACCATGCTCGATATATGTGGGGTTGTAATTCTATGGCAATGGTTTTTAAAGGAGTGGCCGTATGCGGGTTAAACATGTGCACAATGTAGTAGATATTGGTGTGATAGCGTGATCATTTGATATCTTTTCAAGTTTGGCATTTTGCTTATATAATGGAAACACGATTGCATGTTTGATTTTTTCAAGTAGGCTAGCATAATTTATAGCGTAGTGTTCATATGAAATATAAACAACTTTTAATAATCAACTCAGATGACAGATATGAAAGAAGGCAATACTGTGGACACACTGCACAAGCAATGGGATGAGATTTTATGTCCGATCTGCATGGATCACCCACATAATGCTGTCCTCATTATGTGTGGCTCCCACGACAAGGGTTGCAGGTCTTACATTTGTGATACCAGTTATAGACATTCCAATTGCTTAGACCGGTTTAAAAAATTGAGAACGAACATTACTAGAAGCCCTTCTCGAAACAACTCTTCCTTTTTAGATAATTCTGATAATGACATGCATGGAGAAAGAACTCTGCATTCTGAACCTCTAGAAACAAATTCGAGTTATCCCAGCAGAAGCATTGTGGAGATTCGTGAAGATCATACTTTGGATGAGCAGAATAATGCGTCTTCGAGAGTAACTACACATGTATCAGGAGAAAACAATAATCAGAATCAGAATGTACATTGGGAAGCTCGGGGTGTAGAGAGCATGACTTTTGATGAATCTACTGAAGGTGCTGTCCTAAAGTCAGATGGAACATTGAAATGTCCGCTTTGCCGTGGAATGGTTCTAGGCTGGGAGATCGCCAAAGATGTGAGACAATATCTCGATTTGAAACCAAGAAGTTGTTCTGGGGAATCATGTTCCTTTCTTGGGAACTACCGGGAGTTGCGCAGGCATGCCAGAAGGATTCACCCAGCCTCAAGGCCTGCTGATGTGGATCCATCCAGACAGCGTGCATGGCGTCGCATGGAACATCAGAGAGAATATGGTGATATCCTCAGTGCTATTCGATCAGCTATGCCTGATGCAATCGTTTTTGGCGACTATGTCATTGAAAGTGGAGATGGTATGTCACGTGACAGAGAAGTTGCAAGCTCTAGCAGCAGAGATGGTCCATGGTGGACCACGTTTTTCCTGTTTCATATGATCAGCAATCCATTTGGATCCTTGAATGAGAGCAGGAGCTCCTCGAGGGCATGGAGAAGACATCGACGATCATCCGGGCATCGTTATGTCTGGGGTGAGAGCTTATTGGGCTTGCATGGAGATGATGACGACCGGAGAGACTTTGAAAGTGATGATAATCCAGCACCAAGGAGACGTAGGAGAATCACAAGATCGAGGACCGACGAGGAGCTCCCATGGGATTCATGACTTAGTGGTAACTGCAACACCCTCAGCATGTGAAATGCATTAGACATCACGTACACGGACCTTATGCTTTGACTTGTGAGCTCGTGGCCTTATGCTCCACTTGTCGTAGCATAAGGTACACGTCGTGAGTCGTACATAACTGATCATTTTTTTAATTTCTAAAACCATTATCATTCTCTATTTCCCCCATATTCTGGGTTCTCTGTACAGTGAGGTGATCTCGTTAATGATGTAGATTTTACTGGAAGCTGTGAAAGAGTTCGAATGTAGAAAAGCGCTTGATGCTGTGATCGGGTCATGGAATGTAAGGGATTCAGTTTCTTACTGAAATCAGAGCGTCCAGATGCGTGGATTCAGTTTCTTACTGAAATTGTAGTTATCTGTTCAAGACAATATGCGTTGTATATTATTTTAGTTAAGTGCTTATTTAGTTGGTACACAGAATGAACCCCTTCAAAGTTTGATTTGTTCAGTTGCCAAAACATTGTCTGATTGAGATAGAATCATATTCATTCTAAAAATCCTTGAATGCTGGTCTACGCAACAGGAATCGTCTTTCTGATATAAATAAACTGGATGAAAGACTTCAAGCATGGTTGGTAATGCTGATCGTTGATGGAATACTCCCTGAGAGGAGACCAGCTTGATGTTAGAAGGTTTAAAATATGAGACCAGTTTCCATCGAAGTGGTATATTTTTGGTTTATGATCTTAATTGTATTGATGTTAGAAGGTCTAAATATGAGGTTTCAGGTGACAAGCTGTTCCAAATCTAATCTTATTAGTCATGAAAGCTGAAACTTTCAGCAGGTGCAGAGTGAAGCGGGAAGAAGGAACCTCAGTCCGATGGCAAGAAAGCTACATCGGTGACAATTTTCCGTGCTCACTGATCGTACTCGGGTTTATCTCATTTTAACATCAAGTGCAGTTAGCTACTGACTTGTGTAATTGTTCATTCTCAGTATTATGCAAGCTTGGGTAAGCTAGTAGTGGTACGTTTTTGTTCTTGAAACCCCCAGAAAATTAGACATGCAAGTGATGCAACTTCTCTACCGTTTTCTTTTTGGGATATTGAATGCTTTTTTCACGAAAGATTTGGGTTCTTTTACATAGATGCCTTCATAAGCATTTCACATTGCTAAATACCTTTATTTTCCAAATAGTTACACATAGCCTCATGAAGTTTGATTGATTTGTTTACATGTATGCCTCACTGTCTGTTTTAAAGCTCATTTTGGCTAAAAAAATTTGAATGGACATGAAATCTCAATTTAGTGACAGTCGAAGGTATTCTTTCGGCCTTGCAATGCAACTTTTAACTTCGAAATAAAATTGTAGAGAAATGCGTAGGTACTGCATCTACAGAATTTAATTCCCCGGAATGGTGATGAATTTTTAGTCGTGTTGGTAAGCCAACTCTTTAAGAGGCAGTTTCGACTTTATACTTTCCATGTTGCTGCTGCTACGGATTTGGGAAGAAATCCAAAGGAAGTCGCCTCTTGAAAAGGTAGATCTCCCCTACTGCTGTCATTATATAGGACCCAGAGGTAGCCATCTCGTCAAAGGTGGTTTACTTATCTACGTTACATAACAAAAAAAAGACTTGTCACCTTATATGCTGAAATATGTTTTGTATACTCTACTTATGAATTTTCCTCTGAAATTTTACATGTGCTGCTAGTAGGTAGGAATGGAACGGCATCATTTTGAATGTTCATATGGGAAATAATCAAATAACACAATCGAATATAACATCAACCTTGTAAGATTGTCTATGGGGATATAAAAAGACGGATACGAGCACAAGTATTACCTTATTGATAATTCTATGAGAAGTATGCTATCATATCTATAAAAACGGATATGGGTATTGGACATATATGAACGTGTCTGAGTAGCAAACACATGTTCTTTCTCATCTTTAATGTATCTCACTTGACTAAGATCTTTAGTCTTTCTTTCTCTTGCTTTAGTCAATCTGAATATGCCATGTTGGTCCTCTTTAAAGTCAAGCTTTTTGTACAAAACTTTGGAGGCTTTTGTCCTAATTTCACTTACATCCCTTTTGCTTCCTTTTTCGTTATTTTTTAGTTTGTGACAGTTTTTTTCTTTATATCCTTATACATAGCTTTAAATCAACCTCTTTTAATTTTACCTTCTCTTGCACCCCTTCTCTCAACCAAGAAGCTTCTTGTTGATTTGTGACTCCTACTTTAGACATGCATAACATCTCTTTGCATACTTTTTGGATACAAGACGCTACTGCCTTTCACATCTCCTTTTACTTTCGTTACACTCCTAAGATCTTCTCAAACCTTCTCCTTGAAGTTTGTTTGCTTCCATTGAAAATTCCACCTTCTAGATCTAATAGTCTTGGGAATCATCCTTTTCTTTTTCAACTCTTTTATTTGTACATCCATGACTAGCAAATGATGTTGAGATGTCGAGCTCTCTTTTGGGATTACTCTGCAACACAACCAATCTCTTCTCCTCACTGTAAAGTAATCTATCTGTGCTTTAGTTGGGCAACTCTTATAAGTAATTAAATGCTCCTCCATCTTCTTGATGAGAGTGTTTGCTATGAAAAGTCTGTAAGCTGTTACAAAATCCAGAATGACTTTTCCTTCCACATTTCTAGGTGATGCAAACCGTTGCTAGTAGGGAATGCCTCAACGAAATACAAATGATTGCTTAAATAAATATAGATATGTTAAGATAATCTATAGGTATATGTATATGTTAAAATGATGTATACACATGGATATTTACAAAGATTAAAATGATATCCATATTTACATGGTTGCAAAAGTTGGCAGCTGGTATTTAGTTGGTTTGATAATTTACTAATGGTCAATCGGCGGTCGAGTGACCAATTAGAATTAGTTGGTTTTTTTATTGTTTAATGATACTAAAATATACAAATTATTTTTTATGCATATATTGGGGGAAGCTTGTTTCTTCTCAAATGTGTCGAGAGCTCCACAAGCAAACATGATGAAAGTAAAAGGGGCTCGATTACACATGAAAAATTCCACGAAATAGGTGTGCTGACATCATTATAAAAAAACATCTAATCTCCACTTTTCTTATTAAGCTTCGAGATGAAAGTTGAGAAAACTCGACAGTCAAAATTACAAATCTCAATTCCAAGGAAGAAGGATCTCTTCCTAGTAATTGAGGTAACTATAGTGCTTTTGCCTCAATGGATGATATCAACGAGAATGTTGTAAGAGAAAGATTCCTTGCATTGGGACCGGAGATCCGATGATTGAGAACACAAGAAAAGAACACGTTGAATAAAATCTCTGATGTTATTAATGTAAACCTACTCAATTTAGATCGAAAAAACTGTAAGAATTTTATGAATATGTTATGACGCTTTGCAGCGAGGAAGTGACTAATGGAGGTTGTTCATCATCTTCAAGGATCATCAAGTAGGAAGTTATATATTTAGATGTCGAGGGTGAGCAAGGGAAAGCTCCAGTTTTAACCGAATTAATTTGATCAGGGAATTCGATCCCCCCAATGAGATGCTCAGTTGACTCCTCCCCCTTGACAGGAAGATGCCATGTCAATTTCTTAATCCATAGCTATAGTTGCTCCAATTCCTTAAGCAGCATTTTCCAAATATAGTTAACAAAACCTCATTTGTTTAGAAGTTAACAAAAGCATCACCTCTTTCCAAGTTTTTTTGAGGAATGGAATAGTACCAAGTACCATCCATAATTTCTGATAGTAGTTATGATACGACCTTTTTCTTAGCAACATGGCTTGTTGATTGAAATAAAATTAGAGCAACTTTATCACTTATATAATTGAAAGTTGCTTGGTATAGAATTTATAAGTTGCTATGTGTATATCCTAGTTGCCACTGACTCCCATTGTTGTATTGTTCCAAACGTTTGATATCTTTCTATGCACCTCTTTTATGTTGGTCAACCGTTTAAAATAAATATTTGTTAAAAGGAAGACTCCTAGAGACGTCCTCGAAGATGTCTCGACTTACATTCTTATATATCTTCATAGATATGGACATTTACAATCATGTCCTTATAAAATGTAAAACAATTAAATTCCAACAAATATCAAATATTTTAATTAGTTCACTTAAAAATCAAAATAAAAAAACCAATAACTATAAAAAATGTTGAATGTCTAGATGGGCTAGCCAATCGTAGTTGGCCAATCATACTGAGTAACTTATTCAGTTATATACACCCTGATTCAATTAGTTGGACTGGTTATTTGACTTTTGCAAGCATGCATATTTGCATTTGTTTTAAAATGATATTAACGTGGATATCAATATTAACATAAACATACATGTGATGAACTCAAAATCGCCTCTTTAAAAACGAGGAGTTGTAGTATAGGAGACGATCTTCGATTCAGCAAAAACCACACTTTCGAATATGTAGAAGTTATTTTACTTGGTAAGTATATCAAGATCGAACACATGAACACAAACCTCTTCCTTATTTATAGAAAATTATTTTTTGATTAGTGGATGATTATTTTCTAGTCATAGGTCTTCATGCAGATGTGATATGCAATGCAAATAAAATAATACAAGAATAAGTTCAATGATGCATGCAATTTTTGTTTGAGTTTAAAGTGAAAAAAGAGATGTAATATGAATGGTATACATGCAGATATGTATGTGTAAATATAACTCAATGCTAAATTATTGAGCAATAAAATGAGGGTTGATTTCAGCGACAAGTGGAGCATCAAGATTTAGATCCTTAAATCATTCAATTTGGACTTAAAATGCTCAAGATATGTTAAAATTAATGCACAGGCATAAATGGAATAAAACACATGAGACAAAAACTGCAAAAAGGTCCCTAGAAGGATCTATTTGCAATAACCAAAAACCAGAGGGGCCCGAGTGCAATTTATCCTTATACACGGGGCTTCTTTGCAGATAATGAAAATCGATTGGGCCTCCCTGTAAATTAACCCATATGCGCACGTGAGGCATGCACGTAGATGACTTAGATGTAATATTTAAAAGATCAAGGGTCTTCACTGCAATTAACCCAGTTCCTCACGTTCCAATGCACGTGAGGGGCTAAGCTTGGAGGTGGTCAAGCATGGGTGGATGATGTGGCGGCATTTGGTGGTTCAGGGAAGACAGCTTGGTCTCCGGAGCCTAGATGATAGGCGTGGAGGCTCGGTGCTTCATCTTAGCCGTGAGATCAAGATGATCCAACGGTCATGATACATGTCGTGGATGGATGGTCGATGGGACTGCAGGATCTGATCGACGGTTGGCCTCCTTCTGATGCAGGTACCCTTGGATCATGATCCAAGGGCAATTGCTCCTTCTTCCTCCACCGTGGGGGGAGACGAGGGGACTTGGCTCTGGCGAGCCCAGAATCCCTCCACCTCGATCTGACAGCTCCTTCAAAGGTCGTTGCCATCGGCTGTAAGGTTGGCGAAGAAGCTGGAGACGAGGTGGAGCTCTGTCTTCATCTGGAGACGTGGGGTGGGGCGGGGCTCGGTCGTCGGAGCCGGAGCAAGAGATCAGAGGCGTGTTGTTAACTCCAATCATTGAAGCAGAAGGCGACGTGCAGGTTTGAGAAGCGTGCGTGCGTGCGAAGGGAAGTGGAATGGAGGGTTGTAGATGGGAGGAGATGGGGCCCTGATGGGGTTCTTCTCCGGTGAGGGGAAGAAGTAGGGGACGGATGTGGTGGAGGTTCTGGAGAAGGGGGAAGGGCGAGTGAAGGAACTGGCGTGGATGGTGGTTGAGGGGTGGAGCTAATTGAATGGTCAGGCGAGGCTGAAATGCTTCATAGGCGGCATAATAATTAAGAGAAAACAGAAGAAAAAGTATAAGCACCTACATGGAGGATCCTAGGAGGAAGAGGGGTGGAGCAAAGCTTAGACTGAGGTTCCACTGAAACCTTGGGTCGTCGCACATGCTGGGTAGCTACTCCAACGAGCTCGAGCATCCGTCGGAGTGGGGTGTAGGGGTCGTCATCACCTTGATCATCCGTCCTACATAGTAGATGCCATGGATCTTACCTGGGGTGTAGGGGTCGTCATCACCTTGACAGCTGCCCTTTGCTATCACTGGAGGGCAGAGGAAGCTGGGCCTTAGCCCCGTCGTTGGTGGATGAGGGAGGTTGGAGACGGAACATGGTTTTAATAGTTGGAGAAAGTGGGCGTTACTGGGGTGTTTTGCAACACCTGGTGGAGTGATGGAAGAGCGATGGAAGGGGCGTTGGGGGTTACAAGAAGATGGCGGAGGTATTAGCTGCATGGGGGTGGCTTTGGATTGATGAAAGGCATATGGAGGATGGAGCTAAAAATTGAAGGGTGTGCTGGTGCGACGAGGTGTAATGGTTGGGAGAGGGGGAGATGTTGGAGGTGGAAGACAATGCCGAGACCAATAGATCATGTGATCCAACATCTAAGATGAAGGCGTGAATGAGGGGCTAAGATCTAATCAGTTAGAGATCATATCTAGTGGTGAGGGAAGAGGCAATGACGAACGGGTAGGATGAGGTTAGGGGATCTTATCCAACGGTGAAATGAGTAGTGGTGACATGGAGGGCGCTCAACCCTTGGATGGGAGGAAGATCTTGCGGCTATGGTTAAAGCGAGTATGGGTGGATGAGATTAGATCAGAGGGGCCTAGCATACGGTGGAGAGGAGAGGTGCGGCGTGTGGTGGAGATGAAGGCGAGCCAGGGAGATCAGACGATGGAGATCAGTGACGGGTGATGTCAAAAAGATGTGGCTGCGTGGAGGCTCTGGAAAGCGCCACGTGACCGCTTCAGAAAAATCAATAATAAAAAATAAAGAAGAAAAGAAATAGTAGGAGGCTGAATTAGGAAAAAATCAATATGTTGGGTGAAAAACCAAAAGAAATCATTTGTATAAATGAATTTTAAGAGTATTTTTAATAATTAAAAACACTTAGTTTCAAAGGTTTTGAGATTTTTTGTATTTTAATTTCTTTTAAAAGCCATGATAAATATAAACAATAATTAACCCAATTTTTGGAGTTTTAATAAAATACAAAACAAAAAATTTAGTAATCAAAGTAAATAAGTTTAGTTATGATTTATCTGTGATTGATTTATTCATAAAGATACGGAATTAATGAAGATTTCTCATGAGGTTATAATAAAACGAGGATAAAAATAGAGAGTAATGATGATCCAATAGAGATTCTTCAATATGGAAGCAAAATATATAGGGAAATGATATCGACTTGCATGCCTACTTGCGAATGTCGATAGAAGACTAGGTGGATAGTGTTGTATTTAGACTCTATGTAATTAGGTTTTAACTTGGTAATCCTTTGAAATTACATTGGTTTAACTATTTGGTTTCAATTGAGAAACCAAATGGTGTTGGAAGGAAGTTGGGAATTTTCAAAGTTGAAACAAGCTGAGGCTTGGGTGGAGGTTTAGTACCATATCTAGTAGTTCTAAAATTATAGCGAACTTATGTATGAGTTCACACTCCAAGCTCTTGTAGAAATGGTAGAGAGAAAGAACTAATGACCATACGTGTTGCATTCCGCTCTGCTCCATTTCTGAGTCGAGGTCCGGAGAATCAATTCAGATCTCGGATCTCGACAATTTTGTTACATATTTCTTTTTTGAGTTGAATAAATTTATCATACGGATTAAATGTAATTCCTCCTCTATGGAAATTTGACTGGACCCAACAGTTATGACTTAGCCATCGTTTCAGAATCTGAAGAGGCATATGTTGAGGGGCATTTTCGGAAGGCGAAAAGTTGCATGCTATCTCTACTTATACCTATCCCCAGACGTACGTTTTCTTCTCACGCAAGAAAACTTTCTCTCTCGCTCTCTCCTCCTCTATCACGGCCGTGACCTCGTTCTATTTCTCTCGGCTGTGGTTTTCTGAGGTGCTTTCGAGGACGATCTTGTCGGTGTACGTGGATGATGATCGTATGTTGTCGTATCTTGGGAGTGGATCTCTAGTGTCCTTCGCACTGCTATTGTGGGGCGATATCTTCTCCAAGGAGAGTCCATTACATGGATGCTTAATCTATTTACTATTTTATTCGTCGCAATGTGTTTATTGTTGTATCTTTCCTGGATCTCACCCTAATGTTTTGTTCCACATAATAAATAGGTCCTTTTTATGCATTTGGTAAGTAGATTATGAATCGGAAATGCTTGATCATTCTCTTGTTAATCTATAATGCATTTATATTGATTCGTATGGATCCAAAAAATCTATTGTTTAAAATATATCTTAATAATCCTGTTCACAACAATCTTAGAGAGGATATTCAGAACGAGATTTATAACTATGTCATACACCATGTTAATCGAGGGTGGATATGATCGGGATACCTGAGAAATCTGGTGGTTAGAATTTCAAGCAATGACAACGACGCTTGAAAATTTGGTTAACCAACATGGGGTTAATATCGATGCTTGAAGTTGAATGCCCTACAGGGGAAAAGAAAAACACCTCACCCGATAGGCAAAAGGCGCAATCTGCTTGGAAGGAACGTGATTGTACATATCATTGTTGCATCATGTTGGCTCTGTCCAATACATTGTTTGATGTATATTGTTTGTCTATGCAAATTGTGAAGGGGCTATGAGGAAAAACTGGACTGGAAATATAACACCAAGGATCTCGTTGTAGAGAAATACTCCATCGTTAAGTTCTTAAAGTTTTTCATGGCCTATGGGAAGTTGGTTTCTGAACAGACATATTTTTTCCTTCTGCTTCATGATTTAGAATTGTCAAGATGAAACATCTGGAGAAGTTTCAAGTCATGTGCATTATAGAAAAATTCTTCATGTCTTGGGAAGATATTGGTATGACCCTGAAGCATATAAGGGGAAGATTTTTATGGATGACTTGATAATGGCAATTGCCATAGAGGAGGAGCACAAGAAACAAGAGCTTGTGGTTCATGTTGATGTTCAGGAATAAGTTTAATTTCATAACCTCGAAGTGCAAAGAGAAAAAGTGAGAGGGTAGTAACAACAATAAAATGAAACCAAAGGGAAAGATCTAGAAAAAGAGTAAAGAATAAATCATGCTAGTACTGTAATAAGATTGGTCACTAGAAGAAGCACTGCCCATCATTAAAGGCTCAACCAAAGACAGTAGATGGGAGTCTTTAGGTGAATATGATCACTGCAGGACTTGGGGCTAACGAGGGGTTTGTCTCTTTAAAACTTGAACTATACCATATCTATGATTCAAATGAGTTGCTTGTAAATACGGGAGTCAATGTACATATCTGTTCTGACAGAACCTTATTTTCTTCTTATCAGACATGCAGTGGTGGACTATGAATATGGAGAATAATTCTGCGACCATGGTGCTAGGGTCATGACAAGTCAACTTGAGGTCTCCTCTGGATGTATGTGGACTTTGGACAGGATGTTGCATGTCCCAGACGTGAAGAAGAATGTTTTATCTGGCTCTATTTTTCTTAGAAATAATTTTTAGTTAAACTTTAAATGTAATAAACTTGTCATTTTCAGACATGGCATTTTTTTATGAAAAATGCTATTTGACATATTTTGATTTGTTGTTTAGAATTATTGGTAAACATTGATTCAATGGATGTTTTAAATTCTGAATGTTCTAATTATGTGTCTCATGTTGTTAATAATTTAGAATCTTGTAATCTGTGGCATGGTAGATTGGGACATGTGAGCTTAAATTCACATAAAAGAATATTGAATTTATACTTGATCTCTACACACAATGTTTATAAAACTCAAAAATACGAAATTTCTTGTAATTTATAATACCTATGAAATCTTTTCAGTTTGCCTGAAGAGATAATGAGATCTTGGATCTAGTGCACACAAATGTTTGTGAGTTTAATGGTATAGTGAACAAAGACAATAAAAAATACTTTATCACCTTTATAAATGATGATAACAGAGACTACTATGTATATCTAATGAAAATCAAGGACGGAGTCTTACAAAAATTTCTTATATTCCAGAATGAGGATGAGACACCAACATGAAAAGTGCTTAAACTCCTTTAGTCAGATAGAGGGGGTGAATACACTTCTAACTTGATGATGAACAATGCAAACTGTTTGACATAATTCATGAAGTTATGCTCCATATTTACTGCAATCAAATGGGATAGCAGAACGAAAAAATATGACCTTAACTTAAGTGTTCAATGCTCTCCTACAAAGTTATGGACTTTCAACCTATATGAGGGGAGAGGCCTTGAATATGACTTGGTATATTCTGAATATCACTTGAAGACATATGGAAAAGTGTCATTTTGAATTTTGGAGAAATATGAAATCAAAATTATGGTATCTCAAGGTGTGGGTTTGACTCTCTAAGGTGTTAGTACTAGAACACAAGAGAAAGAAGCTAGGTCCTAAAACTGTATGCACTCTTCCTAGGTTATTTGGAAAACAACTATGTATATAGGATCTTGTAATTCGGTCTGAGATACCATGCATAGACATCGATACTATTGTTGAACTTCGTGATGTTACCTTCTTTGATGATGTCTTACTTATAAAGACCAGGATTCCTAAGAATCTGACCACTGATGTTCCCTCCACATCAGTATCTATTACAAATCAAGTGAAAAGTATAATGAATGTCAGGGGTTGAAACTCAACTTGAACCTAATGATTTTTAGAAGAAATCGAGACAATAAGGAGTAAACAACTAAGGATAGCCAAGGATCTAGTAACTTTGTTGTCTACCAGATCGAAGGTGATCCACCAAGTTACAAGGAAGCCATAGCTTTATCTGAAGCAAAACAATGGAAGAAAGTCATCAAATCTGAGATTGATTCCACTATGGCTGTTAAAATCTTGAATGCGAAAGCGAATCAATGAACAGATCAAGAAATCAAGAAATATAAAACATTGAATGTGAGGAATTCACGTGGAATCCTACTCCTGAAGGAGAGGGATGAAACCACGAGAGAAGGTGTCAAAGGGTTGGATATTCTATATTGAATTTCTCAATGAGTACGTGGGGTGTGATGCTCCTTTTATAGCCCCACAGGTAGACCAGAGTTCCACAGATAATAGATGTGGGACTAAACATGAGTGGGTGGTAATTTGATCATGGAGGGAGATCCAATTACCACTTTATTACATTCTCCAACACTCCCCTCAAGCTGGAACTAAGAAAGTTGCAGCTTGCAACAAAAAGAAAAGTATACACCACATCTTCACACAATATATCCAAGTACACATGTCCGCTACTGGTAGAAGACCTCTCTCGAGGATGGGTTTGTGACTTTCAAGTCACCAGAACATATCTTTTCCATGTATGTAGAGTCGTTGCGATAGAAGGTCATCAAAACGTATCTCTATCGTGCTTGCAGAAGAGTTGGAGTATAAGAAGAAAGTCCAGCACAGAATGGTAGTTGAGGATAGACACCTGACGAGCTAGCCATTGTTCAATGAAGGATGGTCACAATAATAGTCCGGAGTATCTGTCTGTTAGTCTTGGTTGGGTAGTAGAAGTCCTGAAGAATCCAGCTCTCACTCCCACCTTCTCCCATACTTGATAGAATAAGAGTGTGAATCAAGTTGGAATAATAAAGAAACATTCATTTTTTCTTTTTTTTCATCATCCTTTTTTAAATCGTCCACTTTCTTCTTTTTTTCCTATTTTAAAGGTAATTTCATGTTATTTTTTTGTACATACTTTTTTTTTCAAAATAGAAGTGAACACTTTTTTGTGAGCACCTTTTTTTCTAAAAACGTGCCACCTTTTTTCCCCTTTGGTCTTCCTCTCCTTTTTCGCAATGGTTGTCCTTCCTTTTTTCTCATTCATTTTTTTTCAAAACTTTTTTCCCACTTGGGCCCAAGACCTATTTAGGGTTTTTCAATTGGGAACTCCTCTCAAGGACGTCACCCCAAGATGGGAACTACTGGAGAAGGATGTAGTGAAGTGAGCTGCAGATGGAGATGTCGCATGAGGGGGTATCCTGTGATGGGCTCGCATCAAGTAGATGGACACCGCTACTAAGAACCCATCGGTAGATGGGATACGACATTAGAAGGGAAGATGCATATCCTCGACGGGGATGAGGATGCGGCATCAGAACGGAAGATGTAGATCCCTCATGGTTTGCGCATGCAGTGGCGATCGACCTATGGTAAAGATCCTTCTCTCATTTGATTTATCTGCTCTAACTTGGATTGATTAATGATCTGTTGCTTTTTTTCTCAGCTGCTCTATTGATTAGTTATTTGGTTTACTCTTTTTGTTGATCGATAGTGTATTGGAGGTTGCGTAGATGGAGAATGCAGCTGGGTTTTTACCGAAAGAAGCATCGATTTTCATGCCTCATTGTGAACCTCACGCATAGGGATCTCATGATAACAGAGCATTGCCTGCTCTTCTTTTGCACAAGGTAGGTTCCATAAACCCGAGTTGTTGTCGCCTGAGATTATTCGCCGCTGTGAAAGTTAGAGTTCCATCATCTTGACCTCTTAGTGTTGATGGTGTGCCGCCCGAGAATCTCTGAGATAGGAAGAAACTCTAATTAGGATTTTGGCTCCAGTTGAAGATGATCGGAGGTGTGCAGGTTGTTGAATCTGGAGAGAGAGAGAATTGAATCTCTTGGAATTGATGGTCGAATTATGGTTTTCTACGAAACACCAGAATCCCAAACTTGAATCAATGAATAATCCGAACATTCTTCAAGAACAAATCACGTTGCATTGTTGATGACATCAAGGACTTAGGGTTTCAAGAAACCCTAGAATTGGAGCTTGAACTTGAACAATCTTGAAAAATATATGAACATGAATAAATAAGCTTCAAAATCAACAAAGAATCGGCATGCTCTGATACAATGGTAAAATCTAGATCGCAGAAGTGAATCGATGAACATATCAAGAAATAAAGAAATGTAAAATATTGAACACGAGGATTTTACACGATATCCTACTCCCGAAGGAGCAAAATGAACTCATGGGAGAAGGCTTAAAAGGATCAGATATTATATATTGACTTTCTCAATGAGTACATGGGGTATGGGGTTCCTTATATATCCCCACAAACAAATCAGAGTCCCATAGATAGTCCCTTGTACTCAAAGAGTTGTATGTTTCTATTGAACTTTCTAAATGAATGCATGGGGTGTGGAGCTCCTTATATAGCCCCACATACATATCAAAGTTCCACATATAGTAGACGTGGGACTAAACATGAGTGGGTGGTAATTGGATCCTGGAGAGATCCAATTACTACTCTTCTACATACTCCAACACCCCCCCTCAAGTTGGAGCTGAGAAATCTACAAATTGCAACAATTTAGAAAAGGTATACACCACATCATCACATGATACATTACAAAAAGAATATATGTTCGCTGATGGTAGAAGACCTCGCTCGAAGATGGGTCCACGACTTTCATGTCACCAGAACATATATTTGCCATGCCTGTAGAGTCATTGTGATACCAGGTCACCAGAACGTATCTCTATCGTGCCTAGAGGAGAGTCACCATAGAAGAAGAAGTTCAGTACAGAGTAGTAGTCAAGTTGTAAAAGAATAAATACACCCTAAAGGAGAAATCGATGTTCGGTGAAGATGGATGATCACACCAGCAATCTGGAGTGTCGATCTGCCAATCATGGTCAGGCAGTAGAAGACCCAAAGAATCCATCTCCGACCCCCCTTTCTCAAATGCTTGATTGAATAAAGAGCATGGAACATCAAGTTGGGAGAAACAAAACACACATTTTCCCCTCTCTCTTTTGCACAAATCTCTCTTTTTTGTAGAGTTTCTCTTCTTTTCTTCTTCAAGCAGTTCATTTTTTTTCAACTGGGCTCTTTTTTTGATATAAAGTAGAAGCCCTTCTCTCCTATTTTTAAAAAATATAAAGCAACACGATGCCTCTAAGGTTCCCAAGCGAAAACCCTCTCAAATCAAATCATCCTTGATAGGGGCTCTTTCGAACTCCTCGTTGCCGCATGGAGGTCTGAAGCTCGTCACCACTTGAGGTTCTCCACGAACTCAACTAGAGAACTCAACGCATGGAGGCCTGAAGCTCGTTGTGGAGTCATTGCTTGGCGGTCTAGAAGAGGATATGTTGCCTCAATCCCTCGTTGAAGAATCTGCACGAAGATGCACGAGGAGGCAGTGCGATCTGTTATGCCAAGATGGAGATGCTAGAGATATCGGTCGAACGGGGATGTATGCGATGGAAATTGGAGATGCATCATGGGTGGGTAGTGCCTAATGAATGGTCGAGTTCCACCTCCAAGAAATGAATGACAACACCTGGTCTTGTGGGTGGAAGAGCTCCATCTGAGTGAAGGTGATGCTTGTCGTCGAGGAAGACCTCCTAGATGAGGTGCAACATCACCTAGATGGTCCACCACTGCTGCCTTGAATACTTAGAGTAGGAGGAGGCCGGCTAGAACAACTTGAAGGGAGCTTGGTAGAGAGGTAGGGTTCCCCTTGGAGCCTTTGCTCATAGGTGAAGATCAACCCACCCCCAGATGGTGATCTTGGATGTTATGGGTGTTGAAGGAGGTCTGCTTGGGCCGAAGTCAAACCCTAATCTCACCAGAAAAGCGTAGAGCTCTTGAAGATGTCCCAGGATTAGGGTTTCAAGAACCCTAATTTTTCTCAAACTTGACAATCTATGAAACTTGCATATATTTGCAAAAAGCTCCTGAATTTGAACAAGATCATGAACTTAATATCCACCATACACAATATAATCTCAATAACAAAACAAAAAGTTGAAAAAAAATCAAATTGTGGAATCGAACCACTTTTAGAAGAAAAGAAAATCCTCAAATAAAATCCTAGAATTGACCGCTCTGATACCACATTGAAATAAATAAATACAGAACTGAATCGACGAACAGAGCAATAAAATAAAGGAAGATAAACATGGAACACTTGAAATTTTACGTGGAATCCAACTCCCGAAAGAGTGGGAAGAAACCATGGGAGAACGCCTCAAAGGACCGAATCTTCTATTAAAATTTCTCAATGAATACAGGGGGTGTGGGGTGACGAACTCGAAGATCTCCTCATCAATAATAAAGAATTGTAGTATAGGAGAGGAAACTCAGTCGATAAAAAATCACAGATTTTGAATATTGTGGAGAATTTTTACTTGACAAGTTTACCAAGAATGAATGCAAGGAACATTAATTTTTGATTGCTTGGTCTTAAATTAATTAAAATAATTAGTTTATTAGTAAGTTAATTTCTGTATCAAAAAATTATAATGATATGAGATGTAAAACTAAACAGTGGAGATAAGCGCGTGATCTATGGCTAGAAATTTTAATACAAATAAATTAATCAGTATCCTAAAAAAGAGTCACATATCAAAAGGATAAATTAGATAAATATTTAACTTAAATCCAGGCTGTAGGGTAGAATGTTAGTCACTCAATAAATAATCTTGCAAATAAAGAGACAGTGAGAATTTTCAGGAAAGTTGATCTCCAAATTCCCTAAGATTTATTCCTCCAATAATGATCACAATTAGCAAATAAAGAGATAGTGAGAATTTTCAGGAAAGTTGATCTCCAAATTCCCTAAGATTTATTCCTCCAATAATGATGACAATTAACAAGGCAATAAATCATCTATTTCGCCTTGAAGATCCGTAGATCAAACTCTTCAAGAAATCAATGCACAAATAAGTCAATTTGAGCCTGCAAAAAGTAGTCCTTGAATAATAATCAACGATAAATGTCTTCATATCAATCTACGAAATGTATATAATGGAAGAGCTCAGAAATAGATACAAAATGACATATTATGAGTAAAACTCGAAGTTTGAATGAGAAAAATATGTTAAATTGAAATGGCAGGGATCACGATGCAATAAAAACAAATAATTTACCCTCAAAAAGGCCCCTGAAAGAATTATATGTACTATTAAAAACTTTCGAGGACATTTTTGCAATTTTTTAGAGTGTCCTGTGCCTGCATGTGACACTGGCGTTAGTGAGAACATGGGCGCTTTGTGATTTCTGAAACCAATAGGGGGTTTCTGCTATTTGCCCCTTAATGAACTCGAAAATTGCCTCTTTACTAATAAGGAGTTGTAGTATAGGAGATGATCTTTGATTCTACAAAAATCACAATTTTGAATATGTAAAATTATTTTACTTGGTACGTATACCAAGGTCGACCACAAGGACACATGCCTCTTCGAAAAATTATTTATTGAAAATTATTGTTTGATTAATGAATGATTATTTTCTAGTCCTAGGTGTTCATGCATATGTGATATGCATTGCAGATAAAATAATGCAAGAACAAGTTCAATGATGCATGCAATTTTTGTTTGATTTTTCAAAGTGAAATTAAAAACAGATGCAACATGAATGGTATACTTGCAGATATGCATGTGTAAATATACCCCAAGACTAAATTATTGAGCAATGAAATGAGGGTTGATTTCAACAACAAGTTGAACATCACGATTAAGATCAAGCATCTATTAATGGTAAAAAATTATAGATCAAAAGACACTATTGATTATCACATTAGCACCTTTAATTAAGTATCAACTCGTAGATTAAGTTATGCCATCAAATAGAGAATAAAATAAGCTTCAAAGTAAATTAAAATTATTCAATTTGGACTTAAAATGCTCAAGATATGTTAAAAACGAAGCTGCGGAATAAATAAAAAAACATGAGAAAACAAAGATAAAAATTGCAAATAAGTCCCTATAAGGGCCCATTTGTAATAACAAAAAATCAGAGGAGCCAAATGTAATTTGTCCTTGTGCACGGGGGCTTCTTTGCAAATAATGAAACACAGCTGGGCCTTCTTGTAAATTACCCCTAATGCGCATGTAAGGAACGCGCCTAGAGGACTTAGATGTAAATATTTGAAATATCCAAGGTCATCAATGCAATTAACCTAGCGCCCCACGTGCAATGCACTCGAGGGGGTAGAGTTGGGAGGTGGTCAGGCCCGGGTGGATGACGTGATGACGTCTGATGCTTCGAGGATGGCAACTTGGTCTCTCGAGGGTAGAGGATCGGCGTGGAGGCTCAAGGCTTCATCTCAGCCATTAGATCAGGATGATCCAATGGCCATGATACATGTCGTGGATGGACGGTCGATGGGACTGCATGATCAGATCGACAGTTGACCTCCTTTTATGCAGGTACCCTTGAATCAATGTCCAAGGGCAACTACTCCTTCCTCCGCTGTGGGTGGCGACGAGGGAACTTGGCTCCTGGTGAGCCCAGAATCCCTCCACCTCGGTCCGATCGCTTCTTCAAAGGTTGTGACTATATTCTGAATGGTTGGCGGAGAAGTTGGTGACGAGGCAGAGCTCCATCATTGTCTGGAGATGTGGGGTGGGGCTTGGTCATCGTAGTCGGAGCACGTGATCGGAGGCGTGTTGTTAACTCCGATCATTGAAGCAGTAGGCGACCTGTAGGTGTCAGAAGCGTCGTGTGAGCGAAGGGGAGTAGAATGGAGGGTTGTATATGGGAGGAGGTGAGGCCATGGTGGGGTTCTTCTCCGGCAAGGGGAAGAAGGAGGGGACAGATGCGGTGGAGGTTCTAGAGAAGGGGGAAGGGTGAGCGAAGGGGTTAACGTGGATGGTGGTTGAGGGACAAAGCTAAGTGGATGGTCAGGAGAGGGTGAAATGCTTCATAGGCGGCATAATAATTAAGAGAATACAAAAGAAATGGTATATGCACGTACATGGAGGATCCGAGGATGAAGAAGGAGCGGAGCGGAGCTTGGGTTGAGGTTCCATTGGAACCTCGGGTCATCGCACATGCTTGGCAGCTACTCCACCGATCTCGAGCATCCGCCGGAGTGGGGCGCGTACAAGGCAGATGCCATGGATTGCATCTGGGGTATAGGGGTCGTCGTCACCTCGAAAACCACCCTCTGTTGTCACCGGAGGACATAGGAAGCTTGTCCTTAGCCCCTTCTTTGGTGGATGAGGGTAGATGGAGAGTAGCGGGGTTTTAATAGGTGGAGGAAGTGGGTGTTAGCGGGGTGTTTTGCAACTATTGGTGGAGTGATGGAAGAGCGATGGAAGGGCACTATGGGTTACACAAAGATGGCAGAGGTATTGACTGCATGGGGGTGGCTTTGGATTGATGAGAGGTTTCTGGATGGTAGAGCTAAAAATGGAAGGAGGTAATGGTGCAATGAGGTGTAACGGCTGGGAGAGGGGGAGATGTTGTGGTGGAAGACAAAGCCAGGACTGTTTAATCATGTGATCCAACGACCCAGATGAGGGCGCGAATGAGGGGCTAGGATATGATCGATTAGATCAAATCTAACGGTGAGGGAAGAGGTGGTGACGAACAAGTAGGACGAGGTTAGGGGATCTCATCCAATAGTGAAGTGGGTGGTGGTGACGTGGAAGGAACTTAGCCCTTGGATGGGAGGTAGATCTTGCGACTGAGAATAAAGTGGGTGTGGGTGGATGAGATTAGATCAAGGGGGTCGATCAGATGGTGGATAGGAGAGGTGCGATGGCCGATGGAGATGAAGGCGGGCCAGGAAGATTAGACATCGGAGATTAGTGACGGGTGGTGTGAAGAAGATGCGGTTGCATGGCGGCTCCAGAGAGCGCCATGTGTCTGCTTCAGAAAAATCAAAAAATAAGTAAATAAAGAAAATCAAAAAAGAAATAGCAGGAGGCTAAATTAGGAAAAAGTCAAAGAAGTCATGTGTACAAAAATAAACTTTTGGGTGCATTTTTAATAGTTAAAAACACTTAGTTCCAAAGGTTTTGTGATTTTTTGTATTTTAATTTCTTTTAAAAGCCAAGATAAATATAAACAATAATTAACCTAATTTTTAGGGGTTTTAATAAAATATAAAAACAAAGAAAATATTAGTAATTAAAATAAATTAGGATTGTGTTGATTTATCTGTGATTGATTTATTAATGAAGATTTATCATGAGGTTCTTATTAAACGAGGGTAATAATAGAGAATAATGATGATCTGAATAATGATGATCTGGTGGGGATTCATCACCCCCGCCCCACGTGCTTCTCACGTGAGGGGGCTTTGGGTGGTAGGGGCTAATGTGGGCAAGACTTCCAAGGCGATAGAGCGACTGCGCATGGTGGCTTGGGCATCAGGCGGGGCAGCGTAGGGCTGCTGGTGTGCTCCGAGGATGCTGCACGATTATATGGATGACGATGGCGAGGCGGAGAAGCCACACGAGCTCTGGGGGCGTACAACAGTGACGAGGAGCAGCCTGCTCGAGTCTGGACCTCTACGGTGAACTCAACGGATGACTGTGGCGAGGGGCTTCATGGGAGTGCGGCTGTAGGCGGGCAATGCTGGTGAAAAAGGGAGGGCAGGCCGAGGCGGGGTGGTGGAGGAATGCTTGGGAAAGGAGGAGCATGGGATCGCTCTCAATGTTCTTGCCATCAGAGGTCCGGGGAGGGCCTCGAGGTTTGGCTGCACTAGAAGAAGGGAAGCAACATAGGATGGCCTCCGGATCACGTCGGGAAGGTTTGGGTCGTTGTCACCAGCACAGAGGATGAAGGGCAGATAGATCTGTAGAAGGGTGACAATGTTCATTTTATAGCGATGGCGGCGAACGTTTCAAGGAGGTGACCGTAACGGCTGACGAGGGCAAGTGATGGTTGTCGAGGGTTGTGCGAGAAGGGGATGGGGGAAACGACAATGGGGGCGGCAACACATGAAGGAAGGGGAGGGGCAGGGTCATGTACACGTACATGATCTGGGAGGAGGAGAGGTCACGTGCATGGCACATGACCAGGCTAGAAAGATGGGTGACACATGGCACGCCAAGGGGTTGCCACGTATTACTCAAAAAAATTCAAAAAATAAAAGAGAAAGAAAACAAAAAAGAAATAGAATGAGATCTCGGATCAAAAATTTCCTTCACCAAAGCGTCCCTATGAGATCTACAACTTTCCTGAAGGAAGCGGGAGCAAAAGAGGTCATGTGTACAGAGTGTGGTATTTTTGGTGGTTCTCCATGTGTATAGAAAATTATCTTTTGGGCATATTACAAACTTTTAGTGATTTGAAAGAGGATAAAAATATAGAAAAATGTGATAAAATAAAAAACACTTAATTACACAATAATTTATTTTTTTAGATTTTTAATAATTAAGAAAACAAGGAAATAAGATAGAAGTGTGAAACATGCGAATTTTGTACAAACTCACAAAGGTCACCCAGACTCCGTAAGTTTCTTTGATTTTGGTCTTGATTTAGATTTGGATTTTTTACTATTTAATAAAAATTTCATCAAAGAACACAAATGAAAAGGGAATAAAATTAAATGGGTTAATTATATACACGAAAACTCAGGTTAAAAATAGCAAAAAGGTTAAATGCACAAAAGGCCCAAAACCCAACTTTTACATATGAGTTTCGAATTTTATGAAATTGGTCTTGTTTTGAAGGTATTTGAAAATGGAGTATTTTAAAAGTGAGTAAACCAAAATCGGACATTGAGCAAGATATGTGTGTTTTAGTTCGTCTTATGTGAAACTAGGTTTTGAGTGTATTTGTCACTTAGTTAAGTTATCATTTTTTGTATTTTTTATTTATTCTTGTTAGTAATATCCACACAATAGAGGTGGTTTTAATTCAATCAAAGTTAGGAGAATTAATTAAAAATAGGGGAATTAACTGTTTTCTAGGTCAATTTACACATAGAGTTTTGATTCCTTATTTTATGCAATTTATGCATGATGAAATGCGATTATTATTTGCACATGTATGACTGCTAGTAATGCTATATTAATTATTAAATGCATATGGATTTTGGAGAACAGAGCCTAATTGATCGATTTTATCATGTTGAATCTGAGATTCATCATACCCCTTTACTTAAACCATGCTCGTCCTCGAGCATCAATGAATGAATGACTTAGTTGGATAAATTCCTGACTTTGCATGTGAATTTTCAAGGCTCAATTCATAGAAGACCCTTAATTTGAATGATCCTAAAATTATGGGCTCAACCATGCTTCAATCAAAAAGAATCCAACTTCTCTATTTATCAGACTCTTTGTTTGTACGTAAAATATAAGGATATGTCTTTTAGTGTACTGCACTCATGAGAGTCGAGTCAAGATGTCACCCAAGGTTCCAGTCTAGGAGACTCTCCTCTAGAATTAATCCTCAATACTAAGGAATAAGTTTGTTCTTGCTTCAATCAACCGTCTCATTAGTTTGTCAGAGTTGAAAGTGTAGATGGACAATCGGATGATGGAGGGCATAGGATTGTGTATATTTTTCTCTCCCTCACATTGGAACATGGGGCTTCTCGAGTTCCTTATTACTCAAGATATGCATTTTGGTTGTTGATCAATGTGTCCGTCAAGAGAATTTGGAGTCATATGAACTTGTTTTCCTGTGAGTACTCCGGGATGTGTCTTTTTTGAGTATCTAAGATACCTTGGACACCCATACTTGTATCACTATACAATGCATAACCCTTTTTTGGTGCTAGCTCGACTCATTAGTCCTAATAGCATTTGGTTCAAGTGGACACTTTGAGATGATTGGGAGCACTCGCCTTTGATGGAAGCTCTTTGTAATTTGACTTTGTGTTTGAGAACTCTTTTCTTTCAATATTTCTTCTATTCTTTTTGGCTAGATCCACTGCTTTTACAAAGAGTTGGTGCACACTGATCAACAATTATTTATTTTCATCACAGCTTGGCACCGATGCTTGAAAATCTGGTTAACTACCATAGGGTTAATCTCGATACTTGAAGATGAATGCCCTACAGCTAAAAGGTGCAATCTGCTATGAAGGAACGTGACCGCATATATCATGGTTGCATCATGTTGTCTCTATCCAATACGTTGTTCGTCTACACAGATTGCGAAGGGGCTTTGGGGAAAAAATAGACCGGAAGTATAACATCAAAGATCTCGATATAGAGAAATACTCCATTGTTATGTTCTTGAAGTTTTCCATAGGCAAAGGAAAGTTGGTTTCTGATTAGGTACATAAGTTTTTACTCATGCTCCATGATTTATAAGTTGTCTAGATGAAACTTCTGGAGATGTTTCAGATCATGTGCATTATAGAAAAATTCTCCAAGTTTTGGGAAGATACTGGTATGACCCTAAAACACAGAAGGGAAAGATTTTTATGGATGACTTGATGATGGTAATTACCATAGAGGAGGAACATATGAAACAAAAGCTTGTGATTCATGTTGATGTTTAGGATAAAGTTAATTTCATGACCATGAAGGGCAAAGAGAAAAAGGGAGAGGATAGTAACAACAATAAAATGAAACCAAAGGGCAAGATCCAAAAAAAGGGCAAAGAATAAATCATGCCGGCACTGTAATCAGATTGGTCACTAGAAGAAGGAATGTCCATCTTGTCAGGCTCAACCAAGGACTGTCCATCTTGTAATTTCGTGTAGGTTTTTTGTACGTACTTTTTTTCAAAATAGGAGTGGAAGTTTTTTTGTACGCACCTTATTTTTCTAAAAACATGCAATTTTTTCCTTTGACCTTCCTTTCCTTTTTTCCACGACTAGCCTTCCTTTTTTTCTCATTCATTTTTTTTCAAAATTTTTCCCACTTAGGCCCACGAGCTATTTAGGGTTCCCCGACTGGGAACTCCTCTCAAGGACGTCGCCCCACGATGGTGACCATTGGAGAAGGACGTAGCGACGCGAGCTACATATGGAGATGCCACACGAGGGGTATCATGCGATGGGCTTACGTGAAGGAGATGGGTTGGATACCACCACCACTATGAACACGTCGATGGATGGGATGCGACATCAGAAGGGAAGATGCAGATTCCCGATGGGGATAAGGATGCAAGATCGAAGGGGAAGATCTAGATCCCTCATGGTTTGCGCAAGCAGTGGCGATCGACCTCTGGTAAGGATCCGTTCTCTCATTTGATCTCGTTCTGCTATGATTAGGATTGATTTGCGGTGACCTGATGCTTTTTTTCTCAGCTTGTCTATTGATTAGCCACTTGGTTCACTCTTTTTGTTGATTGTTAGCGTGTTGGAGGTCGCATCGATGGAGAACACAGCTAGGGTTCTGCCGCAAGAAGCATCGATTTTCATGCCTCATAGCGAACTTCACACATAGGGATCTCACCATAACTGAGCATTTCCCGCGCTTCTTTTGCACAAGATGGGTTCCACAAACCGGAGTTGCTATCACCTGAGATTATTTACCACTATGAAAGTTAGGGTTCCATCATCATGAAGCCTTATTGATGATGGTGTGCCGCTCGGGAATCTCTGAGATAGGAAGAAAATCTAATTATGGTTTTGGATCCAGCTAAAGATGACCGCAGGTGTCCAAGTTGTTATATCTGTAGAGAGAATTGAATCTCTTAGAATCGATGGTTGAATTAAGGTTTCCTAGAAAACACTGGAATCCTGAGCTTGAATCAATGAATAATCAGAACATTCTTCAAGAATAAATCACGTTGCGTTGTTGATGACATCAAGAAATTAGGGTTTCAAGAAACCCTAGAACATAAACTTGAACTCTAAAGAATCAACCCGATCCGATACAATGTCAAATTCTAGATTGCAGAAGAGAATGAATGAACATATCAAGAAATAGAGAAATATGAAACATTAAACACGGGGATTTTTCATAGTACCCTACTCTCGAAGGAGCATAATGAAATCAGGGTAGAAGACTTCAAAGGATCACGTATTATATATTAACTTTCTCAATGAGTACAGGGGTTGTGGGGTTCCTTATATATCCCCACAAACAAATCTGATTCCCATAGATAGTCCCATTTACTAAAAGAGTTGTATGTTTCTATTGAACTTTCTAAATGAATGCATGGGGTGTGCGGACCTTATATAGCCCCACATACAAACCATAGTTCCACAGATAGCAGACCTAGGACTAAAACACATATGCACACAATAAATCACAAGTCAAATTATGCAGCTGATGACACGTGTGATTTTTTTACGGATTTTTAAGCGCAATTATAAAATGTTGCATGCATGAATAAATGTGAAGGATATGTATGCACATGATTATGACAAATATGCCTTAGAAAATGTTAAGTTGATGAGCATAGGATCTGGTTTTAATTCAAAGTCAATTTGAGCACAAAATTACGAGCAAGCATCTTTTTAATGGCAAGGCATTTGAGCAAAGGACACTATTCATCATTAAAAATTCACCTCATTTAGATGAGTGCCAAATCAGAAAATTAAACATGCCATTAGATAGGGAATCAAATAAAGAACAAAATGACATTGAAATCATGTAATTTGGACTTAAGATGCTCAAGTTATGAAAGAAACAATGGAGGTGCATAATTATAATAAAATTACATGAAAATATATGATAATTAATTACCAAAAGGTCCTTAAAAGGACCTATTCGCAATTTTGCAAAATCAGCAGGGGTGTAGTGTAATCTTTCCATCTGAGCATAGGGACCATTTGCAATTCCAAAAGTTGCAAGGGACTCCCGGAAATTTACCCAGGCACGCACATGAGGCACGTGTCTAGGGACAAAAATGTAATTTTTGATAATAAACGGATCCTTCGTGAAATTTTTCCAGCACCGCCTGTGCGGAGTACCTGCGGGACTAGGTCCGGGAAGGGAAACAGGGGTGTGAACTCATATATAAGCCCATCAAAAGTTTAGAAATACTTGATGTGATACTAAACTTCCACCTAAGCTTTTCCATGTTTCAAATTTGTGAATTCCCAACTTTCTCTCCAAACCATTTAATTTCACAATTGAAACCAAATTGGCTCTTATTGTAATTACTTACTTCAAATACAACAATCCTCCATGAATTAAAACGTAATTACTTACTTCAAATACAACAATCCTCCTTAAATTCACCAATTTGAAAAGGAGATTCAACGAGAGTTAAAAGACATCTTTCGGCTGCCACACTTTGCTTTCATTAAAGGTACCTTCCGGTTTGAACCTCTACCTGAGTTTACTACTTTTGCTTTAACAGGAACGAAGTGAATTACGTCATGAACTTCAGACCTTGGTGTAAAAGTATACTGTAGAAACAACAAGTGTTGTTCTTGGTACAATCTTCATGGTTGGTGCTCTTAAAGGCCATGTTTCATGAGTACGTTCAGGAAAGACCCTCTTCCTTTAACTGCGGCCCACAATAACACTCACATAGGTGACGTTCTCTAAAGATGCACTGTTAACATCCTGCCCTCAAGCTTGAACCGATTCAGAGCGTGCGCTCTTCCTAAACTTGTAGTTTGTATGGCACTCAGGCTTCCAGGGATAAGACACTTATGCATAAGCATTAGAATTAGGAGTGATAACCAGCTCTCCAAATAGCTTGTTATTACCACATTGAACCACTTTGTGGGATTTACACACAGATAGGTTGGGTTGCTACTGTAGAGGAACTTCCAATGGGTCTCAGTCTCATCCCAAGCCTAGACTTTAGGACTAAAGATCTATCAAGTCCCTTAGTCAACGGATCTGTCGTGTTATCTTTGGATCCGACAAAATCCACATCCATCACTCCTCGAGATACCAAATCTATTAACGTCTTAAGCCCGTTTTGTATGTGTCTCCTTATTTTCTGATTGAACTTTGAACCCTTAATCTTAGCATTTGTGGTCATGTTATCACAATGAACCGGAATCGTAGGAACTGTCTGACCTACCTTGGGAATCTCTGAAAGAAGCTCCCTTAGCTATTCAGCCTCAATTCTAATGGTGTCCAAAGCGCACAGCTCGGCCTCAAAGGTAGATCGGGCTAGAATGGTTTGCTTCATAGACCTCCAGGATACTGCACCGCCTTTAAGGGTAAAGACATACAGATTAACACCATTACTCCCGTACTCCCTATTTTCTCGATCCAACACGCATCACTATATTCTTCTAGTATAGATGGATGTTTAACATAATGCAAACTAAGGGAAATAGCTCCCTTCAAGTACTTAAGTACTCGATCCAGATCCTCCCAGTGAGTACGATCATGACATCTAATGTATCTACTCGACTTTGCAACCGGGAATGAAATATCAGGTCTCGTGTAATTCGCAAGATACATTAAACTTCCTATCACTTGTGAATACCTTAATTGAGCTACATGTACTCTACTTTTATTCTTAAACAATGTTTTGGATGAATCAAAAGGAGTGCTTACAACTTTGCAGCCTTGATATCTAAATTTCTCAAGTACCTTCTCAATATAGTGAGATTGAGAAACTACGAACCCATTAACTGACCTTGTCAGTTTGAGACCCAATATCACGTTAGCAACACCCATGTCCTTCATCTCAAACTTACTACTAAAGAATGCCTTAGTCTCATTAATAATCCTTGCATGTGATCCAAAGAAAAGTATGTCATCAACATACATGTACAAGATAATACACTCATCACCTTTCACCTTGGAATAGACACACTTATCGGATCCATGAACCTTCAAGCACATGACAAAATGGTTTTGTCAAATCTTTCGTGCCACTGCCTTGGTGCTTGTTTCAATCCGTATAGGGATTTAACGAGCTTACAAATCATTCCCTCATTCTCAAGAGTCACAAGCCCATCTGATTGGTCCATATAGATCTCCTCCTCAAGATCACCATGCATGAAAGCGATCTTCACATCCATCTAGTGGATAGAGAGATCTTATACGCATGCCAATGCTATGAGCATCCGGATTGTGGTCATCTTAGTCACGGGAGAATAAGTATCAAAGTAATCAATACCTTCCTTTTGCCTAAAGCCCTTAGCAACTAATCTGGCTTTATATTTTTCAATTGATCCGTCAGGCCTAAGCTTTCTCTTAAACACACACTTGCACCCAATGGTAGAGTACCCTTTGGGTAAATCAAAGAAGGTAGCGTCATGGAGTTCAACAATAGTGTTGACATCTATGCATGGTATCTCAGACCAAATTACCAGGAACCTATATGCATGACTATTTTCCAAGTACCTAAGAAGAAAACATTAATAGTTTTAAGACCTACCTTTGTTTTGGGCCTAAAACCTTAGTGAGACAATCCCTCACTTTGAGATACTTTAAGCTTGGTTTCCTATTTCTCCAAATATCAAAAGGACACTTTTCCATATGACTTGGAGAAACCCTATTCAGAATATGGTAAACTGCATTCAAGGCTTCTACCTACATATAGGTTGGAAGTCCAAAACTTTGTAGGAGAGCATTGATCATGTCAGTTAAGGTTCTATTTATCCGTTCTACTATCCCATTTGATTGTGGTGAATATGAAGCCGTAACTTCATGAACTATGCCAAAAAACTTACATTGTTCATCAAACAAGTTAGAGGTGTATTCACCCCGTTTATCTGACCTAAGGTGTTTGAGCACTTTTCATGTTTGTGTCTCAACCTCGTTCTTAAATATAAGAAATTTTTTTAAGGCTTCATCCTTAGATTTCATTTAGATACACATAACAATATCTACTGCCATTATCTATGAAGGTGATAAAGTATTTCTTATTGTCTTGGGTCAATATACAATTAAACTCGCAGATATTCGTGTGCACTAGATCCAAGAATCTGACTGTCTCTAGAGACAAACTAAAAAGACTTCCTATGTTTCTTAGCTTGCGCATAGATTTCACATTTTGAGTTTTATCAATAGTGTGTTTAGGGATAAACTCTAAATTCATCCTTCTTTTAATTAAATTCAAGTTCTCATATCCCAATCTACCATGCCACAAATCACAACATTCTAGATTATTAACTACATGAGACACATAATTAGAACATTCAAAATTTAAAACATTCATTGCGTCAATGTTTACTGAATCACATCTAATTCTAAACAACAAATTAACGTCTACCAAATAACCTTTTTCGTAGAAAATGTCATGTCTCAGCACAACAACTTTATTACATTTATTATTTAATTCAAAACTATTTCTAACTATAATTGAGCCATATAAAACATTCTTCTTGATGTCAGGCACATGCAACACCTTGTGCAACGTCCAGACACGTCCAGAAGAGAACCTCAAGTTGACTTGTCTCGACCCTAGCACTCTGGTTGCAAAATCGTTCCCCATCTTCACAGTCCCATCACTGCAAATCTTATAAGAAGAAAATAAAGTTATGTCAGAACAAATATTTACATTGACTCCCGTATCCACGAGTCACTCATTTGGATCATGAATATGATATTGTTTAGGTTTTATAGAGGCATACCCATCGCTTGTTCCAAGTCCCATAGTGATCATATTCACTTGTGGACTCCCACCTGTAGCCTTAGGTTGAGCCTTTAAGGACGACAATCCTTCTTCTAATGGCCAACCTGATTACAGTGCCAGCAGGGTTTATTCTTTGCCTTTTTCTAGATATTGTCCTTTATTTTCATTTATTGTTGTTATTACCCTTTCCCTTCTTATCTTTGCCCTTCGAGGTCGTGAAATTAACCTTAGCCTCCATATCGACAGGAACTACAGACTTTTGTTTCCTGTGTTCCTCCTCTATGGCAATTGCCACCATCAAGTCCTCCTCTATGGCAATGCACATGACCCGAAACTTCTCTGGAAGTTTTATTTTGACATCTTCTAAACCATGGAGCGTGTGTGTGCCTGTTAAAAAACCGGCTTCTTTTCGGCCATGAAAAACTTTAATAACTTGGCAACGGAGTATTTCTCAATACCGAGATCTTCAATATTATACTTCCAATTCAAATCTTCCCATTACCCCTTCGCAGTCTACGTGGATGAACATTATACGTCAAATAACATTTTGGACAGAGCCAATAAGATGTAACCATGGCATATACGATCGTGTTCCTTCCACGCAGATTGCGTCTTCTCACTATCGGGCGAGAGGTTTTCCATTTCCACTGTAGGACAATAGGTTTCAAGCATTGATATTAATCCTATAGTGGCTAACCGGATCTTCATGCATTGTAGCCAACGCTTGAAGTTCCGACCACCGAATTTCTCAGGGATACCCGTCATACCCACCCTCGATTTGAACACTATTTCTCACATAGTTTCAAAACCGATTATGGATATCCTCTCTAAGATTGTTGTTAAAAGGATTATCAAGACATGATTTAAACAATAATTAGATGAATACAAATGAATTAAAAGAAAGATATTATAGATTAGCATCATTATAATCATGTATTTCCCATCCATTATCCGATTACGTAATACATACAAGAATCGATTAAATAAATAGAAATAATAATTATGGCATGATCTAGGAAAGGTAAAGTAATAAACAAGATACGGTAAACAAAATGAAATAGGAATAATATTAGAGATCATCGAAGCGTCCATGAAATGGACTGTCCTTTAGAGAGGATATTGCCCCTACATTACCGAGCATAGGGTACTGGCGATCTGCTCCCAAGATACGATGTGCCGGCACACCGATGAAACCGTCCTTGAAAGTACCTTAGAGAACTTGCAATCGAGAAGAACAAGTCGCAGATGCAGTGGGAGAACAGAGAGCAAGGCGGCGGTGTAATTCTTGCGAGTGAAGAAAAAAACATCGGGGGAGAGATATAAAAAGAAGGTCACGTGCCCTAGCGTGCAATACCTTTTGATTTTCGAAAATGTCCCTCAACGGGTGTGTCTCTTCGGATTTAAAAATCACGGCTAAAACCTAGCCGTTGCGTTGAGTCGAATTATCAATGCAATCGAATCCAAATTAATCCGTATTATTAATTTAATCGGCCCGTTAAATGAAACCCACAACAAAAGTCTCAAGATCCGAATTGATTCTCCCGAGCCCGATCCGGAGGCGGACCAGAGCGGAGCGTGCTCACGCGTTTGTGACCCTCCATTCCTCCTCTCTACTATTGTTATAAGAGTTTGGGTTGTGAACTCATATATAAGTCCACCAAAAGTTTAGAAATACTAGATGTGGTAATAAACTTCCATCCAAGCTTTTCCATGTTTCAAATTTGGGAATTCGTAACTTCCCTCCAAGTCATTTGATTTCCCAATTGAAACTAAATTAACTCTTATTGTAATTGTATATGTTTTCCAATTAAAATCTACCTAATTACTTACTTTAAATACAACACATTTAAGATTACATCATTACACGATATGCCACCACATGTATGACTTCTGTTTGGTTAATGAATATCCCCCAAAATAAGGGGTCTATTCCCCACCCCTCCCCTCTCCAATGTGGTGCAAATATCTCCCTCATCTTCTCATTATTTCACCTTATTCCTATATTTATTCCACACTACATACCATCATTCCACCTTATTCTTCTTATTCCTATCTTTCCAGCCGAACATGAATAGTGCCTTATTCCAACTTAGCCTATCACCCCAATTCCTACTTATTCTCGAAATGAACGCCTCCTTCGTCGATCATTTTTTTGATATCTTAATTGCCATAACAATATGATTATAGCTATAATTTTGATACACTTAAATGATGTTTTTCTTCTTTTTTTCATAGAACTTGTTCATATGAATATGTATTTTGTCTACTTTTTCCCAAATTGCCTTTACAATACTGATTTGATTATTTTCAGAATAAATATATTACTCCTTAGTAAAACTGAGGATTGGTTGGTTGTTTTTATCATTAACACCATGGGAATACATATTCTCATCTTCTACACTATTGCTTTTTATATTTTCATTGCATTTATGAATAAATGTATTAACATGCATACAATATACATCATAAATTATAACTTTTTCTCACATCAAATTTTTTTTCTAATGATGGTGTCTATTATCTTTGCATATTATTAATTTATTAGTTGTTGTATTCAAAATCTCTTCATCTGTGTCGGAATACAAAGAGAAAATAACTATATCATTTACTTTACGAAAATTTATTTCCCTTTTCAGACCATGGTCAATTGATCATCTATTACGTTTGGTTTTGGTCTACATTTTCCTTAATATTGTTATTATTTCCATACAGGGTTATATAGCCCACCTAAATTAAATAGATAAAAACACTAACACATGTAATAATCTAAAACTCAACACAAATGAATCAACATTTTATTCATAGTTTAAAAAATAAAATAGATAACAAATTACATGAATTAACTATCAGTAAAATAAAAATTACGATAAAAGATAAAACAGATGAAAATGTATTCAATACACAACATGTATACAATGAAATGAAAACAACATTTACAGTGTTGCACAACATTTATTAAATGGTATGTGCAATACCAAACATTCAATTAATTAATTGATTAATTAATACATGACACATATCTAACAAATAATCAATTCAGCATGATAGACAACCAAGAGAAAAAGGTATACCATAAGTGTAATATGAAAATTTTTAAAATAAATCATGATGCAATTTTGATTTTCTGTAAGATGATTGACCTGATGGCTGTGGACAAATCATATCACTGTACACTGAAAAGCAATCAGATATTTACATGAGAGCATGAAATAGGAAAATATAAATGGGAAGAAAAAAATGAATTCCTAACACGCTATCAAAATGTATCTTACGATTAAAAACTACAATATATATGGGAAAATGGGCCTGCCCCTTAGGGGCAGCCAACATGGCTGCCCCCACTCCATTTTTCACAAATTTTTTTAGTTTTTTGGAAAAATATCACCATGTATATTCATCCATATATCCCTCATATATGTCATTCGAATTTCGTCAGATACAGAGACTCCTACGGCCGATGTCATTTTTTTAACGGTCGCAGGATTTTTTAAATCGACCCTTTCTGGACGGAGGTCGTATGAGTCTCTGTTTCTAACGAAATTCGAATTGCATATAGGAGGGATATAGGGATGAATATACGTGATGATATTTTTTTAAAAAAAATTTGCTCAAAAATCGAAGGGGGGGCAGCCCATCAACTCCTATATATAATATGTACTTACATACAAAGAGGCGTCATTTGTTACAAATAAAAGTCATTTTGAAATTGAAAAATGACACCATAACATAGATATATTTAATAGAAATTTCAAACTCCCTTTTCTCTTTGTGAACCACTTGAATGAAATCAAAAAATTTTGCAAAAAGAAATAATACTAAATTCATTATGATTGAACAAAAAGGTCATAATTTCGAAATACATTTCACAACTAATCTAAATTTTGATAAAAAATGTAAAATAAATAAATAAATTGATGAATACTTTTCAACTTATGCCTTGATTACAAACAAATTCTAGATTGGTGTGAAGAATAAATTCAATGTCATAGACAATATAGAAAAAATGATCAAACAATTAAGTTATTAGCATATCTAATTGCTAATTTCCTAATCCAATCTACAATTCACTATAAATATTGACCTATAAAAATAAAAAATACAATAATTACAATCTCAATAATCTGATATCATTGTTAACCTAATGGGAAAACTCAGAAATAACTAATTTACTATTAATTCATGAGTTAGAGAAAGCCAAATTTAGAATAAACTCATATAGATATTATGCATCTATGCACTAGACAACTATAATACAAAATATTCAAGATAATTTACATATGACCATGGGAATAAACACTTATGCACTCGATAGTATAATATTTCCCTCATCCAATCAGTTTTGATACAACAACAACAAAGTCTTTTCCCACAATTAAGTAGGGTCGGCTACATGGATTCTTCGCCTCCATTCAGATCTATCTTGGGCCAATCTCGGGCTTACATCCACAAAACTAAGATCCCTTCGTATGGTCTCTTTCCAACACTTATCGGGCCGTCCTCGCCCTTTCTTAGCCGGCTCAACATCCCAACACTCACATCTCCTCACGGGTGCACCAGCTAATCTTCTTTGCAAATGTCCAAACCATCTTAAGCGGTTTTCTCGCATCTTATCCTCGATCGAAGCTATGTCAACTTTCTTTCTGATTGCATCATTCCAAATCCGATCTTTACGTGTGTGTCCCCACATCCACCTTAGCATTTTCATTTCTGCTACATTCATTCTCTGCACATGTCTATGGTTCACAGGCCAACATTCAGATCCATAAAGCATAGCAGGTCTCACGACTGCTTTGTAAAACTTTCTTTTAATCTTTAAAGGAATTTTCTTATCACAGAGAACAACAGAGGCTCCTCTCCACTTTAGCCAGCCTGCATTTATTCTATTAGTAACATCTCCATCATTTTCCCCATCATGTTGCAGAATAGATCCCAGATATCTAAAGGAATCTCTCTTCTGAATGTTATCGTCACCAATCTTCTCCTCGATTCCTTCATCATTGCTTCCATCAAAGGTGCACTCCATATATTCCGTCTTAGCCCTACTTATACGAAATCCTTTAGTCTCCAACTCATGTCTCCAGACCTCAAGCTTCTCATACACTCCGTCTCCAGTCTCGTTAATTAACACAATATCATCAACAAATAACATACACCAGGGTAACTCATCCTGAATGTGACTGGTCAACTCGTCTATAATCAAAGTAAAAAGAAATGGACTCAAAGCAGAACCTTTATGTAAACCAATGTTGATGTCAAAATATCCAGTCTTTCCAGACGGGGTCCTTACACAAGATAAAGCCCTATCATACCTGTCCTTTATGAGGTTAATGTATAGGACAGGTATTTGTCTCTTCTCCAACACTCTCCACATTATCTCTCGTGGGACAGAATCATAAGCCTTCTCCAAATCAATAAAGATTATGTGGAGGTTCTTCCTTTTAGCTCTATAAATATCCATTGTTCTCCTCAGCAAATAGATGGCTTCAGTCGTTGAGCGACCTAGCAAGAATCCGAATTGGTTTTCTTTTACATTGGAAATTTGCCTCAACCTTCTTTCGATCACACGTTCCCAAATTTTCATAGTGTGACACATCAGCTTGGTATATCTATAATTTGAACAATTTTGAATGTCTCCTTTATTCTTATACAGAGGCACCACGATACTCCTTCTCCAATCTTCAGGCATTTTCTTGCTTCGTCAAATAACATTGAATAGATTCGTAAGCCATGTCAAACCACGCTCACCTAAAACTCTCCATACTTCTACAGGGATGTCATTCGATCCTACACCTTTTCCAGGTCTCATAACCTTCAAAGCCTCCTCTACTTCCTTTCTTTGTATCCGTCTATAGCATGCACGATTCAAGTAACTTTCACTACAAGCTAGACACGCAAAGTGATATCTCTATTTCCTTCCCCAATGAAATGTTTATGGAAGTACTGCTCCCATCTAGTCTTTATATCCTTCTGAGTAACAAGCACATGACCTTCCTCGTCCTTAATGCATCTCACTTGAGAAAGGTCTTTGGTTTTTCTTTCTCTTGCTTTGGCCAATCTGAATATATCCTTTTGTCCCTCCTTAGAGTCGAGATTTTTATACAAAACTTCATAAGCTTTTGACTTAGCTTCGCTTACGGCCTTCTTTGCTTCCTTCTTCGCTATTTTGTAGTTTGTGACAGTTTCCTCTGTTCTATCCTTAGACATAGCTTTAAAGCAAGCTCTTTTTATTTTTAGCTTCTCTTGCACCCCTCCACTCCACCACCAAGTCTCCTTTTGACATGGCGCTCCTCCCTTTGACTCGTCTAGCATCTCTTTAGCTACCTTTCGGATACAAGATGCTACTGCCTCCCACATCTCGTTTGCACTACCGCTACAATCCCAAGATATGTCTTGTAAAACCTTCTCCCTGAAGCTCGCTTTCTTCAGTGGAAGATTCCACCATCTAGTTCTACTTATCTTAGAAACCCTCCTTTTCTTTACCAACCCTTTCATTTGTACATTCAAGACTAACAAACGACGTTGAGTTGTCAAACTCTCTCCTGGTATTACTTTGCAGTCTTTACAACACAACCTATCTCTTCTCCTTAACGCAAAGTAATATATCAGTGTTCTAATTGGCCTACTCTTATAAGTAATTAAATGTTTCTCCCTCTTCTTGAAGAGAGTGTTTGCTATGAAAAGATCATATGCCGTTGCAAAATCCAGGATGGCTTTTCCCTCTTCATTTCTATCCCCAAAACTATGTCCTCCATGAACACTAGCATACCCTGAAGCATCTTTTCCCACATGTCCATTAAGATCTCCACCGATGCAAATCATCTCTCTTTGTAGGATTATTTGTAGACTCGTATCCAAATTCTCGCAAAAATCTTGTTTAGTCCTTTCATCTAAACCAATTTGCGGTGCATAAACTGAGATGATATTCGGAATTTCTTCTTCAAGCATCAATTTTAGCAAAATAATTCGATCCCCAAATCTTTTCACCTCGACCACACAATCCTTCAAATCCTTATGAACAACCACTCAACACCGTTTCTACCCTTATCTTTACCTGAATACCAAAGTTTAAAGCATGTCTTCTCAATCTCCCTTGCTTTCTCTCCAACCCATTTAGTCTCTTGAAGGCATAGTATATGAATCTTCCTTCTTTCCATCGTATCCACTATCTCCATCAACTTTCCAGTTAAAGTGTCAATATTCCAACTACCAATCCGCAACTTCCGTTGTAATCTCTTTTGGACTAACTTCTTTACTCGCATGCATCCATTATGCGAGAACCCTTGTAAATTTTGGACTGCATCCGAGCGGTGATGCAGCGGAACTAGTTTAATTACTCGCATGCGTTCCTCATGCGAGAACCCTTGCAAATCTTGAACTACATCTAGGCTGCGATGTAGCGGCCCTTGCCAATTTTTCATTGCATTCGGGCGATGGAATGCGTCGCAAGTAGGGAATGCCCCAACGAAATTTGTATGTTTGCTTAAATCCATGTTGAAAAGATCCGACCGTCATGAGGCAACTTCTTAAATAGTATTTTTTTTAGAAAAAAAGTACTATTTAGGAAATTGTCTGTGACTGTTTTACGCTGGCTGTCGGCTACCTAACGCAACCCTCCTCATTTACCCGGGCTTGAGACCGGCCATGGCTGGGTTCCAATCAATTTTGATATTCAAATAAAATGACACCCTACATATAATTTTTCAAAAATTGAGTTTATTATCACAACGATATTTATACATAGTCAAATAATCTACAGCCGCATATATCTTATGTTATACCGTATGATAAAAGACAAAAGGTGCATATACGTGTATTTATTTTGTGTTACGTATACGACGAAAATTTAAAGGGTATATTCCAAAGCAAGCTAACGAATATAACTAACAATTAACTACGATATAGGATCTGGGTAAAAAATATACAATATGTGCGTAATGAAGAAATTAAGATAACATATGGGAATTCTGATTTTTAATAGAACATCTGACCTAGCCGTGAGAAAGAAAGCACACAACATGCACATTGAAAAGCAACTAATTTACCATTAAGAATTATAAAAATGAAAAAACAAATGGGATGCGCTAATAACATCTCTAACACAATATAAAAAGTAAATCTACAATTAAAAAATGCAAGCATAAATAATAAGAAACCACTTCTACCGTGAGCACACACAATTAGACAACTAGTAAATGCGATTTTGTTTTATATATTGAAGAATCGACACTTTGTGGGATGAAGCTTAAAAGTAACAACCACAACAAAAGAAATGGGACAACAAGAACTGTAAGAAAATCTCTAAAAATCGATTATATCGGAAACACATGCAACAAAGCATATGGAAAAAAAATACAATATTAGATTAAACTTATGATTGCTAAAAAAAATTATAAATTGGATATCAATACTTTGTGGACGAAACCTAAGGCCAACAATTACAACAAATAAACGGCGATCAAGTGATGATTGAAGTAAAATATTTTTTTTTTGCATTAAAAAAAACACTATTCACAATATATAAATCAAAGTATATCATGCAATAAAAATAAAAAATAAAGAAAGATAATATAAATGGTTCAATCGTCATTACACAAAATTAAAATGTTAAATGATTTTTCAAAATTTCCGACTCGCATAATGCATTATAAAATCTTGTCCATTTTAAATCTTCGAACAATGTTTTAACTATAAAAGCTAAATGCCGCCAAGATGTTTGCATATTCTAAATTCCTTACCATGAATCTCCTATAAGAAAACATACTACTACGGGGTGCAATTTTTGATTCAGATGTAACAAAATACCACAAACTTTTTCTTACTCTTGAATCTCCTTTAAGAGCACATAATGTTGAGACTTAATTTTTATTCAGCCATAACAAAATACCACAAATTTCTTTCTAACATCCAATCTCAGTTTTGAAACCACATGAAAGTAACAAAACATACCTAGATTTTTTCACCAAAGTGCAAATGTCCTGTGTTCTTCGTGGGAACCAAAACAAAACAAATGAACACATCCAATTTCCTCCGAAAGAAAAAATTCGATTGCACATCTGTAAAAATAATATGCATGTTAGGACATACCCGAGATCTCTTGTGCAACGGAAAATGATCTTCTGCTAAAAACCACCATGAAGATAGGTCCATCAAAAAAAAACTATGCTCATCACGAAGAAGTTGAGAGGGGATGAGGGAAATCCGTAGATGGGAACAGACGTGCAACAATCACCGACTTTAGAGGAAGTGATGAAGAAGTGAGAGCAAGAGGAAGCGACCGAGAGCAACGAAGAGCTGAGAGGGAAGCTCCCCACAGATTATCGACTGACGTCTGAATAAAAGAGATGGTAGTGGAGCACACATGTGATACTATCGATCGGACCTGACTTGTCGTGATCCAGTCAATGCGTGGAAGGGAAAATGGGCACTATGAGAGGCATGCACAATGAGACACATACACTAGTTGAAATCCAAAGAGATGTTTGAATGGTGAACTTAACAGTGGCAATGCTCTTGCAGGAGTTTGACACGGGCTATACCAATGGGAAGGGCAGTGCGAATGACTACGTTGAATGGAGGACAGACGTCGAAAGAAGTCCACATGTACTCAAACCAATGGGGGGGGGGATGGGGCATGAGGAAGGATACAAGAGGAATGAAGAGAATATAGAGCGCCACGTGGCTAAAGCTGAGGTGAAAACCCAGGTTTAGTATTGCTAATAGATATCAATAAATCTACCTTCCTCTGTACTAGGAGAGATTGTATACCTATCCATCTTTACTTCCTTATGTGCTTTATGAAAGAATCTTGGCCCACTCCATATCTTGGCCAAGGCCTCCGTACTAAGTTTACGCCAAAAAGTTTCTAGCACAAAAGGAATATAATTACTAATAAAAGTTAATACTGTGACGCCTTTTCTATAAGCCATTTTAATCTAAATATTATTTTTATTTTTTTCAAACAGAAAAAAGCTTTTCAAACTAAAATTAATGTGGATTTACAAAGTAAATCAAACTTCATAAGTTCCTTCCAAACGTCAATTACATTAAATATTGGAATTTTTACACCACAAACCCTATAAAACTATGTAAATTACCTTCTCAACATTTGAAATAACGCAATTCTCCATTCAACTATTGTAAACTTGCTAACTTTTATCACTTGAACCTTACGGCTAAAATATTTGAAAATCGTGGAGATTCTTAGGATAATTTACATCGGTAAGTAATTATGTTGTGCAAAAGATCGTGAAGGTAACTTATCAAATATCTAAGATTCATGTGGTAAAAATCCCTTAGATATTTAATTATGAATTATATTAGATAACTCTGCATTTCTGTACTACAAAATTGGTTATTAGCAGGGTCGTGGGCGCATGCTCCACATTGTTAGATACGACGTAAAGCCGAAGAGCACAAACCAACGAGGAGATCACACGGAACCGATCCCATCACCAGACGCGAGCGGGGATCCCGATCGCTCGCCCGATGGCCGCCGCCGGGATCCACCAGCTCGCCGCCTGCATCACCTGCCACACCTGGAGCCCAGATCAGTCTAGTGAGTCCCCTATCTTCTGCGAATTACCCTTTTCCTCGTCTCAAATCTAGGGTTTTTAGTGTTTACGGTCCCATTTCAGCTGCCGTGCCACTGAGTAGCGATTTGGATTATGCGATGTTGTCAAAAATATATATCTGAATCAGAGTAGTCGCTCGGATGACTTACAATGGGACCGTAGATTGTGACGTAGGGTTTATCAAGGTTCTAGCTGTGACGGTATTTAAGATAGATTTGGATTGTGGCTCATGGGATCTATATTGCAAAAAAATGACAGCGTTGCTTTCTTAACAAGGTCACATCGAGAACCATCCTCTCTACAAGGATTGTTGTCATCCATGTCACTTTGAGGACACATGCTATCATAAGTATGGACATATAATATCTGTTCGGGTGGCATAGTAGATCTGTGGCCTCAAATTTCAGCAAAATTCGGTCAAATTTCTGTCGAATATTGATATCCTATCGAAATCGAAATTCGACCGAATTGACCGAAATGACCGAAATATGAGGGCTTTAGTACAAAAAATGACCGAAGTTTCGGTCGAATTTCGATCGAAATTCCACCAAAATTCCGTTTCAGTTGGTCAACATTTCGACATTTAGGGCCTTGAGTAGATCGAGCCTCCTGACACTTCAGCTCCTCAGGCAGATCCACTCCTTGATGATATTGTCTCTCGTCCGAGGGAGATATCGACTCTTGTTGCCTGTATTATTACAGGTTCCTCGGACCTTGCATCAACAATTAGAGCCTCTTCGAGCTCCTCAGGTATTGCATATACTTCTACTAGTTGTGTCCGTGTAGATATGATAGAGTGGATTGTGGATTTTGGTGCTTCTCTCCAACTGTGTGGAGACAGAGCCTCTTTCAGGTCTTATACATCTGTACCCCATGGTAGATGGGTCGTCATCACAAATGAGGTTCACTTACCCATCACAGGATAGCAGGAGGTGCATTTGACGTCATCCATGCACCTATAGAATTGTTTTATATACTCTTGATTTTCAGATGAGCTTGCTTTCTATTAGTTAGGTGACAAAGGATCTGCATTGTCGTACCATTTTCGATCCCTCTTTTCTTGTGTTTCAGGACATACTCATGGGCATGGTGATTGTATGTTGTGGCTATGAGCGGCAGTGGCTCTACGTCCAACCTCATGCCAATGCCTCTACTTTCATCTGCAGAAGCTGTGTCATGTCCTCCCATAGATCTCCCTTCTAGTGTGAGGATTGCTTGCTTGCTTGGGAGTGTCAGAAGGTTTGCATGCTTCACAAGATGATCTATGGCCTTAAACAGAGTCCAAGAGCATGGTTCCTGAAGCTCTCGGACTTAATAGAGCACCATGGGTTCGTGAGATCGACTACTGATCACTATTTGTTCTGAGAAATAAGAGAGGTGCATTTGCCATATTTATGTTGATAATATCAATGTTACAGGGGATGATGAGCAATGCATCTAGGCTGCTAATATTTCCTAGGTTAGCGGTTTGTTACCAATGACATGGGCAATCTACATTACTTCCTTGGACTGGAGTTTGTCAGGATCCAACGAGATCTTGTGATGACCCAGAGGAAGTATGTTACATATCTTGGCAGATTGCAGTCTTGCCACTACTCTCATGGACCCGAGCATGAAGCTGTATGATGATGACACTGAGGAGGTAGACAATAGGAGGTATAGGGAGATTGTTGGAAGCTCCTATCTATGACCATAACTAGGCTAGATATATCCTTTGCAGTAAGTGAAGTGAGTCTGTTCATGAAGCAACCTAGATAGGCACATATGGATGCATTCCATATGATTTTGAGGTACCTGAAGGCCTCACATGGCATTGGTCTTCTATTCAACAGAGGTACATCGTTTGCCATTACAGCTTGTGCAGATGCAGATTATGTGGGGTGCCCCAAGAACATGAAGTCTACATTTGGCTTTCCAATGTTCATAGAGAGTTACCTGGTGTCATGGAAGAGAAGTAGACAGTGGTTGCCAGATTCACTGCAGAATCAGAATACATGGTCGTGACACATGCTAGTGCAGAGATGATGTGTGCCAGATATGTTCTTATTGATCCAACTGTTGAGGTGCCTCTTCTCATGCACCTCTAGTGCGACAACCAAGATGCTCTCTTCATTGCCAACAACCTAGCCTTTCATGAGAGGACCAAACATATCGAGGTAGGCTGCCACGACACTCTAGACATGATTCAGAAGTACTTCATCTCCATCTCTCACGTCAGTTCAGGAGATCAGGCATCAAATGTGCTCACCAAGGCCCTAGGCAAAGGGCCCTTCCAGAATCCAGAGATGCTGTTCCAAGCGGAGCATGATTGATATCTACGCTCCAGCTTGAGGGGGAGTGTTGAGAGATTACTTATTTTTGTCTGTTTTATGTATTCTATATTCTTTCCGTCTTCATTATGTAATTTGCCCAATAGATCTCTCATCTATAGAAGAGAACTCTAGAGCCTTATGAATGGGCAACTCATTATTTTTCTCAACAAAATAGGTAGCAAAGGTCTTTCTTATCATGCTTGTGCTGCCCAAGTTGAAGTTCTTTTTTTGAAAATCCAAAGGATGATTAGTAGAGGATAAGGAATATCTCATCAATCTTGTCATGGGTAGCAACATTTTAGAGAAGTAGGCTTACAAGTCCCATCCCAAGATCTACAGTAGTGAGATAGTGATCCGATCACATTCTCAATATAAGGTAAACGTCATTCCTAGATGCTCTTGTCAAAAGTGTACTTTTGAACATTTTTCTAGACGCCCGCTGAATAAGAATAGATAGAATCAGATATACTTCTAAATGTTTTTTGTATATAGATTTTTTAAAGTTCTTCTCATGCTATTTTCTGAATGAAGGGGTGATTTCAAGCAAGTACTATTTCTTCACATTCTGTATTGTCATGTGGATAAGTAACATAATCTTTGTATAGACGATGTGTGGATCCGTTCTTCCGTGTTTTGACATTTTTCTTGTTTTTTTGTAGTGATTGCATTTTGTCCTAACAATAATGAGGTTCATATTTACAAATTATCTGATGATAAGTGGGAGAAAGTACACGTACTTCAAAAGGTATGATATCTACCTACATATGTTTTGTGAACAGTGATATACATTTATATTAGCTTCCTCCATTATCTGCTCCAAGAGGAAATTTAGCATATTAAGATACTCTGTGCTTCTTTTTGTCATTCTTCTTTTTGTACGAGTGTAATTTCTTTAATTATTACGTATTTCTTTTGGTTTTATACTCTTCACCAAAAACGAACACAATAGGTGTGGCATGGGATAATAGCAAAGACTTAAAGATGGAGGCAAAATTTCCTTTTTATTAGAGAAACCTGATGGTAAATTTTACTTAACCCTCGTCAGAAAATATATCCTTCATGTACCCTATTCTTTTCATGGGTGTTTTCCTGTAGAATCCTGTGATTATTTGAAGTCCTACATTTACTCTTATAAGTCATCCCCATGTGAAGACTCATTGAGTGCTACTTTGCAATATCTGCCCCAATATTAGTGGCACTAAATTTGGTGAAGAAGTTTTTTATTTGGAAGCGATGGGTGGCACCTTTTTTTGGTGGTCATCCATAAAATATGTTACGTAGAATTATAAATACATAAGCAAGAAGTCATAAAGAAATTTTCTGTGAGCATAAACATTCTCTGCATCGAACCGCTTGTCACAAAAAATCCAGGCATTCATTGATGGTTAGCCACAATATGCACGGAAAGAAATAAATTAATGGTTTCACTCTTTCCTTCCTGGATTGAAAACCACACCGACAAAGCTTCTCGAAAATTGGTTATTGCAAGATCTATCTACCTAGACTGCAAACGCCCCATCCAAACCTCTTGAACAGTCCAACACAGGAATTAAACAAGGAATGTCCTCCCATTCCACTTGACAAATTGGGTAGGCCTTATGCGACATATGTCATAGAGAAGAGGCGAAATCTGTATATCTTCATCATCATGCAAGATATCTGTAAGAGTTCATGGAGATCTTCGCTTACAATGAAGCATTCGAACTTCTGATTAATCTGCAATTCCTAGTAAGATTACCATCACCTTGAGTATGTTGCACAAGTGAATTGTATGCCTTGTAAGTTGAGAACTCCCTGTCTCTCTCACCAAAGGATCTATAAAGGTGAGGGAAGTGATACTAATGGAGCACAACTCCTCTGTCAACCTTATAAAGTCTTGAAACCCCAGTTCAAAAATGTAGACTAGACACCGCTTCCAGCCGTAATCAGGCGTATAGGCAACCGATGTAGTATCCGTATCCCCAACTAAAGTATACAACACTGGGAAATAATCTTAAAGAGCACACCTCCATCCAGTCATCTTTCCAAAAGTACAAGACATTCCATAACCGAGGATCAAATGAAATAGAGGAGCTGAATATGGAATAACATAGCAAAAAAACACTGATAAACAGGGGATGACTTCATACTCCCAACCATACCATCAATCTTGGTAGAGATACCAGAAATGCTTATGAGGAGTCTGCACTGCAAGTCATCATTGGAGTCCCACAATCCGACCACCCTCGTCTTCAACAATGTTCTATTTATTTTGTCACAAGTGGTTTGGTGATCGAACCCCATCCGCAAGTGCAATCCTATCTAAAGCTAGTCCAAGTGGATCTCCTAATGAAGGCAGAACTCATCATGTTAAACTCAATTTGGCTCAACACCCTCCCACCAAAAATTAATTTGGGATGCACCTTTATCACGAGAGGGTGAGTAAAGTGCAAATTCATATTTTTGAACACTATTTGACTCATTCTCTCTCCTTCCACTCCATTCCCTACTTGCATTCCCCTCTTTCTCACATCTCCCCTAACTTCTGATTATTAGTCAAAGTCTCTGTACACTTTGTTTTTGAAAATGCGTAGATGAACATCCTTGGAAAGTCCAAAAACCATACTAGTACATGCTGCTATTTTAGTATCCCATCCTCAACCAGAGCATACAACCTTGGGAATCAATGTAAAGAGCACCCTCCTCCATCCAATCATCCTTCCAGAATCTAAAAGACATACCATACAATATACGACCCATACAAATGAAGTCATTGTGGAAGAACGTAATAAACACCCCTTCAACACGTGGGGATGATCGCATACTCCCAACTGTAGCATAAATCCTAATTGAGACATGGTAAATGTTTATGAAGAGTTTGCACTATCGGTCATTGTCAGAGCCTTCACTTCATAAGCAGCGGTTTCTTCATCTTTCGCAGCCTCAACAGCTGCACTTATCCCTCCCCAAGAGGACTTGGTGTCCGATACACTCAATCCATAAGTGCAACTCTCTCGCTATCAGCTCCCAAGGTAGACTATGTATCTATATATGTATCGAGTTTGGGTAAACACCTACAAAGATTTGCTCTGTCCTCTTCTTTTTTCCAATAAGAAAACTTCTCATCAAGCCCTCTAATCTCTAGTTCACCCCCACCAGTACATTGTGTGTTGACATATAGAACACATGGATTCTCGAAAATTCATCATTTCAAACTTTTATTGACTTAGTCATCAGACTCTCCAATCTTTGTATGGTCCCTTTTGTAAAGGGACATCCTTCTCTTTTTTCAATAAGAAAACTACTCATCAGGCTCTCAAATCTCTGGTTCGCCCTCGCAAGAGTTTGTTTGCAGATGTATAGAACATATGGATGCTAAAAAATCATCATTTTGAACTTTTATTGACTGTATCCCTTATTGTAAAGGAATGGATAATTTGCAAACTCATTTTCTAAACTCTACTTGGAAAATGTCAGGGACCATGCCAACGCTCTTACTTACTTATGTCATTTATAATCATTATTTTATAATGAAATTGGATGGGTGCACATCACTTTAAATGTCCATTATTTGTCCTAAATAATCTTTGTAAGCTCTATTCGCCTCGTTCCCTTTTACTCTCCCCTTTTACCTATTATCCACATCCATCTCCGTCTGCATTCTCTCTTTCCCCTATCTATCTTTATTGGTAAACATATTTATACATATTTAAAAAATGTATTAGTTAAACTTCCTTGGAAATTGTTTAGATGTAGTTCAAGATACAAAGGTTTAGAAGACCAAAAATGATACAATACGTTACAACATTTTCCACATAGAAATAGTCATTAAGAAAACAATCCCGTTCCTTGTTAACTATAACTTCTCCCCCCCTCCCCCCAACACACATACACAAATGGCCCAACTCTTTTCCTTTATATATTGGTAGTTAACTGTGCCCAAGTTCATCCAACACCTGTCGCACAACTTGTTTGCCAAGCCAAACAACCTCCCCCTCCTTGCTTTATCGCACAAGCAACCCCTTCTCAGGCTCCACAAGAATACCTTTACTCTGCACGGAATCTTAGCAGCCCAAACCACCTTCATATCCTGTCAAAGATCCAAATCCTATTCCTCTGCCACTCTCCTCATTTCCTCGTAAATTTTCTTCATAGAAAATTGTTAGCAATGTAAGCCCCGGGCGAACCATTTCTACAATAAATGTTATTGTAATGAATAAATTATCAATGAAAGTTATTGATTATTTTTCACTCCCTTTTTGAGATTAAATGAATGAATGCACTATAGGGTCCCTCTGTACAATAAGGGTTATGTACCATGGCCAACTTGATGATCATACAACTGTTGATTCATGGAATGAATCATAGAGGCTGATGCTTGGATGAATATCTAAGGAGTTAGATAGAGGACTCATCAAGCATCGTCAAATGATTATTAAGTAATGATCTCCAGCCTGAGTAGGAGATGGCAATCCTCTCTCAGATGGCTGATATCTGACTGACCTCTTGATGCAGGTCCTCTGCATGGGAATAGCGATTCAGAGGTGTCAGGTTAGTTGAGTCAATGGGTTGACTTAACGAGATCGAGATAACCAAAGACCTACGTTGAATACTGTCACAACATAGGCATGCATCCTCTCACCGGAGACAGATGTGTTACTATATGTCTGAGTGTGTACATTTGGCAGACCAATAGGCTGATGACCTAACCAAGGTCTATACACCGGCGAGCTGGTGTGCATGTAAGGATTTATGAGTAATACGATCTCTCAAAGGGATCATACTGGTTCACTTGTGAACCGGGAGACATGAGCTCACTCATGAGGTATTGGGACTGAACAATTTCCATGCATGGTCATCGTGCTTTGGAAGTATGACATGAATTTGAAGGTAAGATATATGCTTTGGGAAAGCATATGTTCTATGCCAAATCCCAGTGACCAAGATTGAGAAACTTAATGATCAAACCCTGAAGATGACAGTGTAAAAGTGATCTTTATCTTCAGAATGATCATAGGTCTTCCAGTATGCAGGATGCACAGGTATTGGGAATACCGGAGGGTGATGTGATCATAAACGATTGTATAACCATGACGCTTCCATTCCGAGGGAGTGATGAAATATTTTTGGATTTTAGTGACTCCTCTCATTAGAGAAGTGGCCTAATCTTAGTCCATGAACTGGACATTGATCTGAATGAGATTCAGATGCAATGAGAAGATTAGGTCTACGGTCTTGATTTGATCAAGCATCAGTGGGAGGTCCATGGGATCTGGATTTGAGATATGATCTCAACATCCAAGTCACTATACGTGGAACAATGCAATCGCCCTGTCCTTATCTCCAAGTATCTGAGGAGAGATCGCATTATTCTTGAAGGGTTCGAGAATAATTCCATAAGATCTAAGCAATGATGAAACAATGATTAAATGTGATTTAATCATCTTGATGTCTGAAGAAATTATCCAATATAATTAAATGTGATTTAGTTATTATGGATAAGAATAATGTGGACACGCCCCATGGACGCCGGTCTTCAGCCTTTCGGGACTCGCGTTCATATGCTCAGGTGGCCTCTGCATGCATTGGAGCTTCGTCTGATAAGGGGAAGAGCATTCCTTTTCATACGACTTCAGACTCCGGGAACTCGGGTACTTCTTCTTCCCCAGCAAAACTTATTCAGGACGTGTCGGCTGCTATGAAAGGTCCTTCGGCGGGGCCCTCTTCGACGGGGCCTTCTTCGGCTCCCCCAGCAAGGGCGAGCTCCGGTCTGAGATCGGTGGAGGCCAGCCTGGGTGTAGCGATTGGCGTGGTGCAACAGCGGGGCTTCGACCACGACATGATCAAGGCGGCAACTGTTCTTCTCCTGGGCGAGGGCTTCAATGGTGACTTCCTCTTCTTGGACGACACAAGATGTTGTGTGCGTGGGCTTTCCCGGGAACAGCGGGAAATCCTCATTTCACGCTCGGACTCATCGGTGGTTAAATGGCGTCTTCCTCGGGTCGCTGATGGTGCTTCCTTATCACCCGTGCGATGTGAGGTGGAGGTACGTGGAGTTCCATTTCTTTCTCGCTCGGCTCATTGCCTCTCCAAGGTTATCCGCAACTGGGGCCAGGTGGTGGCTATCTTGGACGATGGCCTCACACCGGGATCGGACTGGTCATGCACAAGGATACTGGTCGAATGCTCTTCCAACCTTTGCCGCTCCATGGCTGGCAAGACTTTCTCGGAGATTTTGGACCTGGGCAGATGGTCCTTCAAACTCGAATTCTTTTTTCCGGCGCCGGAGCCCTCGTCGGCGCTATTCTCCGATGGGTGCGACGCCCATGGACTCAACGACGACGGTTCATCTTCGAAGGGCCACGTGTCTTCTGCGATGGTTTCCGATGCGTCGCTGATGCATGGCGACCCTTCGCCTTCGCCGACTGCGCATGGTCTCGCGTGCAATCGGGGTCAGGCGCCCCCTCACGTGGCTGGGGGCTCTTTCGAGGTCGATACGAGGCAGATGGATATATCTGACTTTCCAAATTCAAAAAGGTGCGGCCCCACTACTTGCTTTGCGGTGGCGTTTCCACTTCCCACTATCGATCCGGACCCTACTCGATCCCTCTCATGGGTCGGGTATGACCCGGATTTATTTGGTGAATCTCTTATGTTCTATGAAGGAATTCCTTGCCCTAATCCTATCTCAGCGGTCCCATTCTATCCATCACCGGGTGACGATGACTACTTCACTTCGAACACTCGATGGCCTTCTTCTACGTTGGCGATTGAGCAGGGCTCTTCGGCGATGACCTTCGAGCACGGTAATGAACCTATCCCTACTCTTGATGCTCAGCCTCCTTCTGCTTTTGGGATATATAGGTCTTCCGCCTCTCAAGGGGATTACTCGTCATCTGCTTCGCCGCTTCCTTCAAACCGAAATGCAGCCCTCTGGGATTCTTGGAACGCCTCCATTGCGTCCCCGACTAGATATGGAGTGGTTTATGCGCGGCGTCTGGACTTTGCAATCGAGGGGACTTCTTCTCCGCCGGCTTTTGTATCGCGGGAGGCGGTGGCGGAAGCGGCTGGCCTTCGCCGCAGGAATCATCGTCGCGGTTAAAGCGAAGCATATCAGTAGCCACTTTTTGGGAACAATTTTTGTAATATTTAATGAAGATACTTTCCTGGAATATTCGCGGTCTAGGTGACCCTAGCCGTCGCAGGGCCCTGGGTTCACGTTTGCTTGATTGGGATTGTGATATAGCCCTACTACAGGAATCCAAGCTTGGCGGACTTGACGACGTGCTTTGGAGATCTTTTGGGGCGGGACCGATGGATGCCTTCTGCTCTTTGGACGCAATTGGCTCATCTGGTGGCGCTATTGTCGCTTGGAGATCTTCAAACTTCTCTTTACGCAGCTCTCGCATTGGACGTCATTCTATCTCGGTAGTTCTTATGCACATAGCCACTAACGTAACCATGGCTTTATCTTGTATTTATGCTCCATTATGCCATAATGCACGTCGGAATCTATGGGAGGACTTGCTTGCTGACGCTGCGGCATTCGGGGATATTCCGTGGATCTTGGGAGGGGACTTCAATGTTACATTACTCTCATCAGACCGTCCACGTGGTAGGGGGGGAAGGGATCCAGGCTCTGAAGATTTCTTGGAGTTCATAAACCATCTGGCTCTGGAGGATTTGGCCCCCGCGGATATAAAATACACTTGGCGCAATAATTCATCAAGGTCTCGTCTCGACCGATTCTTGGCTAATTCGCATTGGATGTCGGTGTACCCCCTGTGCTCGGTCTCCTCTCGTCCTCGAGCTTTTTCGGACCACAGCCCCATTTTGTGGGATTCGGGAAATTCGTCTCGGCCACGTGGTATTTTCCGGTACGAGAAGAGCTGGCTTCGGGAGCCTAACTTCAAGGAGATGGTGCGTCTGCATTGGACTCAGGCGTCATTTACGGGCAACGCGGCTCATCGGTTCGCTCTTAAGCTATCTACATTGCGACGTGCTCTTGCATCCTTCAAAGTCCTTACTCGTCAGGCTCGGATGTCCGTATGCAACGAGGCGGAGGCGACTATTACTAGATTGGACCTTCTGGAGAATGACAGGGACCTCTCCCCGGAAGAATTAACCGAACGGGCTTCGGCTGCTCGCATCGTCGCGGAGGAGGACAGGAAAAGAACCATTGAATGGAGACAACGCTCGCGCATCCGTTGGATCAAGGAAGGGGATGCTAATACCGCTTTTTTCCACCGGGTCGCGAGTGCACGTAAACGCGCAAATACTATAACGTCTATTCAAATAGGGGACGCTATTTATCAATCGGACCGCGACATGAGCTCGGCTTTGGTAGATTATTTCAGGAACTTTTTCAATCGTACCCCCTCATCTACTTGGGAGTGGACGGCTCCTGATGTCCCCTCGCTATCTCCATTGGATGCTGCTGCTCTCTCTCGGCCGTTATCTCTGGACGAGCTCAAATCCGCGACATGGGATCTTAACGCTGACGCCTCTCCTGGGCTAGATGGGTTCCCTATTGCATTCTATAAGGACTTCTGGGACGTTATCGGCAACGATGTATTGGAGGTGGCAAGCGAATTTTGCGAGGGAAACCATGGCTTCAACAGAATAAATAGGGCCTGCATGGTTCTCATACCGAAATCCCACGGCGCGCGGCGTATTGAGGACTTCCGTCCTATTGCAATCTCAAATGGCATTTACTTGATCATTGCGAAGGCGCTGGCTCGTCGTTTGGCGCCTCTCCTTGGCTACCTCATCTCCCCTTGTCAAGCTGCTTTTGTTCAAGGGAGGCAAATCTCGGATTGTTATGCTCTTGCCTCAGCAATCATCGACAGTTGGCACAGAAATGGGACTAAGGGGATTTTATGGAAAATCGACTTTGCGAAGGCTTACGATTCTTTGGACTGGGGATTCCTCTGGTCAGTTCTCAAATCTAGGGGGTTCCCACCACTGTGGATCACCTGGATCTGCCGATGTGTAACCACGGTTTCTTTCTCATTATCTATTAACGGCCGGCCTTATGGGGGACTATTCCAGCCTAGAAGGGGGGTTCGTCAGGGGTGCCCCCTTGCCCCTCTTCTTTTTGTATTGGCGGCAGACGTATTGCCACGAATGATACAACGTGTTGCTGACGCTGGTCTTACTACCGGATGCTCTATGGGTGACCTCCATATCCCGCTCCTCCAATATGCGGACGACACCTTATGTTTTATTGAGGGGGAAAGGCCTCAATATGCAGGTATGGCCACTACGGTCCAACTTTTTTGTGAAATGTCGGGGCTCTGCATCAACGAAAACAAATCCAAATTTGTGCCCTTTGCTCTCTCGCCCACGGACATCGGGGATTGCTCCTCCATTCTGGGGGCTGCTCCTGGGACCCTTTCGCTGGATTACCTGGGACTTCCTCTCTCGGTGGGCAGGACACGGCTGCGCGATTACCAAAGGGTGGTGGAGAAGGTTGAGTCTCGTCTGGCTGGTTGGAGATCCTCATTGCTTTCTCGCGGGGGACGATTGGTGCTGCTTAAATATGTTCTTGCGGCTATACCCATTTACTATCTATCGACGCGGGGCCTGCCAAAGGGGATTAGGATTCGCCTGGAGAAATATATGAGGGGATTCCTTTGGGGTAGGAACGATTCTACTCGTAGAGGGATCCACCTGGTCGCTTGGGAGGATATTTCACGTCCGAAATGCGACGGGGGTCTGGGCGTTCGGCGGCTGGAGGTCATTCGTGAAACTTTTCTTATCAAATGGGCGTTGAGACTTGTTAGCAACGAAGATGATTTCTTTCTGCGATGCTTTCGCAAAGTGGCGGGAAATGCTCTTCTTTCCGCCTTCGACGATCGCCCTCCGGATCATGCTTCGCGCTTTTGGCGCGAGGTCTTTGGGGTCTTCAACCGCAACCGATCCTTATTTCGGGCGTGCCTCGGCGATGGGACTTCTTTCCGCTTTTGGACTTCGGACTGGTCTGGTAAGGGCTTATTCAGGAACCTTTTCCCGAGACTTTTTGCGCTGGCAAGGGACAAATACGCTTCGGTGGGTTCATGCTGGATCAACGGTTCGTGGTGCCCGATATTGGTCGACTCTCTATCAGCTCAGCGGATTTCGGACTTCAGCTCTCTGATGTCTTTGCTCGTTGATGCCCCAACTCCAACGGGTGGTCCTGATCACTTCATATGGGGTGCGGGGTCCTTCTCATCAAGGAAGGCATACTCCGCTCTTCTCCCCACCGCCGTTCGTACGGAGGCCTCTCTTATCGATCATTGCAACCTCATCTGGGGTCTCAGGCTTCCGGAAAGGATTGGTATATTCTTGTGGATCCTTAGGCGGGGTCGTCTACTTACTCGCGACCGTATGATATCTCTTTTCCCTCACATCTCCAGTCTTTGTGGGCTGTGCGCCTCGGTTTCGGAGTCGACCGACCACCTCTTTCTTCACTGCGAAAGTGTTCGGTCCATATGGGATGACATTGCCTGGGTAAATCTCTCGTCCATGGAATCTTTTTGGGCTAGCCTTGCGGCTGCTGCGTCTCGTCCGAGATCGGAGAAACTAATCCCCTTTGCGCGTTTATGGAGTATCTGGATGGGAAGAAACAAAGCTATCTTCGCGGGACAGCGATTCTACATCGAAAATATCATCATCGACGCAAATCGCTTTTGTATGGACTGGTCCTCTGTGTAACTGTTTGTATTTAAGGGCCTCTGATATCACTATTGATATCTGCTCGCCTATCTTCTCTTCCCTTTTCCCGCTGTAAGTATCTTTTTTCATAAACCTTAATAATATGGGGCGAACACCTACGGGTGTCTCCCCCTTTTTGGAGTGTCAAAAAAAAAAAAGAATAATGTGGATAGAAATATTCAATTATTCATAATATATTATAAATGTGATTTATAATGTATTAGAGAGAGCTAATTATAATTTATGTGTTGATTAATTATTATGTGTATTGGATACACATTGTGTAATTAATTGACAATGTAAATTATATGTTGTTTTGGATTGTGAATATGATTCACAATTTTTCCATGGCAAGATTGCAATATTCTCAAATATAATTGTGAATTATTTTTTGTAAAATAAAACCAACAAAATTTGTTGCAAATAAATAAAGAGAGATTTCCATGGAGATATGCAATCTCATGAATTGTCATGAGATTGCCCTCCATTAGGAAATAGGTGGGCGGCACCCATGTCCTATTTGGAATGGGTGGCCGTCGACCATGTTATACATGGAGATGTAATCTCCATGTATATATTCTCTCCTTATTTGTTGGTATGATTTAGGATTGATTTATATTTGATTTTGTCAAATATATTTTAATCTAAATTTGTTGATTTTACCAACAACAATCTTGACCATTGGATTGACACAAATCAATCTCATCCATTGATTTTATATGACACATGGATTGAGATCCATGGATCCCAAAACCCTATAAATAGAGAGGCATACCATGCTCTCTATTTACATGCAACTTTGGAGCTCTCTCTCTCTCTCTCTCTCTTTTTCTTCATACACGACATCCCTCTCTCCCTCTAATTTTGGTGGCCGTCCACCATACCCTAGAGGAGAGATTCGTCGACGCTCTCGCCACCGCGCTGCCGCTTCGACGTTCTTCGGTTCTCCGTATTCTTGGTGTGCTACGCTTGTGAAGGAGACGTTCGATCTCGTACGACGAGATCAGGAGCAACCGTGCTTGGATCATCTTCTTGGATTGCGAGGACAACGTGGTTCATCCCCGCGCTCGCAAGCGGTTTCACCGACGACGGACTTGAGACAGGAGGTCTCTTCTCTTAGAGACTTGATCAACCACGCTTCAAGAGGTATTCCTTATACTTATTGTGGTTATAGCTGAAACGATTCAAGAAGTGTTCTTGGATCATGTGGTTTCATCATATGATTTTTTTTTAAATTTCGCTGCTCAGAACAACTAGTACGACTAGTCGTTCTTCGTCGTATCCGATACGACGATCACGCTTCCGTGATGTGCTTGAGGATAATTCCATATCCTTCAAAAATCTCACGCCCTCCCATACAAAATGATCGTTGTCCTGCATAAAATGTCTAGGCAGCGGAGTCTCCAAATTGATATGTAAACAAGCCTACCTTCCCTGATTTTTAAGTAATTCACGCTTACTCAAAATGACCCGAAACCACCTCCATTGTGTACATATTACTAACAAGAATAAATGAAGATAGCAAATAAGTATGCATGTGTGAGGTTCAAATAATGGGGTTCGACGGGGGGCCGAAAGAAGGGTGGGTTTTGGTTACGAGTCGCAGGGACCGTCGACGTCGACACCGTGCTGAAGGAGCCAGGAAATCTTTCGTCAATCCTTTCGGGAGAGGTTGCTTCCGATGCGGTTCAATCACTCATTGGGCACAACAGTGCCGTGATGTAATATGCTGCTTTCGGTGCAACGACCTCTCATACAGGGCCAGCGTTTGCTCCTCCATTGCAGGTGTGCGTAGGGGTGATGGAAGTCGATCTCCATGCCTGCTCGTTGGTGAGGGGGTCGAGCTTGGGGCGGTTCCCTTCATTGGTGCGTCGGATGTGGGGTTGATTTCGGCGGCCCAGTTTCGAGGGGACTTGGTCTCGTTTTCCCTTACGTAGATATTGGCGAGAGGTCTGTCGGATGTTGAGGCCTGAGAGCTCTTGAGATGGTCAAAAGAAGTATGGACGGGACTTATATGGCGCAGCTTGTCGACGCATGATGGTTTACACCTTCCTACTTCCGTCGAACGGGTCAGCATCAAAGATGTGCCATTGAAACTCCGCAACTTTCAAGTCCTAAGTGCTTTGATGGATGGTCTGGCGGAGGTCGAGCTCATGGAATCGTTGGGCACCTGTCCTGGGGAGCCTTTAGAGCCAATATTTAAGGTGCAAAGGTTAACAAGAGAAAAACTCGGGTGGCGAAGAACCCGGGTAGGAGGGTGGAACTTTCTGATTGAGATCGCAAAAGTGGAGACACCTGTTCGGGCCAATAGGCAAGGCGGCGCCGGGTGACAGTTGGCCGGAGACGAATCATGGAAGAGACGATCATCAACGACAGGAGGTTTCGCCGTCGGAGGAGATGGACGGTCGGCAGGATGGAGAATCGTTGTGATACGTGGAGGTGTCCCTTGGTCTTCCACCTCCTGGAGCGCATCGTTTCCAAGAGGCGGTTGTTGGGAAGCACGTATCGTTACAACTTCATTCGTTGGGTTACACCCCGGGGGGGATATTGGGCCCCAACGTTCATATCAAATCGGGGGCCGCCGTGGCAGACCCCCTCGGGTCGGGCATAGTCTCTATCCCAAGTGGAACCTTGGACCACCACGAGATGGATCCGGAATTGGACGCGATTCGGAAGCCACATCAGATCAAGGAGAGTCCTGCGGAGACGCAACTATCGACGGGGGAAGACAAGGTCCTCTTCTTTGCCAGCTTCAGATGTATACAGAGAGCCCCAAACTCTATGATGCCAACACCGACGTTCGTTAGTCCCGATAGGAATGGGGCTAGGCTACATCCAAGTCCTGCGACGGTTGGCGAGGAGGACCCCGAGGGGGGGGGGGGGTCAAAGCAGAGCAGGGGAGCAGTACGGTGATAAGAAGGTTATGGGTGGGGAGGAGAGGGTAAGGATGGATGAACCGAGAATAGAGCAAATCCCTAGCCCACCGCCAGGCAGACAGTCTGTTGATATTAACTCAGGACTGAAAGGAGATGAGGGAAAGGAGGCATCCAAGTTCAGTTCTTGTTATATGAGGAAATCTTCCTTAACTCGGAGGTAGAGGAGGGCAACTTCGATCACCACGGCCGATCTTATGGCGAGGGAGCGAGTGACTCAACCTGATATCGCCACCTCGTCAACGACATCGTAGAATTCCTAGATTCGCTTCCGTGTCTTGGACAGGGGCATGGCCAAGCCTCCGGGTTGGTACCACCTAGGAGGCCGTAGCATCCTCTATGACCCTAAAGATTTTATCATGGAACGTTAGGGGGTTGGGAAGATCAGAGAAAAGAATGTGAGTTAAGAACCTAATAGCAGATACAAGTGAGGACATATTTCTCCTCCTGGAAACGAAGCTGCAAGCCGGAGCGGAGCCAGAGATGAGGAATCTAGATGGTGGGGCCGATTCCAATGGGCGGAGCGGGGGTCGCAAGGCGCGTCTGGCGGTTTGATCTCGGCGTGGAAGGGGGACTTATTCGATTTTGTGGGTTCGGAGCAATCCACTCACTGCCTCTCGGTGCGACTCCGCAGAAGGAGGGACGGGCTTGTACTCTTGGTCTCAAATGTATATGGGCCTAATGGCGGGGATCAGAGCGACTTACTGGAAGAGTTGGTGGTCCTTGGCGAATCGGCTGGGCTGGGGGTCTGGACCGTCGGGTGCGACTTCAACATCACTTTGCTTCCAGATGACAGACCGCAGGGAGGTATAGGACGCAACCCGGGCTCGGCTGCGCTGCGCGAGATGTCTCACGCTATGGACTGTCTATCATTGATGCTGCGAGGTGTTCTTTCACTTGGAGAAATCGAAGATCGCGCTCGCGGCTGGATCGCTTCCTGCTCTCTCCAGCCGATGCGTCGAAATTTCCTCTATCGAGGGCGTGGGCACTTCCTTGCACTCACTTCGATCACACTCCAATCCTCTGGTCGTCTGAGGAGGAAAGCAAGCACCGGTTTTGCTTTCGCTTTGAGCGGAGTTAGCTGATGGAACCGAGGTTCTGTGATAAGGTCACGTAGATATGGAATGGCAACGCGGTGGATGGTTCGACAGTTAATAGGTTTGCGGCTAAGCTCTACATTCTGAGGTCTTTCCTTTTGAACTATGGAAGGGAGGTCAAGGCCATGCACAGAGAAAGAAGGACAGAGCTTCAGAATAGAGTGTCAGTGTGGGATCGCATAGACGATGAAAGAGAGCTGTCACAGGAGGAATTCTCAGAGGCAGGTTTTGTTAGAGGAAATAATGATGGAGGATAAAAAGGAGGTAGAGTGGCATCAAAGGTCCGGACAGAGGTAGCTACGGGAGGGGGATGCCAACACATCCTTCTTCCACTCTGTGGCATCAGGTCTATGGCGGTAGTATCACATTCAGGAAGTCGAGATAGCTGGGGAGCGGGTTGCAGGGGAGGCCGCTATTGGGAGGGCACTGAGAAATCATTTCGTGGCTGCCTCGAGGAGGAGGGAAGGGAACAATTGGGGATGGTTGGGTACTGGCATGGAAATGTTATCTCAGGAGCGGGTCGAGAGTCTACTTCTTCCTTTTTCTATGAAAGAAGCAAGGAAGGCGGTGTTCGGCCTGAACTCGGAAGGGGCCCCTGGCCCAGACGGCTTCCCAATTCTTTTTTACAGGTAGTTCTGGGAATTGTTGAAGGAGGAGCTGATGAAGGTAATTAATGAATTCAGGGATGGAAACAAAGGTCTCGAAAAGATTAACAGGGTACTTTTGTTCATACTTCTGAAGAAGGATTGCCCTCAGCAGGTGGAAGACTATCGATCGATCACTCTTTCGAATGGGATTTACCTCATCATCGCGAAGATTCTGGCGGACATGCTAAGGGGGGTTTTGGACACCGTCGTTCTCCAAGGCCAAACGACCTTCTTCCTGGGGAGGCAAATGGCGGATGGCCTCGTCATGGCTACAGAGATTTGTCTTGACTGGCAGCGGTCGAAGGCAAGAGGGGTGTGAAGATATTTATGTTTTCATATTCAATATGTACTTCTTTCTTATTTTCTTTTCCGGTTGTCTACTTTATGTAATTTACCCATAGGACTCTCTACTATATAAGAGAGCGTAGGGTTCTTAGAAATAAGCAAGCACTCTTATTTTCTCCAACATGGTATCAGAGCGGCGGTCCTAGACCGGAGCTCTCGATTCCCAAGAAACCCTAACCCTACCTCCAGCCTCCTACCCTCTCAGCACCGCCACTTCTTCTTCACCTCCACTCCAGCGTCGCCTACCTCCAACCTTCTCCCTTCTCGACGCCGCTCCCTCCCCTTTGGTACTCGCCGGCGTCGCCTCCTCACCGCGCACAGCCGCGCGCACACCGCGCACAATGCGCACAGACCGCGCGCACAACGCATCCACCCTTCATGTGCACAGCGTGCGTGCATCGCGAGTACCGCGCGCTCCACCCGCGTGTTGTCTCGTGCTTGCTCGTCGCCTCAAAGTCATCAGTTGGTTGATGGGTTGGTGTGCATGAGTCTACACGTGCACCCGAACCCATAGATGTCTTTATAGACACACAAACTTTGATTTCTCACACCTGTAGCAGTCTTCTGTCGGCAATATGTCAGAAAACAAGGTTGATGTACCCGCCACTGGCGCATTCAGAGGTCCATCGCCTATTGTGAAGATGGACGTGATAAAATATGAGCTCTGGGCGATGCAGTTCATGATCCTGATGAAGTCGAATGGTAAGAAATATATTCTTACCGAAGAGGAGCCGATCGAGAAGACTGGGGTGAATGCCTCGTGGGAGACAGATGATGCGTATGCCAAAGTTTGGCTATCTGGGACGTTGACGATAGAGATCGTCAACGATGAACTACATCAGCCCATGGTTAAGGCTATGTGGGATATCCTAGTGGCGACATATTCGCAGGCGCGGAACGAGACCAAGATACTTCAGCTGCAACATGATATTTTCACTGTCAAGCAGAATGGACGCCCGCTTCACTCGTTGTACACATCCCTACGAGGGATGTTTGAGAATCTCCATAGCTTCATGCCGTTGACGGCCACTCCTGAGCAGCAGAAGACGTACATGAATGCCACCATGGTAGGAGTATTTCTGGCTGCACTTGATCGAGAGTACGATGCTGCACGGTCTCAGATTCTTGCTGATGCTACCATTCCTCCTATGGAGGAAGCTTTTCGCCGGTTGAGTCGCATTACTGTCCCAAGCTCAACTGCCAACCACACACCTTCAGCTATGGCAGCCTCTAGAGGAAGAGGTGGATCTTCTACCTTCCGTGGCCGTGGACCCCGGGGTCGTGGGGGTCGAATTCGGCAACCATGCAGCTATTGTCGTCGCCCTGGTCACTCCGAGGAGACATGCTACTCCAAGCATGGCTTTCCTGCATCGGCTCGGGTAGCAGAACAAGTAGAGTCTCCTGCACCTTCCTCGTTGGACCAGCGTTTTGATGATCTTGTTGCCAGACTGAGGAATATCATGCCTCCTGATACAACACCTGGAGGTCAGTCAGATGTGCCAGTCTCTGCCTTTGCCAGTTCATCTGCCACATCCAGTACCTCAGGTAGTTCCTATGCTCTCATCTCTTGTGATGGATCTATGATTACCAACTGGATTATGGATTCTGGAGCGACCCATCATCTTTGTGGGGACAGAGAACATCTCACTATATATAGACCGGTCTCCTCAGGTCGAACTGTGGTGATAGCCAATGGGACACATTTCCCAATCACTGGACAGGGGGAGGTTCAGTTGACACCTTCCATGAGCCTGCAGAATGTGTTATATGCTACTGATTTCTCTATGAATGTACTGTCTATTAGCCAGATTACAAAGGATTCGAACTGTCGAGCTATTTTTGACTCATCATCTCTTGTTTTTCAGGACATAACCTCGGGCAAGGTGATTGGCTGTGGCCATGAGCAGAATGGTCTCTACCGTCTAGTCAATACTCCCTATATTGGTGCATCTCTCCATCCCACAGGACCAGACTCCCCATATACCTGGCATCTCCGTTTTGGTCATCTCCCTCTCCAGAAGCTATGTCGTGTCCTGCCCAAGATTTCTCCGAAGTCGTCTTTCCAATGTGAAGCGTGTCAGTTAGGAAAGCACCATCGGTCTACTTTCCCGGGTCGTCAGAGTAGGAGCAGTAGCTCCCTGTTTGAGTTAGTCCATATTCATATTTGGGGTCCAAGTCGTGTTCCTGACCACCAGGGACACATGTTCTATCTGGTTATAGTAGATGATTCTTCCCGTTTGTCTTGGGTGTTTCTATTGAAAAATAAATCTGAAGCAGGAAATGTGATTCAAATGTTTATCAATGAAGTTCAGAATGTTTTCTCTTCTACTGTGAAAATTGTGCGGACTGACAATGCCTTGGAGTTATGTACTAGAACTTTGTCCTTGTTCTTTTCATCTCGTGGTATAATTCATCAAACTTCACGTGCTTACACTTCACAGTAGAATGGTGTTGCAGAGCGGAAACATCGTCATCTGTTGGATATCACTAGAACCTTACTTATTCAGAGTCATGCTCCAAACTCGTTCTGGGGTGATGCGGTTCTCACAGCTTGCTACTTAATAAATCGCATGCCCTCATCTGTCTTGAGTGAGAAAACTCCTCTCTCTCTCGCCTTTCCTGAGGAGTTGTTCTCTCTTCCACCTCGTGTCTTTGGTTGTGTCTGTTTTGTGCATCAGTTGGTGCCAGGTCTTGATAAGCTCTCTCCCAGGGCTATCAAATGTGTGTTTGTCGGGTACTTCAGGACTCAGAAGGGCTATCGGTGCTTTGATCCGCTGCGTCGAAAATATTTCGTTAGCGCTGATGTCACATTCTTTGAATATGTCATGTTTTTCTCTCCTACAGGTGACCAAATGACTATTCCCCATTCTGATACTGAGGTCTCCTACATGCCACCTCCTCCTATGAGTCAGTTACCTTCTGTGCCGTCTCCACCACCACCTCCACCCTTACCACCTCCAGTAACCATTGTGCCATCGTTACCAAGTACTATACTCGTCGGTCCTCCTCTGCTCAAGGTCATGGTCAGTCATCCAACAGCCCTCAGGTTGGTTCTGATAACTTGATTACTAATGATGAATATGAGGATCCATTGATATAGGAACCACAACAGGATGATGATCATGGAGACTTGGACGTGCCTATCGCTATTAGGAAGCAGAAGCGTACTTGTGCTCAAGGCCCTAATTCTCGGTTTCGGTCACCATTTCGGTATCGACCAAAACAGAATTTCGGTGGAATTTCGACCGGAATTTCGGTCATTTCGGCCATTTTTTGTACGTGGACCCCCATATTTTGGTCATTTCGATCGAATTTCGATTTCGACTGGATATCGATATTCGACAGAAATTCGACCGAAATTCGCTGAAATTTGAGGCCATGCTTGTGCTTCCTATCCACTTGCTTCTCATGTCTCATTTCATCGTCTGACGGGAGACTTCCAGAGATTTGCGTTAGCCCTATCTGTCATCGAGATTCCACGCAATTACCAGGAGGCACTCCAAGATAGCAAATGGCGTCTTGCTATGGAAGAAGAAATGGCCGCATTGCAGTCCCGTAGTACGTGGACACTTGTTTCTCCACCACCTGGCGCGTCCATTGTTAGCTGCAAGTGGGTATTTACTGTTAAATACCATGCCGATGGAAGTCTTGAACGGTACAAGGCAAGGCTTGTGGCACGTTGTTTTACTCAGACATATGGAGTTGATTATTTGGATACGTTCTCTCCAGTTGCTCGACATTCTACCTTTCGTGTTCTGCTTTCGATTGCGGTAGCACGGGATTGGCCGCTATTTCGGCTTGATGTGAAGAACACATTCTTTTATGGAGATCTACACGAGGAGGTCTATATGCAGCAACCTCCGGGATTTGCTGCTGAGGGGGAGTGTGCACAGGTTTGTAGACTCCATAAGGCGATATATGGCCTTAAACAGAGTCCTAGAGCGTGGTTTCAGAAGCTTTCAGAACTGATTGAAAGACAAGCCTTCAAGAGGTCAAATGCATACCATTCCTTATTTGTGCAGAATACGCCTAGAGGTACTGTGGCTATTATGGTGTATGTTGATGATATTATTGTTACAGGAGATGATGAGCAGGGAATCAAGATGACCAAAGATTTTCTGGGCAGTCAATTTCTGACGAAGGATCTGGGAACCCTAAGGTATTTCTTGGGGTTGGAATTTGCTAGAAATGCACAGGGTCTTGTGATGACCCAAAGGAAGTATGTTACATATATGCTTGCAGAAACAGGAATGACGGGATGTCGACCGTCCACGACTCCTATGGATCCTAGTATGAAGCTATATGATGATGATACCGATGAAGTTGATAAGAGAAGATATAGAGAGATGGTTGGAAAGTTCATTTATGTTACAATCACCAGACCTGATATTACATTAGCAGTGAGTCGAGTGAGTCAATTCATGGAGCAACCTCGACAGATACATATGGACGCACTACATATGATATTGAGATATCTAAAATCAACTCCGGGCTCAGGTTTACTATTCAAGAAAGGAGACACACTCTCTGTATCTGCACATGCTGATGCGGATTATGCAGGCTGTCCCAAGGACAGGAAATCAACTTCAGGGTTTGCAATATTTGTTGGCAATTCTCTTGTTTCTTGGAAAAGCAAGAAACAAACCGTTGTAGCAAGATCTAGCGCCGAGTGTGAGTATAGGGCTATGACTCAAGCCAATACAGAAATGATATGGGTTCGAGCAGTGCTATGTGATCTACATGTAGAGATCCCTCTACCCATGGAGTTACACTGTGATAACCAGGCTGCCCTATTTATTGCAAACAATCCAACATTCCATGAGAGAACAAAACATATCGAGGTGGATTGTCATTACACTAGAGACATGATTCAGAAGGGACTGATCTCTACTTCCCATGTTAGCTCTGGAGAGCAAACCGCAGACATCTTCACTAAGCCACTGTCTAGGGGATCATTACAGAAGTGTTCATCCAAGCTGAGCATGATCGATATCTATGCTCCAGCTTGAGGGGGAGTGTGAAGATATTTATGTTTTCATATTTAATATGTACTTCTTTCTTATTTTCTTTTCTGGTTGTCTACTTTATGTAATTTACCCATATGACTCTCTACTATATAAGAGAGCCTAGGGTTCTCAGAAATAAGCAAGCACTCTTATTTTCTCCAACAAGGGGCGCTTTGGAAAATTGATTACGCGAAGGCGTATGATTCGGTGGACTGGAGGTTCTTATGGACCTCCTTACGGAGGAGGGGCTTCTCGGAGCAGTAGGTGGACTGGATGAAGAGATGCGTCACCACCTCATCATACGGGATCCTGGTGAATGGCAAGCTGGAGGGGGGTTTCTTTCAATCGCAACGAGGGGTGGGACAAGGGTGCCCTCTGGCTCCGATGTTGTACGTTATCATGGCGGACGCTTTGGGGGTAATTTTACGCCAGGCTGTTGGGACGGGATGGTGCGTGCGATACAGTAGGGGTGACATCTCCATCCCCCTGTTACAGTATTGGGACGACACCATTGTTTTGATGGGCAATACCAACGACCAAATTGACAATATGGTGCAACTGGCAGGAATATTCGGTGAGATGTTGGGCTTGGAAATCAACAAGGCTAAATCGATTGTTGTTGACTTTGGGATGGATGTTGCGGATCGAGCCCACTTAATAGCTATTACAGAGTGCGCAATGGGGAACTTGCCCATACATTACTTGAGACTACCTCTTGTGGTGGCCAAGCTCAGAAGCATGGATTGGGATAGTCTTGTGCTGAAGATGGAGCAACGGTTGGATGGCTGGAAGGCGGTTTCGCTCTCTCGTGGGGGGAAGTTGATATTCCTGAAGCACGTTCTAATTGCCATCCCTACCTTTTTCATATCTACAAGGATGTTGCCGGTCGGGGTGAGGAAAAAATTAGAGGTACTCATGAAGAGATTCTTCTGGTGTAAAGGTATCGGGCATGCACCTGGTCAAATGGGAAGTAATCACCAAGAGAGGAGAAGATGGCGGCCTTGGGGTCAGAGACTTGAAGGGCATGAACAAGGCCTTCTTGTCTAAGTGGGCAATCCGTATTTGGGGATCGTCTACCACACTGGTGTTGAATCTGTAGCGGGAGATCTACGGAGTGGGAGGCGATCTTGCGTCGCGGCGGATGAAGTTCGAATCGCCGTTGTGGGCTGGTATTAGAGCGATTATGCCTCAGCTGACTTCCGGCCTCCAACCTGTTATTGGGGATGGTAACACTTTCAAATTTTGGCGAGATAATTGGACATGTGACGGATGCTTAGAGGCTAAATTCCCTCGTCTCTTCGCATTGACGACGGCAATGAAGGAGGCGACACTATCTCAAGTGGTGGTGGAGGATGCTTGGGCGTCGACTTTTCTTGCTGAGCTCTCGGAACAACGTGGTGATGAATACTTGGCTCTTTTGGACTCCCTTGTGCGGCGGGAGCCCTTCTCCCGGGAGCGCGACCACTACCGTTGGGGAGACACATCTCTCCCGATAAAGAAGGCATATATTTATCTGACGAGAAGTACTGAGGAAGGGGATGCTGAGCTATGTCAAGATATGCGTATAATATAGGCGACAAACATTCCGGTAAGGGTCAAAGTTTTTCTCTAGTGCCTTAGACAGGGGAGGATTATGGACAAAGTCAGGAGGGGGCGCATCTTGCACCTTAAGGACACCCGATGCGACAAGTGCGGTGACGCGGCAGAAGTCGCCGATCATCTCTTCTTTACTTGCGTTTGGTCTATGAGGGTCTGGGTCGATCTTGATATCCAATGGCTGCAGCGTGATGGGATGCATGCTTTCTGGGAATCCATCCGAAAGTTTGCTGGCAATTCTAGTGACGACTGCTCAAAACCGCTAACTGCTCTCTGGGCTATATGGATGGGTCGTAACGAGCTTATCTTAAAAAATCAGCGTTTCTACAGTGAGAACGTAGTGGCACATTGTGATGCTTTGTATAACTTCTGGCTCTCTCGGTAATGTAATACGATATGTTATTAATGAAATATATTAGGTGGTGATCCCCGCAGTGGGGACTCACCCAATTTTCAATAAACAAACAAGAATAAATGAAAAATACAAAAAAACCACTAACATAATAAGTGAACCAGAAACTCAAAACCTAATTCTAGAATTCTCAGACTAAGACACCGATATCTTCCTCATATAGTGTCCAATTTGATCCTATTCACTTTTGAACTAATGTGCATTCAAATACCGTCAAAATAAGACCAAGTTCAAGTGAATCGGAACTCATGTGAAAGTTGGGTTTTGGGCCTCTTTTGTACATTTTGTATTTTAACAGTTTTTGACTTATTATTTTATGTACATAATCGACTCATTTTATTTTATTCTTTTTCATTTATTTTCTTTGATAAAAGTTTTATTGCGCAAAAATCCAAATTCAAAACGAGTTGGAAATCAAAGAAACTGAGTCCGAGTCTTCACTAACAGTTTATATAAAAGTTGTAGTTTTCATATTTTATTTTATTTCTTTATCTTCTTAATTAATAAAAATAAAAAAATAGATTAATGTGTAAATATTTTTCTTTGACTTTATCATATTTTCTAGATTTTTAACTGGTTTAAAAATGACAAAAAAACATTAAACCAAAAAATAAAGGTATTCTATGTACATGGGATATCCCCAAAACACAGCTTTGTGCAAATGTTCGCTTTTGGTTTTGGTTTCTTCATGAAAGTTGTGGATCTCGTCGAGAGGAACAACTTTCGTGAAGAATTTTTTTTGATTTATGTTGTTTGCTATTTCTTTTTGAGTTATCTGTATATTTTATTTTCAATTTTTCTGGGGATGACACGTGGCGGCTCCTGGAGCAGCCACATGTCATCCATTTTTGAGTTCTTTATAATTCATTTTTTTAAAAATATAGTAAAAAATAAAAGCCATGCACGTGCCTCTTGCGCACGCGCACTGCACGTGCTTGACCTCTCCCTCTTCCCACTTTACGCCACGTGGCGCAGCCTTGGTCGCCCGATCTTGGCCGATCGGACGGTAGCTGCGCATCTCCCTCTTCCCCCTTTCCTAATCGTTCCGCCGCCCACCACCTGCTCGGAAAGGTCCGAAATAAAAACCGATGACTACGTGCCCGAACCCACCACCTGCGAAAGGGTACTCTCCTTCGATGTCGCCAATGCAAATAATCTTGGGAATCTTATCTCTAGAGAACCCTCCCCTGACTAGTCATCACACCAGTACTGAATAAATGGGCATCTCCCACCTTCGGCTGTAGGCTATATGCAATCAAGGGCAGAACCTCACGGATATTGGTCCAAAGCCGCAACTCAAACCGCACTCTACTAGCCACCAATTCACCTCTGACACCATAGATTTTCTCACAAGTCTAGCTGCCAGCGAAGACGATGACCCCCAAATGCGAATCACCCACTTAGCTATAAGGGTCTTGTTCATGCATTTTACATCACGAACTCCCAACCCTCCGTAGTTGCGCCCCCTCGTCACTTCCTCCTAGCTGACCAGGTGTAACCCAGACCTCTGCTGCTTCCCGTCCGACCAGAAGAATATCATCAATGTCTCAATTTTCATTCTCACCCCACCAGAATCTGGCAAGTAGAAAAGAAGAAGATAGGAATTTCCGAAAGCACATGCTTCAAAAGAATCAATTTCCCTCCCTTAGACAGCGTGACTGCCTTCCACCCAGCCAGCCTCTGCTCCATTTTTTGTATCACAACGTCCCAATCCGATTTCTTTAGCTTCCCAGCCACTAATGGCAGCCCCAAGTAAGAAATAGGGAGGTTCCCAACGGGGCATCCTGTCAGCCCCGCCAGACTGAAGCGCTCCGCATCATCCATCCCAAACATAATAACCACTGACTTGTGCCTGTTGATCTCAAGACCTGAAACACTGCTGAAAATCTCGACCAGCTGAGCCGCATTGCCATTCTGATCCTTCGAGCCGCCAAGAAATAGTATCGTATCATCCGCATACTGAAGCAGAGGGATAGCGTTACCTTCCAAGCAGAAGCCCTCACCCCACCCTACCTCAACCTTATTTAGCACCCCCCTCAAACAATTTGACAAAGACTTTGCCATAGTTAGATAGATCGCATTTAATAATGCAACGGGTCTGTATTCCTCCACCTTTGTAGCAACATCTCTCTTGGGAAGCAAAAACACAAAAGTTCAGTTAAGTCTATTGATGCCGTAGTTTCCCGTCACAAATTCAATCATCGCTCCCATTAAATCCTCAACATTGAGGTCCCAAAAATCTCTGTAAAAGAAGACATGAAATACGTCCGGACCCATGCACCCATCCAGGTTAAGACCAAATAGTGCCTCCCGGACCTCCTGCACCCAAATGATCTTCTCAATGCCTCCGCATCTTTGTCTGACATACATTCTACCCCATGCCAAGCCTTCTCGACGCGTTGTACGTTGCCCTCCTACTCATGTTTTTGAAATACTGCGTCACTTCCTTGCAACCTTCACCTCCCATGGACCTACACACCCTTGACTTCTAAAGAGTGAATCATGTTCCTCCTTCCATTTGCCACGGAATGAAAAACCCTAGTATTTGCGTCTCCTTCCGTCAACTACCTTTGTGACTTTGTCTTGATCTTTTTCTCCATTCAATTTCCTTCTTCCTACCTTCCTCTTCCAAGATCTTTTGCACCACCCCTGAGTCGAAATCTCAGCATCATCAAGCTCCCTGGCATCCTCCACTAAGTCAAGTCTCACCATTTCTTCGTAGGTTTGTGCCCTCCTCAAGACGCGCTCTGCCCTAGTAGTCCTCACGTAGACAAGGTGCTGAGATCGTAGAGCAGCTAACTTTGTTGCCAGCCTGGCTGTGGCCGACCCCTCCACCTCCAGACTCGTCCAGAACATGACCACCAGATCGCGGAAGCCTTCCTTCAACATCTAGCTTCTCTTAAATCCAAAGTAAGACGGATAACCACTGATAAAACATGTATCAAGGCACAATGGCGTGTGATCGGATCTCGATCTGGGGAGTGCAATAACTACCACCAGGTTAAACATTTTGACATGGATGAGTTATTCCACCATGTGTATTTGCAGTTCGATGCGTCGAAAATCTCAAAATTTAGTTCCTCCACCACGTCTTTAAATAAATTAGAACAAGGTCCTGACCACCCTTCCCACTTGGCCTATCCTTCTTATAGAGCATGGAATTGAAGTCCCCTCCCACCACCCATGCCGCCTCTGGGAATTTCTCCCTATTTAGCCTCATCTCGACCCATAAAGCCACCTTTGATGATAAGCCCAAAATGCCGTATATCAAAGAAAAATGAGGCGGGATTGATCCGCCTTGCTAACAAGAAGTATCGAAATCGAGTGGATCATCTTCACCTCAGCAATCTTCTCGAATAAACTCTTGTTCCAAGCCACCACAATTCCTCCAGAGTTTCCATTTGCTAACACCGCTCTAAATTCTGCGAGATAGGGGCTTGAACTGGAACCCCAACTCAAAGAATCCCATGAACTGATCTTTGTTTCCTGCAGACATGCCACATCAATCTTCCATTCTGCCATCATGGAGTTGATTTCCAATCTCTTCTCAGGTTGGCCTAGCCCCCGCACGTTCCACATCAGCAACCTCATCCGTAAACCTAGGGGATCTTCCTCGCCATTTGAACATCTATAGCCCTAGCCATTTCCAGCTCAAAACTCACATATGGTCCAGTGTCATCATCTTTCTCAGGAGAGCCTTCCATGCTTTTCACAATTACCTGGCTAACGACTTTCCATGCCCCCTCTTCCTCGATATCAACATCTTGCACCATAGTAGCTGACTTTTTCAACCCTACCATCATTACATTCTAGTCGTGCTGTGCTCCTCTTCTCGTACACGTTCTAGTTTCATCAATTCCCAGCCGCAACCCTCTGCCCTACGACGCTTACACGAGAAGCATCTAAGCAAAGGTCTTGCCTCTCATGAAGACGAACCGACGAAGTCCTACTCAAGCCTACCACCTTTTCTCCATCCTGGTCTAGTCTACTCCTCCCCTCACTTTCATGTGACGAGGGATATCTCCAGCATGTCTTTACCGTTAATCGAATATGATTATTTGAGCTCGACATCCGACCTATCTTGGACCTATTCACGAACTCCGAAGTCCCCTTAATTCTTAGCTTGAACTCCACCTCTTGTTTTGCAATTCCTAAGCAGTCCATCTCCGTCTCGAGCACCTACAATGGTAGCAAAGTGTCTCCATCACGTTCGAGTCTTAAAAGACCCTCCGAAGGGTCAAAGAACTCTTCCAAATCCGAGGCTTCGGAGCCACAACTCCAAGCAGCAACGCCTTTCTGTTTTGCCTCTTTAAATTTGGGGTTAGATGCAAGTAGGTGATCCACTTGATGGTCGTAGATAGAGCCCACATCCATCCGTACACCTCGAGGCCATCGGGTAATTGCGAAGGCCCCGACCATTCGGATCTTTGTGTATCACTAGGTTTATCGGGTTACCAAAATGGCCTGTAAGGAGCACCTTACTACTCGAGTGCATAGCTCTCGAGTCGATGTTGTGCATCGCAGAAGTTGGGTTGACAATTTGACAATATTTATTTTGATCTTCTACCGGGTCCGAATCCATGGTAATCCTTTCGGATTCTAGATTCATCGGCATTCCAGAGATGTTAGGGTCGACCATCAATGTCCTCGAGCTGCCTCCCCTCATTCTCGGTGCCACCGATGAACCCACCATTAAAAGCATTGCTTGGGCTTCTCTGGTGGAAAAAGACCTCTCCGTCGACGATGACGTCATCCTACCGCCGCGAGGCTTCTCTTCCAACGGCACCAACCAGAGTGCCAGGGGTCTACGCCCCACCAGAGCGTCGCCCTCATCGGGATCAACAACTTGGTTTCCCTCATCAATACAACCAACTCTAGTTCGTGTAATGGGCACAAAATCGAGTTACATATCTCCACAATCTCCCCTACATGATGCAAAAACTCTCGAATGATTTCCATCTTTCCACATTGCAATGAGACTCCCAAGACCTTCAGCTTTCCGCAACATTTTCGCCCCTCTCGAGATCCATTGAGGAATCTCGATCTTCTCTACTTGATCAGCCCTCTTGATTCCAGGGGCATGCACGCCTCCAACGCCCCCTTAAAATCTCCTTTGCACCATTAGAATAGACCCCCCTCAGGCACAAAAGTCTTCCTGGAAGGTGAATGGAGTCAATCACCGCACCTTCTAGCCTAGCCGCCAGAAGCCCATCTTAAGTTAATAACATGGCATCCTTTGCCCCTTCCCTGATCATGATTCCTTCCAAAGGTTGCTCCTCTGCTCCCACCGAGAGATGGCCGAAGAGACTAGCAAAGTTTGCCTTCGAGCGATCCTCGTGGAGGTCCTCTTCAGGCATGTTGTCCTTTGTACTTTCTTTTTCTGCTGAAGATTTTGCAGCCCCTAGGAGATCTTCGCTGCACATTCCCGCCGGAGATGATCGGGAGCTCCACATTGGAATCATAGTGGCACCGTTACCTTATACGTAGGATATAGATGATCACGAACCTTCTTCTATGCCGCTCTTCTGCACCGCTGATTTCATCGCTTCTCGGTGTTGCTTCAAGGTTCCGAGCCCGCGAGCTTCTCTAGCAAAGGGTCAGTGGAGGCTTTCCCCTCGACCCTGTGACCCTCCATGCTACTCTCCCTGTTTACGGTGGCCATCCGGTCACTGGGGCTTGACAACCCCTGGGACTTCTCTCTCTCCTGAGACATCTCTCTCTCTCTATCAACCTGCGCAAAGTTAGCACAAAAAAATCTTCTCATGAGAGTCTCTGACCTTATGCTATCCATAATATGCAATCTGTGAATGGACAGATAAAAGATTGGTATAGCGTAAATGGTAAACTTAAGAAGTATCAACTTCAACCTTGCAAGATAAACACCTTGCATTCCATCCTGTTAGTTTTTGCCTTGTCCTCTTAAAAAGGGGACACCGGTCAAAGATCCGTCGTTTACCAACAGTTAAAGGCAATCCAGATAGTGTAAGGGGAAGCCTCGTTGAGGTGTTCCCAACATATAAGAACACTCAGCATCTTCCCCGGGAAAACTAAAAGGTATAATAACAGACTTATCGCGATTGATCTGCAACCCAAATCTCTCGTGCAAAACTTCAACCAAAGCCAACAAACACATGGCTTCCAACATTGAGCCACTAGTGTTGAATTGCCTGTGTCATGGAGACAACCAGAGCATCCAACATCATGATGAAAATTAGCGATGTCGAAGAAACACCCGGCTTCACACCCCTTTGCAGCTAGAAGGAATCCCCTCTAGAATGACCATTGACCAGACTAAGGTAGGACATAGTGATCATGCATCTCTTAATCCATGGAATTTGCTCTTCTAGAATTCCTCTTTTTTGCGGTGAATTCCACATAAATCTGTAATCAACACTGTTACATGCTTTGGAAAAAGCCCATATTCCAAAGAAATCTAGGTTTATGTGTCGGCGAGGGTGAGTTTGGAAAGGGAAAATGCGGGCTCGTCCAAGTTTTTACCCATCTATGCGTGCCTTGTCAAATATCTGTAAGCTCCCCTTGTAGATAACTTGTATATATTCTCCCTGATGTCAGACCTTTTGGTCCCACTTTATATTGTATTTCAAAGTTCTGTTGAAAACTAATGGGCACCTTAATTGTCGTAGGAATCTCCTATCTTTATCCTGTTAAGATGACCTAAATGTTTCTACCTCATTTTTTGTTGACAGTAAATGGTCCTAAAGTCAAAACCATGTATGCTTTGATTAAACATCCTCGAAGGTCTCTCATATAAATATTTAACAAATGTAACTGCAGTTGAAGACCATTTTTATCTTGTAATAGTTTGTGCTGACGGTCACATACAGACTGGTAGGACTTTTGCGTTTGTCTAGTACTGTGCAAATATCTATATTTTGACATTTAGTGGACTATTTATTTCCCCTATCCTTTCCACATCTATGCAGCATGATCAGCTTATATCTGCAATCGATTGGAGCATCGAGTCAAACAAAATTGTTACTGCTTCGCATGATCGGGATTCGTGAGCAATTTTTCCTTCCTCTAGCATTAACGAACATTCCCTCCCTCAGAGCTTGAACATGCTTGTATTCATTCCATTATTTTTCAGAAAAACTATTCTTATTTATTCTCTAGGTATGTTTGGAACTTAGAGATGTCGGAATGGGTACCAACACTTGTCATACTTAAGCTGAACCGTGCAGCACTCTGTGTTAAATGGAGTCCCGGAGGTAATTTCTGATTTACGAAGTGTTTATTTTTTTACTTTTGTTAATCTCTTTTGCATATTCTTTTAGCATTTTCTCTATTGTGAGTTCTACACATTATTTTATATTTTTTGACAACAACTATTAATATCATGGTTTGGTGGTAGTGCAATGTGCCTACCACCCAAAAAATCAGGGTTCAATTCCCATCTTGTGTTGGTTGCGTTAGGTAGTCGATAGCTAGTGTAAAAAATAGCCGAGAGGTGGGTTTCTTTCAGTCACAACAGGGGGTGGGACAGGGTTGCCTGCTGGCACCAATGCTCTTCATGATTATGGCAGATGTGTCGACAGTTATGATGAGGCTGGCTATGGCCGACGGATTCTGTACTAGGTACATGAGAGACGACACCTCCATCTCCATCTTGCAGTATGTAGACGACACGATGCGTTTTATTGACGGGGACACGGAGCATGCGAGACATGCGTCATGCATTATGGATATATTTGGGGAGGTTGCGGGCATAAAGTTGAACATAGACAAATCAAGGGTCATCCCGTTTGACGTCACACAAGAGGAGGCACAAACTCTGTGTCGTGTATTGCTTTGTCAAGAGGGATCTGTCCCAACCACGTACTTGGGGGTACCTTTGGTTGCTGGTAGGTTACGAGTGGCGGATTGGAAGGTCATGGTGGACAGGGTGGAGTGCAGAGTAAGGTGGCTAATTGGAAGGAAAGAACGATCTCCAATGGGGGGGGCTCGTACTCCTCAAGCATGCTTTGTCCTCTATCCCAATTTTCTTCGTCTCCATTCGGTTGATGCTTATGGGGGTGCGGCAGAAGCTGGAAAGTATGATGAAGCGTTTCTTTTGGTCAGACGGGAGGCAGGAGGGTGGGAGGCTGCACCTGGTCGACTAGGACACGGTAACGTTGACGACAAGGGAGGGAGGCCTAGGGGTCCGCAGGTTGGACACCATGAACAGGGCCCTGCTGGTGAAGTGAGCCCTTAGAATATGGGGAAGTTTGATGATCAGGTCTGCAAGGTGATGCGTAGTATCTATGGGGTCAATGGTTTGTGGAGAGCAGAGGCGTGCAGACGACCGTCGTCACTTTGTAGGAGGATGTCTTCTGTGTTGCCGGAGTTAGGTGGTTTCTTGAGACCGGTGCTGGGTGATGGACATGGCTTTGGCTTCTGGAAGGACGATTGGTGCTAGGTCCTCTCAGTGAGAAGTACCCACACCATTGTGGGGGACAGGACCGCGTCATTGCATCAGAGCTGGTCGACGGGATCTTGGTGCCCAAGCTTGAGCTCGTGGCCCTCTTGGGAGGTTTTGGCGAAGTTTGAAGGCCTCGACGGGGGTAGGGATCATTTTGTTTAGAAGGAGGTTGGTTTTTTTGTTAAGAAGGCATATCGGGTTTTCAGCATGTCGCACGTGATGCAACAGGAGGAGGACACTTGGGACTACCGAATTATTTGGGCTACCAAGGTTCCCATACGAATCAAGGTCTTCATATGGCTGGTGAGGCACGGGTGGTTGTTTTCTAAGGCACGCAAGGCGAGGTTGCTGGGATACGGAGAGGCCATTTGCGATAGATGTGGTTGTGAACAGGAGGACTCTGAAATTTTTTTTGGTTGTACCTCGATTGCAGTTTGGGAGCAAGTGACTGTGTCTTGGATTCACTTGGTGGACAACGACTCGTTCTAGCGTTTGGCGAAAGTGGCTTGTGAGAATTCTCAAGAGGGTGTTGTTGGTCCGTTTGCCATACTCTGGGCCATTTGGTGTGCAAGAAACGAAAAAATCTTTCAACGTCATCCTTTTATATGTGGGAGGGTGTTGGGGCATTATAGGGCACTGGTGAATTTGTGGCTAAGCTTATAGCAAGTTTTGTTTCTTTTGTAACTCACCTGTACTCGTTTTCTAGTTTGGTGGAATAAAGTTGCGGTAGGTTCCAATCTTGGCACGTCAACCTCGTTCTTCTAAAAAAATAGTGGAATCTTTCAACATGGATTTGAGCAAGAATCCATGTAGCCGATCCTACTTATAGTGGGAGAAGGCTTTGACATTTAAACTATCAATATCATGGGTTTCTACATAGGCGCCCCTTCAAATAATCAACCCACACAAATTCTCTTAAACTCGTTTTATTTTCTTAAATAATGCTATGAAGTTAAGATCTACATTATTAACCGTAGGATGATTCTCTATTAAAAAATGCTACCATTCATCCGTTCTTAATTATGCCAAAAACATTGTAATTTTCTCCAATTTTGCACCAAATGAGTGGTTATATTGGTGTGGATCTTAATGTTGTACACTTTAATGGACCCTGACTCATCACCGCCTCCTTCTCAATTATTCTGAATGCTTGATCATGCAGATTTAGTCGATATCTGAGAGGCTGGGGATGTTTGAACCTCTAGCTATCGACCTACGAATGTGGTTTCGATCATGGTTCTAAATCTCATGAAATTTCGACGAAATGTCACCGAAATTTGGTTTTGATGGGTTAGATATATTGAAACCTCTATAGATGTTGACTTCCCGGATTTCAACTGAAATCTCGCGAGATATCGGCGAGATTTCGGTCATCTCGCCCAAAATAACAAATCTGGAATTCAAAAATCCCCACTTTGGTGAGATAGACCGAAATATCGATCGAAATTTGCCCATTTCGACCCACATTTGACTGCTTTGCTTATCCAAGGATCTCCAAGGTCTTATTTCACCCTTTTCTTCAAGGTAATACAAAATTGGTCTAATCTTCATCAATTTCTTCATTTTTTAGGGTTTTTGTTCCTAAGTTGTTCTCGTTTGGTGCGGTGTTTTTTTGAGAGGTTTTGAATTTGTAGCTTGATTTTTAGAGATCAAAATTAAGGATTTTGTGTTTTAATGCACAATAGTATACATTAGCTTGTTCCGTCTGAGGGAGATCATGTCTATTGCTATTGCCACGACTAGTGCTCCTACAGGTCCTTCAGATGTTGCTGCCATTGCCAGAGCCTCTTCTAGCTCCTCAAGTATAGCCTATGTCCTTACTAGATGCCACAGGGCAGACACGACATAATGGATCATGGATTTTGGGGCATCTCATCGTTTGCATGGAGGCATATTCATTTGGGAATTGAATCCCCAAGTCCAATTCAAATTCAATTCACTTTATTTCGAATCGCTCCTTTTTTTTTTCGAATTTTTATTGAGAAAGTCCTAATCAAACTCCAATGATGCAGTTCAATTAACAATCATATACATATATGTGTTTGAATGTATGTCTTTACTTATACTTCAGAACTAATATGTGCACATGTAGATGCATGTATGTAGGCAGTGTTTATAAGCAACATGTATGCATATGTATGTGAAATGCTTGTCTACGTATAATATATGTATGCATGTATGTGTGTGCATCTGTGTATAGTTTGAACCCCTCGAGATCCTGTCTCATAACCTAAAAATGGTTAAAAAATGCAAAAATCGAGCAAAAAATTCCATTTTTTGCTTTAGTTACTCACATTGAGTGCCCAACACCTTAAGCGAGGTGCTCATCTAGGCTTGCTTGAAGCGAAAGGCTTCATTTGTGCCCCTAGACAAGTTCTTGGAGCATCGATCATGATACCTATTCTGTTGCCGCTTGATTTTTTTGCTTTGCCATATGACATTATATAACTTCGTAGACCAAGTGATATATTCCTCCCTGAAGGATCTCCCATCATCCGATGGATTATCATATGGACCAAATCCCCCCCCCCCCCCAATTACATTATTTCAAATGCTTTACCTTATTATATTTGTTGCTATTAAGTGCAATTCATCTAAGCTTCTAAATATACAGGTTTTCCTCAAGCGGCTTCAAGAAATGCATTCTCATTAAAAAACATTTCTTCTACGTCAACTCTTTATCTTAACTAGCCACTGCCAAAACCTTTTCCACCAATGAGCATGATCCTTGGTTCTATATAGAGCTTGAAGATATCACTTTTCTTTTAAATGTCGAAAAGAAAGAGTTAAAACACGTGTAGAGTTGTTGAGAATGATTGGAATACTTTATTCAAGGGATACGGAGTTTCTTATATAGCGTGTATTGGGAGAAAACAATGAATTGCGTAGTTATGAGGCCCTAGGGTTCTCTTATATATAGGAGAAACCGGTTGGACAGATTAATAAAATAGATGAAAAGAGAAGGGCATACATAAAAGAAACAAAATATAACTAATATCTCAACACTCCTCTTCAAGTTAGAGCGTAGATATCAATCATGTTCAGCTTGGGACAACATCTCTCGAATGACCCTCTGGTTAGGGCCTTAGTGAACATTTACGCCGTCTCATCTCCTGAGCTAACATGAGGAGTGGAAATGAAACCCTTTTGAATCATGTCCTGAGTGTAATGATAGTCTACCTCGATATGTTTTGTCCTCTCATGGAAGGCTGTGTTGTTGGAAATGAAGAGAGCGGCCTGGTTGTCGCATTGGAGTTGCATGGGAAGAGGCATTTCAACTGCCAGGTCATTAAGAACAGATCTGAGCCGCATCATCTATGTACTCCCTTGTTCCATGACTCTTTGGATCTGAAGACCACTGTTTCTAATGGTGCTGACATCAAGAGTCATTTTCATCCTTCAACAGGAGATAATATGTAACATCCAGAACCAATTAAAGCTGAACCCGATCCGATTAGGGTCCGTTTAACCCAATGATGAATCTCGTATTCATCATGTTAAAATCCACATATTAAACTCCTTGCTTAAATAATTCAATAAAAATCACTGATAATTTTTATTATTATCTTGTATTTTATGGTACATATTATGTGTATAGTTATCCTATAAATACCTCGAAATATCTAACTCTATTTATTGTAATTAATTTCTTATTGAAAAACCCAAAAAAATTAGGTTAATTAATTGTCTATAATTGTTTTGACCTTTAAAAGAATTAAAAAATACAAAAAATCTCAAAACCCAAAAAGCCGTGTTTTTATCCCATTAAAAATACACCCAAAATACACTTTTGTGTAAATGACCTCTTTTGGCTTTTTGTCCAACATGAAACTTGTATATCTTGATGTTTTCCCCTAACTAATTCATTTACGTTTTGACTTTTTTCCTAATTTTGCACCGAACTAATTATTTTTATTTTTTCTTTATTTTCGTATTCATTGATTTTTCTGATTAGGACGTGGTGCCCTCTGGGCCGCCCCCTCTTCTCTCCACCCGGTCCCTCTCTCAACCGCTGGATCACTCCTCTTCACCTCCATCCTGACCGTTCCTCCGCACACTGCCCTCAGCCACCCACTCTCGCTCTCCCATCAACCACTGGATCAGATCCCAACCACCCACTCTTGCTCTCCCATCAACCGCTGGATCAACCACCATCCAACGACTCTCCGCTCGCCATGTCACCCGTCCACCCCCATCGTAGGATGGACTTCAAGTTCCATCTGGATCGCCCACTTCCACGCACCTTCCCGCCATTAGATCAGATCCTAAGGATCTGATCTAAGTTGCACGTCTGTGCCTCCATGTGGGCTGTTGGATCGCAAGATCCAACAATCCAAAATCTATTGTCATCCTCCAGAACCTCAGCCCCTAGGCGTTACGCCTGCGTCTCCCTCCGCCCCCTTCATATTTTGGAAGGCGCCTCCGAATACCCCTCCTTAATCCAACGCTACCCCTCCATAACCGTTACGTTCTACATCCTCGCGTAACCTTCAATGCCCCAGATCCTAAATCCTTGGGCATTCAATTGGACATTGCAAAACACCCCCCTTCAACTGAATCGGTTGCCTCCTCGCCTATTTAACCACCTTCTCCATCCTCGTCTCACCTCATCCACCAATTCGAGCCTAAGCCCTAGCCCTCCTCCGCCTCCCTATGACAGACAGAGATCGGAGGAGGGCCATAATGGTGGCTCCATACTTGGGTGTGATCCGTGGTCGTCCGGCCACGTCGCGGCGCCTCCACCGCTACTGAGCTCCTCGAAGCGGCTGCCCGAGTACGAGCAACAATCCGAGGTCCACTGGACTTCAGCCCAAGCCTCCGCTCCGCCCCTTCTTACTTCTTGCTCTTCCAGGTATACTCACTTAGATTTTCACCATTTTTCTTCTAATTTTCCTACCACCTACATCTACGCTCACCGCCCTCTGACCATCCTACGAGCATCGCCAAACCTCCGTCATCCTCGCCAACCCCTTTGTTCGCCACTTCCCTTCTCCAGAAGCATCCCCCGCTCCGATCCACCTCCTTATCAGACTCGCCGAAGAAGAAGACTTGGGCCTCCGCCTCCTTCGCCCGATAAGGCCCCCACTCCACTCACCTCGCACACTCGTACGTTTCAGCTATACTTCTAACATATGCAGTTACCTCCAATCGTCAATGGCCGGACGCCGCACCTCAACTCCGATTTCAGGCTCCGCTACTGATGGAGCTCCATCGATCAGCAACTCAAATCACTCATGGAGCCTCGCTGCACCTCCAACTCCTTCATGAGGCTCTCAACCATCTTTCCCGACCTTCAAAGGGCTTCGTAGAGCACAATGGAGCTCCAAGGAGGTCACCGGAGCATAGCCTCCTCCGATGATCGACGACAAGGAATGAAGAGCAACTGCCATTCGATCACCACGATCGGACGACCTAGATTGAGCCACATCGATCACAACGAAGCAAAGAGGCTCGGGTGCCCGAGCCTGGGGCTTCTCCCGAACCTATCCCCACGCGTGCTCCACACTTGCGGGGTAAGGCAATTTGCACTGATGACCCTAGAACTTTTGGATATTGCATTTAGGTACTTAGGCGTGTGCCTGCCATGGACGCTTGGGTATTTTACATAGAGGTCCTTGCTATTTTTGGAAATTGCATAAATGCCTCTGTACACAATGGAAAAATTTCAGAGGGCCCTTGTCGGTTTTGCTATATTGCAAATATGTCTCTACAAAGACATATTTGTGATTATTTATCTTTTATTTCTCGTATTTTTATTACATTTATGCTCTTGCACTAATATCTTGAGCATTTTAATTCGAAATCGCATGATTTCAATGTCATGTTGTTGCTTATTTCATCCTCTATTTTGTGGCATATTTTAATCAATGATTTGGCACTTAATTGAATGTGATAAATTTTGAGGCTATATAGTGTCCTTTGCTTGAAAAAGCCTTCCCATTAAATAGATGCTCGCTCGAATTAACCTTGACTCTGAATCATATATTGTGCTCATATTCCGTAGGGCATATTTGTAAATATTATTTTGCATGCTTGTCTCTCGCATTTAACCTTGCATTATGTTCATGCATCATTTTATAATTGCTTTGAAAAATCCAACAAGAAAATTAGATGGATTGTTTAATATGCATTTTGTTTTTTCCCGCCGCATCTCCTCCGAATCTCGCGCAGGTGGCGTGAGATGACCATTCCAGGCGAAGCGGCGAGCTCCTTTGGCGGTGACGCACATCCTCCCAAGCAGCATGGTCGCTTCCCCCTGATGCTTCTTCCCCCACACATGCATCCTCCATCGCTAACTCCCGATCTCCGCGATTCCCCAGCTAATGAAGATGCCCCATTAGGGCGACGATCCCGCTCGATGGGTTCTCGCAAGTGGGAACCCTAAAGGGAGTGGAGGCACATGTTTTCTTCCAAGGACCCGAGCGGGCCCGATATCCTTTATATAAAAAACCTCTGTTGGGCTAAATCAGCCCTACGAAAAAAATAGAGAAGGAAAAAGACAACTGAAAGGGGCCGTGGAAGAGCCGAATTTGAGGTCCACATTTGGGTCGAGATTTTATTTCAAAAAAAAGTCGCGTACAAGAAAAAAAACACAAGTGTTTTTTAAAAAAAAGGAGAGAAGAAAGCCGGAAAAAAATGAACGGCTTATCGTGGCGGTTATTATTTAAGAGAGAGAGAGATGAACTAACCGAAAAAAATGATGATTTCAAAAAAAGTGAGAATAAAAACTCTTAAAAAAAGTGTGAAAGACTTAAAAAAGAATTAAAAAAATGCATGATTCATGTTTTCCCCACTTTTTATTGTCTTCTCCCAACATAGTCGATGTCATGTATTCTGACTAGTATGGGAGAAAGGGGGAGTATTGTCTAGAATCACATGTATATTCCAGATTCAGATTTGTTAGATATCAGCTAGATTGTTCAGACTCTACAGAGGATCAATTTTTCGGACTCGATGTCAGATGTTTCCGAATCTCCAGTTTCAGACACGTACATGTATGAGGTCTTTTCACATGTGCAGATGTTTGCCATCTTTTGTTCGTGGTCCCCATCAGTCTTGTTGTTTCGACCAGAGTTTTCATGTGAGCCATAGGGACTCCAGAGTAGAGGGCCATTCTCTATGCCATGTTGGCAAGGGTTTTCATGTGGTATCATAGGGACTCTGAAGTAGAGGACCATTCTTCATGCCAGATGGGATAGACCCAGTTCTCTGACGAGGAGACTTCTTTCAAACTCCATTCTCCAGCGACCGTGGACTCCAATGAGGATTGCACTTCCATGACCTTTTCCAGCTTGGCCTTTTTTAAAGATGGAGCAGTTGTCCACATGTTGTGGTAGGCCAGAGTACCCCGACGAGGAGACTCATTTCAGTTGCAGTGTCTTTGACATGCGCAGTTCAGAGCACATGCTCTCCGACGAGGAGATTCAGTTGACTCACACTCCAGCCCGTTCGTCCTCCTCGCCTGCACGTTATGAGAAACAACGTCCTCGACAACAACCGATAATTGTGCGCGTTGAGTTGATATTGTCTGTAGTGTCTTGTAGCGTGAGTTGAGTTTCTTTCTGTTTGTCCAAGTTGAGCATTCCATGCTCCAGCTTGAGGGGGAGTTTTGGAGTATTTGGTTGTGCGCCATATGAGTTGTAGGAGGGTAAATGGATCTCTTCAGGATCCATTTACCCCATCATATGTTTAGTCCCACATCTACCAGTGGTAGGACTTAGAGACTCTGTGGACGCTATATAAGGAGCCCCAGACTTCCTGTATCCATGGAGAAGAAAGTAATGAAGCATACGTCACTTTGAGGGATTCTCCCTTGGTTTCATCTCGCTCCATAGGGAGTAGGGTTCAACGTAAAAATCATGGTGTTCCATGTTTTATCTTTCTTTCTTATGCTCTGTGCATATGCATGAAGGCCTAAAATTGAGAAAATAATCCCACACTAAATAAGCAAATTTTGATGAATATATTAAAGAGGTTCGTATCCCTGTGTTCGACCTTGGTAGACTTGCCAAGTTAAAATATTCCACAACATTTAAAGATTGTGGTTTTTGCTGAACCAAATTTGCCTTCTATGCTACGACATTCTCTAATTATTAAAGAGGCGAAATCCGCGTTCATCAAATGGCGTTGTTGCCGGGGACATGGCTCATCTTTATTTATTTGTCGAATTTTGAAACATGTTTTTGTGAATATTTTCAAAATTTGCAGGTCTTCTCATCATGTTGTTTCGCATCATTTTGTTGACTATTTTTCATGGTATTTTTTCTAACATTTTCCTTTTTTGTGGTAGGGTCCCATGAAGATCGAGGATGCTTGATCTCCATGGAGGCGTGGAGTTGGGAGCTCCCGTTGAGAAGGCCACAAAAGAGAACATAAATAACTCAAGGAACAATAGTCAGCTCCTCATGCATTTTCATGTTGTGAAAAAAAATGTATCATGTGCATTTTTAGCTGTCCTCATTTGAAGGTTCGCGTGTGTAAAAAAGAAGAAGAAAAAGGAATAAGAAAAAAAAGGAAAAGAAAGTAAAAAAGAGGAGATCACTAAATGATCTACCCGCCCCCTTTCACGCACACACATGCACTCACCCCTACCTTCTTTGTATACAACACCAATTATCATTTCAGTATCAACATGATACCATTTGAAGTCCTATACGGGCGGAGATGCCTCACCCCTCTCAGTTGGCATGAGGTAAGTGATCATACTCTATATTTCGTGGATCTCTTAGAGGAGACTACGAGAGTTGTTGATCTTGTGCGGCGGAAGCTTCTGACGGCACAGAGCCATCGAAAGAACTATGTAGACCGTAGAAGAAGGGATTTGGACTTTCACGAATCCAATCATCTTCTCTTACTCCTTTTGCAAATATAACTTAATCTGAACACATTCCTGATTGCAGGTGGGAGATTGGGTATTTCTCCGTATATCTCCCATGAAGGGAATACAAAGATTTGGCGTTCGTGGCAGGTTGACGCCACGATATGTTGATATGTTCGAGATTCTGGCTAGAGTGGGAAAGGTGGCCTACAGAGTAGCCCTTCCGCCGCATATTTTAGCTATACATGACGTCTTCCACATATCTAACTTGAGGAGGTATGTACATGACCCTCAATACGTCATCAGCTACGAGAATTTAGACGTGGAGCCAGATTTGACATATGAGGAGAGACCGGTGTAGATACCAGACAACGTTGTGAAGAAACTTCGCAGTAAGGAGATCCCATTGATCAAGGTATTGTGGTACCGAGACAACATCGAAGAGGCGATGTGGGAGACTGAAGCTGACATGCGGGCACAACACCCGCAACTCTTCTCATGTGAATATCAAAACAAGCTTTTGTAATTATATACATGTTAAAATGATATGACTTGTTTTTCCTTTGAGGTTTTTATGGGTTCAAAACCCTTTGAGGTTTTTATGACCAGATAAAATTTAAAAATGACACATAGTAACCTTGACTCGAGTCTTGAGGACGAGACTCCCTTTGAGGTTTTTTTATAAAATATCATCAATGCGTGAATTTGTCTGAGGAGCTGAACTATTTAGGGGTTCAGTATGCTCGGCCACATGAGCATATGTGGGGTATCCATGCTTCTGATAATATATATTTTCGGTGACCTGGACAATGGTAATAGGTACATGGGCCACACTGATGTTGACCTCCTCTGCTATGGGAGCCACGTCCTCTGAACTGTGTCGAACCTCCCTTGTCACGAGATGCAACCATCGTTGAGGAGGTCTGTGTGGTGGCAGGTAATGGGATAAGAAGCCGTTGAGGCGGCTGTTGGCCTCATCCCTATGAGGTATGGTCGTGCTTGTAAAAAGCTTTACGTGTGCGCCCTCATACTCCCGATACATGGCTGCTAAGAAAACACCAACCGTCGTGGAGTTCCTGTATGCTATCTACTGCTTCATAGAAGTGGTAACGTGCATGAAGCTTCTCATACATGCCACGAAATGAAGAATAGAGTGTATGCATAGGACAATCATTCTACTTGGTCGTCTATATACCAAACTGTAGCTGAAGGATCTTTTTTTTGAAATCAACAGAGGGGGAAATCACGCAAAGGTGTCCGCCCCAATATATAAATAATAAATATAAAAACAGACCTGCTTACATAAGCCAAGATTCAAGCTATTGCTTGTAATGGTAACATATATTTTCACAATAAAAGCGCATCCCTGAAAACAGATTCGCATTGTGAGCAAGCCAGATGGCTCAAAGAACGGCTATCAGAAGCATAATCTCCATCTTTTGCCTTTTGTGAGCATCGTAAAGAGAGGCCCAAAAAGAATCAAAGTAGAAAGGCCGCACCCAGTCCAAGCCCACATCAACCCAGATAGGAGCCGTAATGCGATAGCGGAGGAACAGATGATCCAGCGTTTCAATTTCCGTACCACACAACAAACAATGATAGGAAAAACCCTCGAAAAGCTTAGAACATCTATCACGAGTCATAGTACGCATCCTCCTAAATAAACACATGAAGAAGCCAATCCTCTCAGGCAGTCCCATTTTCCAAATAAAACCACAATCACGAGTGACGATATCCGAAGGAGGAGGAGGCGGATGACAAATAGTCCCATACGCCTTCTGAACCGAGAAGGACACGCCATTCCAACTCCAATGTTCCACTCCAGTGTAGGGTCTCCCAAACTAACTGAGAACATCCAAGAGTAGGAGAAAATCCTCCAAGCGCTGTTTCGAAAAAGCAATCCTAAACGGCGACATCCAGTTACTATTATCCTAGCATTCAACAACCCGGTTCTCCTGATCAGTCGTCGAGGCAAACAAATGTGGAAAACGACCACAGAGAGGTCCCTCGCCCGTCCAATCATCCTCCCAGAAGCCAAACAATTCACCATTCCCCACAGCAAGACCAAACAATTCACCCGTCCAAAAAGTCGATTTCCTTTGACATTGACGCTGCACGAGAGGATTCGCAATGGACACGCCATTAAATGACGGATCGGGTTGCAATAAATCCCCCCATCATTTCCCCAAATTCTGCCCACCCATTTCAGATCAAGGCCTCATTTAGTGTCTCAAAGCTCTTAATCCCAAGACCCCCTTCTTTCTTAGGTGCACCACCGTCTCCCAATCCACCAAGTGAATCCCTTGTTTTTCCTGCCCCGCCTTTCTCCATAAGAACCTACGCATCAGACGCTCCAGCCGCCTCACAATACCCTTGGGCATCACATGAGAAGAGAAAAAATACACGGGAATTGCCGAAAGAACCACCATAATAAGCACAAATCTGCCACCACGCAAGAGCAGAGCCGCCTTCCAGCCAGAAAGCTTCCTTTCCATCTTTTCGACAACTGACAACCAATCCGTCAAACTAATCCTGCCATCCGACAGAGGGATACCAAGACAGTTAATGGGAAGGGAACCACGAGCAGTACCAAGCTCCACGCTACACGCCACAACCATGTCATCAGTCATGTCGAAAGGAACAACCTTGGACTTGTCAAGATTCAAACGAAGACCAGCCATGTCAACAAAAATCTCAAGAGTAATAGCAATGGCCCCAGCCTCCTCCGTCCCACCCTCAATGAAGAGGATAGTATCGTCCGCACTCTGCAATAGAGGGATGGATATCCTGCTACCAGAGAAACCAGAGACAATCCCGCACCTTTGAGCACAACCAATCATGCAAGAAAGCACATCTGCAGCAATCACAAACAGTAAAGGGGCCAAAGGGCACCCCTGCCTAACACCCCTCGAGGCTGGATGAAATCCCCTTCAGAGCGCCCATTGGCCAGCACCGAGAACGAAGCCGTGGTGATGCACCGTTTCATCCAAGAATTACAAACCTCCGGGAAACCTCTCTTAGACAAAGCCACCCACAAAACCGCCAGTCCAACGAGTCATAGGCCTTAGCAAAATCAACCTTCCAAAGCAACACTTGCTTGTCGCTACGTTTCCACTCACAAATGATTTCCGCTGTTAATACCAGACTGTCGCCAATTTGCCGCCCAGGAATGAAAGCAGATTGGACATGTGAAATAAGATGGTCAAGTACCCGACTGAGACGTGTAGCCAGCGCCTTGGCCACGATAAGGTAAATTCCGTTAGAGATAGCAATCGACCTGAAATCCTTAATCCTCTCAGGTGACCCCATCTTAGGAAGAAGATTATGGACCTATTCAAACGTTCGAACCCTGCGTTGCAACAATAGAACTTCTGAATGACCTCCAATACCTCATCGCCGAGCAAATCCTAAAACTCCATGTAGGAAGATATTGGAAAACCATCAGGGCCAGGTGCCTCGTCACAGTTAAGATTTCAAACAACCGCCTTCACCTCTTTCCTCGTCACCGGGATGTCAAACTGCCAGCATGACCCTCAGATAGACTCGGTGCCCCTAAGACATTCCAATGCCAAGGCCTAGACGCATCCCTCCTATAGAAATTTATTAAGTGATCAGCAATCGCATCTCCCATCTCACTGTCCCCTTCAAATCTAACGCCATTAATTAATATGGATATGAAGTTATTAAGTCGACGGTGGCCACTAGCGACACGATGGAAGAAGGCCGTGTTGGCATTACCCTCCTTCGTGTGGGCATACACGACTACCGGAATATCCCACATCCTTGACGGTAAGCTGGTTTACAATGTTGTTGGCAATCTCAGTCGTAAAAGTCCTAGAGAGCCAAACACACATGTACGAATCATTTTGCTTCCATGAAGCATTATCCCTAGTCTTATCAGTTGATCTTGACTTTTTCAGAATGTAATCTTTATTATTTCACTAGGTAAGGGTAAAAATTACGTAGACCACAACTCATAGTTGGTCCCATCTATCTTCACGATAGGAGTCGGGCCCTTGGAGGCACGAGATGAAGAGAAGACGCCACCATTTTTATCTAACATGATGAAAAAGAAGGTCGAAATGAAACTCAATCGGAGAAGTAGACCGATCCGAGCGAGTCTACAAGATCATATTGTGGATTGGTTGTTCATGTAGAGTCATACAAACCATCGTTGTCTATCCTCGATCCACGCTAGGTTCAGAAAAGATAATTCATTGGTCTGAAATTTCCTTTTCCGATCCAAATCAGATCGTTTGGACTGCTGGTCGGTGATGAAGAGGAGAAGAATCGTCCACGAGGGCTGGTGGCAGTGCTAGAGATGTTGTGCTATCCTTGCGATGGCCCAACACCATCACGCAAGGGTCTATGTGGACCTGCTGCTACGTAGGGGCCACGAGAAGCCTTTGGGAGGGTTGTGATGGCCCGCGATAGCCTGCGGATGAGGGGGTGGCACGCGAGGTGGCCACTGGCAGCATGCGGCATGTGAGGTGGTCGGCGGCAATGGGTGAGAGGGGAGGATGACAGGTGGGGGCTAGATCATTGGTGGGGGCGAGAACTATCGTCTAGGACCATCGATCTGATACCATATTGAGAGAAAGCAACGGATTGTTCATTTTTTTGAAAGAAAAATGGGCCTCCACCATGTAGGTGTGCACCCAAAAACTTCACCATTTATCACCTCAAGGTAAGTAAGTCTAGTATATGCAAAAATAAAACAAGAAATTACAAGTTGCAACTCTCAACAAGCGCCTTGGCATGTGCCACTATATTTTCACCATAAACACGATCCTGCCGAAGGACTGCACCATTTATGGGAATCCAGATTTGCCCAGATTAGAACTAAATATCTTGATCTCTCAGTGTGGTTCCATTGTGCCCCAATGGATTCTAAAAACTCGATCCGCAATAATTACGCATCGCATGATTCTCAAATAGGGCCCATGCTTCCAATGAGTGTCTACACTTGAAAAAAGATGATCTACATCTTCCATGACCTCCTGTGATCTCAAGCATGCTGGGTCAGCATCATGGACAAAACACATAAAACGGTCCCTATGTTAAGAGTCCGCCCATTCCGGAAAACCACAGAAATACCTTCTCACGAACATGTACATTGCATTTCCGTGTTCTTCTACAATCTGCCTCACATCCCTCAGGGTTGAAAATCATAGGACCCTTCAGTGCTCTGTATGCCTTCCCCACTGAGAAGCACCATCTAACCGCGGGTAGCGCACACCCAAAGTCCCACCCTCACTCCAATCATCCGTCTAGTAATTGAAACCGTTACCGTCCCTTAGAACAAGTCTCAAAAATGGCTAAATCTTCTATGTCATACCACAAATGCCTCTCCAGATATATGAATGCCCTGCCCCAAGCTCCCGAAGACTAGGAAAGGAGCATCGGGGGTCATTTATCTTACGGATAATGGCATAGATCAAATTGTCATAATTCCCTCATGCGAGCAATTTACTTGCTAAGCAAGGCCTATTTCATCTCCTTTAAACTGCGCACCCCAAGGACCTTATCCTCCTTTTAAAAGGTGACTGTCTTCCAATCCACTAAGGGAAAACTGTTTGCCCACCCGGAGGATGGCCAAAAGAATCTCCTCATGATGGCCTCAAGTCTCTTCCTCACCCCCATAGGAACGAGCCTAACTGTAACATCCGGATCCAAATAAACCTGTACTCGACTTGAATCTGATCCAATTGAACCGATAAAACTATTTATTGATGTTAAGTGATCGAAATCGATTTATAGATTATAAATCAAAATTTATTTTGGATCATTCGATCAAAAGTCGATTGCATCGTAAAGCATGTCATCAAAAAAACTGTGACGCAAAATCGAAAATGCAAAACAAATCGAGACCACTAAAAAATCCGATTCGACAAAATAAGACCAACGAAAATGACCATTCGTCGATCGGAGGTTGTTTGATATTTTTAAATCACAAAATTTAATAACAAATCGAGACCATATCTCTAGAATTTCGAGAATTCATATCCGATCTGAAGTATATGAATATTATACTTATTTTGATCGTCATTCAGAGACGATCGAAATGAGCCATTGTACACGCAAATTGGAGACTCGAGGTGCGAGTACAGCCAACTTTAATATGTTAAATAAATAAAGATGTATTGGATTTAAAAAAAATTTCTGCTGCTGACAGCAGACAACAGATAATAACTTCTTCTCTTTCTGTCCACTTGGTTTTTCTGTCCTACTTGTCAAAAACAAAGAGCATCGCTCCCCCAATTTATATCTCCTTTATAACCTTCCCCCTAAAAGAAACCCCCCAAACCCCAAATAATTCCGGCCGAAGTGGCTTCTTTATCCTCCATTTTGGGCTGGAATATGCTGCAGATTGGGCTGCTGGAAACGCATGATTTGCTGCTACCACTGCTATTTCAAGCACCTGGAGATACTTCACAGCAGCTGGAGGCTGCTGTAGGTTAGGAAGTTCTCCGGAGATGCCCCTGAAGCTGCTGCCATTCCCAATTGCTGCCATCTGCTTTTTATTTTCAACAGCCTTTTGCTGTTATTGAAAGCCCTACTCCAGCAATCCAAAACTGCTGGAAAACCCCTGCTGGAGCTAATTCTTTCCTCTGGAGCATCCAAACAATCAAGTGATCTTGCATGCATGATTTAATTCTCAATTGGTAAAATCTAAGTCCCCTTTTGCTACCATAAATGTTGATTTACCCATTTTGGATCTTTTTGCTTGCTTAATCCCATTGGTTTATCTTTGATTCTTTGGATCTTGAAAGAAATTAAATAGTGGTTTAGGTGTCAAGAACGTCAGGATTTTGAACATGGTTTGATCTTCTATTGGAAATGCTAGTGCAATATAAAGTAATTCCATCATTGTTAAGGATATAGTGCTCCTTATTATGTGATATTTAACACTGCCATACGGAATGGATGAGGATTGAATTACATGAGGATTGAATTACTAACTTTAATAGAACAAGTAGTGCCTTTAACACTGTTTGCCATACGGAATGGATGATGATTGAATTACATGAGGATTGAATTACTAACTTTAATAGAACAAGAGCACGTTTGTTACAGTTCTGGACCTTCTTCTAGTTTATTTGCTTTTAACGTAAGATCCACCAATCTGGACAATTCGGAGTTGACGTTTAATTTATATCTCTTGCTAGAGGTTTTGCAATAAAAAATGTAAATTGATGAATAAATAAGGTTGTTTATAATATACAATGAGAAACCCATATTGAACATTTTTCTAATTAATCTAGTAATCTTTATTATTATACTGATGCTGGACATAGATGATTTTACTGTTACAAATATATACAGTTATAAATGTGAACAATATGGCCTAAAAAGTGGGCAGTATCTTAGATAAACTAATTATTGCTGGCATGATATCCTTGTGCAGTTACAAATTTGAACATTACCCCATTGACCATCACCTTGCGGATATATTGTACAGAATCATAAAAGCGTGACGAATGAGTTTGACAATAATTGTTCAATTGACCAAAGAGAAGTCAAACATGAAATATGTAGTTAAGTCCCCTTTATACAACTGTCATGAATATTTACTTGGATGTAGATTTTGGTGACTAAGGTAATATACAGTAGGGATAATGTGATTGACACGACTTATGTTGCAATGTCCTTGGCATAGACCTGAGTTGTTGTTGACATAATTAGACTAGCTGACAACCACCTAAAATGCTAAGCTCAAGTAATCAAGTCGTGAAACAACTCTTATAGTCATACTCTCCTCAAGTAGTCAAGCAGTAAACCTCAACTCTTATACTCGTATATGCTATCATGTTTGGATATCCATCATTTGAGCCTCAAATAAATTCCAATTTTCACACATCACACCTGATAAATGAACAAGATTATGGAAGCATACGTTCCCATATGAAAGTGAGATTTAACTTACATTCTTGTAGATTTCTGGAGGTGCTTTATTTTATTGAAAAAACTCGCAAGGTAAAATGGCTCAGTGCTAGAGTTGTGCAACTTTATTAACAGGTATTATGCACTGTTAGTGAGAAATACCTCAATTTCATGGTAAATGAGGTATTTACCTGTTGTACTCCAGCAATATAAATAATCAATTATGACAATCCTCATCGATGTGATTGCTCATCTTTAAGATGTATATACATAATGGTTTTGGGCATCATGACTTAAATAAAAACTAGACATATACATCATGCTATAGTAGATCATCCGGTCAATATACACATTTAGCTTGTTCATGAATGTTGCCACATATATATGGTTTGATGAGTGTCAGTGATGACAAATATTTATGCCGGTCAAGGTACCTCTTACTCCTGATCGTACGAGGACACGGTAACCCTCTATTGGGCAGGAGATAGGAAGCCCATTTAGGGCAACGACTGCCAAGTGCACAGGTCTAGGATCCCAGTTCTTTTTACGGTTTATACGCGAGCTCGCATTGTTTTTACGTCTCGTTGGGTTCCTGACTTTTGACCAGTTCCACTGACCCTCTGTTTTAGGGTACCTAGGCTTGGAGGCCCTTGATTTTAGTTTTTTTCACAAGCTCGTTTGCCCGTACCAGTTAGGCGGATTTTTGAAGTGACTCTTCCGGGGAGTCTCTCCTGCCCATCTCAGGGGAATAGCCTTTTGGAGTAGGCCTAGCCCTCTACTAGATTGCACTTCTACTTAGAGGGCGAGACGGAAGAGTTTCTTAGGAGACTTCCTCACCTCTTGAATTTTGGTTACCGTTCCGCTAATAGGTCTTGGCGAGGAGTTACAATTGAGTTGGATACAGTTGAACTTCATACATAATCATTAATCATTATCAATTATTAAGCATCAACAATCAATCAGATCTTATAACTACTACCACGAGTGATAGGAAAAGCTAGTGTAAGTATTGGGAACTTAGTTATGATGCATTACACTCCACTGCATGCCTACGGAGGCAACCCAACCCTAAGCTTCTCTTAACGCCTTAGAGTCATAGTGTGAGGTCGCACTCAGACCAAGACCACAGACTATCCACTAATCTTGAGAAATTAGACAGATTCAAGGATTCAGAAACTTATTATCCTCAATACCAAGATCCTTCAACATGTTTTCTAAAGTGATAAAAAGTTAATAACCTACATATGGATCTTTAATTAATATATTGATAATTTTTATATAAGAAGACTATTAAGGGTGATGGGTGAACATGGGTTTTACATACATAGTAACTTGAAAATTATTTTCTACGCAATTATATTGTTATTTTTTTAAATATCAACGCTTATCTAATTGCTTTCTTTTGAAGCCACTAAGTTACATGTTATTTTTTATATACTCGATTGTATGCAACAATTGTTGACATTCTTTTGTTCCTTACATATTTGACAGGCAAAGCGCCTGCGTCACAATAGATGGCTGATGATCCTGAGCATTCGTTGTTATACTCGACAATACTAATATTGATTGATTTTGTTCATATAATGTCAATGTTTCCTTTTTCTTCTATATGTTGAGATACTTGTATATGATGTAGTCTCTTTTGTACATGTAATATATATGGAAATTTATAAAATGTGAATTGCTGACACTTGTTGGCTCTGTGGTTGGTTATCATAATGGTGAATGTCATCATAAATAACGAAAAATTTTCCCGAAATTTCAACAACATAATGCGATCTTTAATGGATCTAATGCTGCGAATACTGTATAAATGAGTAACCCGAATCCTCCGGGCGTCTCTCTAACTGACAGAAAAACATAGGAATCACGGACATACTTAAATTTCAACAAATTCTTGTCGAATATCGATATCCAGTCTAAATCGAAATTCGATCGAAATGGCCGAAATGACAGAAATATGGGGGTCCTAGTACAAAAAATGATCGGAATGACCGGAATTTCGATCGAAATTCGACCGAAATTCCGTGACTATTAGGGCATTGATCACAAATAATATCGATCTCAACAACACCAATCTACCCCTCTAGATAGGCAAACCAACTTCCAACCTATTAGTCTCTATTCCAACTTCTCAATAACTGATAACCAGTTCGACGTATTCATCCTCTCCGCAACTAGCAGGACACTAATGTAGCGCATCGGTAAGTGGCTCCATTGGGAGCACAACCAATCTGCACATCTCATAGTCTCCTCTTCTAAGCCAAAAGGAATGAATTCAGAATTCTTCCTATTGATTCGAAAAGCCGAGATGGCTCCGAAAATGTCAGGAACCGTCGACATGCCTCTGCAGCTCATGGAGTGCCCCTCCACAAACATGATCGTATCATATGCATATTGGAGATAGGAATCTTGATCTCCTCCTTTGAGTAACCACTGCATAAACCCCTGTGACAACACGATCAACCATAACTTACAAAGCATTGGTAGCAAGAACAAATCGGACGCATGCGAAGGGACATCCCTGACGAGCACCCCTCTGTGGTGGGAAATACCCCCCATGGCTGACTATTCACAAGCTCAAGGCATGACGTGGTTGTGATGCATTTCTTCATCCATGTAATCTACCTATCTGAAAAATTGCGTCTGTGCTACCTCACCCTACTGCGAGTCCCACACCTACTTTGTTCTTGAAACAACTCGTCACTACACTAGCAATTTCTGCATATCCATGCATTTCTATGCTCCCAACGTCGATCGCGTGGATCGTGTTTCTTCTTCTGCTATTTGCTACATTATGAAAGAATCTCGTATTTGCATCACCTTCCTTCAATCACTTTTTCCACCTAAAATCTCGCCTCCTGTCCTCTAGTATTTTTTGGACCATTGCACGACTCAAAATCTCCTCATCATCTAGTTCTTTGTCATCCCCCAACAGATCAAGTCTGACCAACACTTTTGGGTTTAACTTCGTCTCAACCCATGCTCTGCCTTGTTAGCCCTCTTGAAGTCGATCGGCCTATGCTGCATGACAGTTAGTTTTGAGGCCAGTATTACTGTAGACGACCCCTTTGCCTCTAGATCTGTCCAGAAAGAGATGATCATGTCACAGAAACCCTCCAACATCCAACACTACTCAAATCTGATGTATGAGGAGGATCCTTTGACCATGCATGTATCAAAACAAAATGGTGTATGCTCATATCTTGATCTTGGTAATGAGGTAACAACTGCTAGACTAAACATCTCCAAGGCCTCAATCGACAAAAGGAATCGATCAATCAATGATCTTGATGACGAGCTCCTCCATGTGATATTAGCAATTTGTCTCATCAAAGCTTTTGCTCCACCACGTAAGCAAAAAGGCCTTATCTGGGTTCCTGCGTACCTTATCCACTCGGTCTATCCTCCACATGTGCGACATTGAAGTCACCCCCACTACATGCTAAATCCGGGAACCCCTCTCCCTAGTACACTGTAGTTCTTTCTACAAAATCAAGTTCGTAGAAGCTCCTGAGATGTTGTATATCCACGAAAAGAAGAGGTGGGATTGGTCTGCCTTGGTGATTAAGAGAACCGAAATCGAGTGAGTCAAAGTCACCTCAACTGCCATCTCGAACAGATTCCCATTCCATGTAACAACCAAACCCCCAGCGCTACCATTCGCTAACACCGTGCTAAACTCTATGAGATGAGGGCCAGAAATGGAGTTCCACGAATCGATTTTTGTTTCCCGCGAACAAGCTACCATAATCTTCCATGTAGCCAACAAGGAGTTAATTTCCTATCTCTTCTCATATTGACCCATCCCTGTATGTTCCTTCAGAGTAACTTCATTCAGGAACCGATGGGACAACCTCCGCCATCTGTACCCCCACCCTTTGAGCAACTTCCATTTCAAATAACTTCTCGTTAGCCTCCCCTACTACCATTGAAGCATGCACTCTCAGAAAATTAGCAGCAACCACCTCACCTACTGCCCCCAACTCCTCTTCCCTAGTGATAACTTTTCCCTTGTCCTCAGTCCTCGGCTCATCAACCATAAGGACCTCTGCTTCATTTTTTGGTTAGTTGTCCTCTTCCCTTACACAATCCAATCACCCGGCTTCCCAATCGAAGGTGTCCCCCCGTCGATGCTTCCTCGTAAAACATCTCACACGCTTCCTTCATTCTCTCCCTGCTCTAGGGAGACTTCCCTCTCCTTGCGCAAACTTTTTTGCTCTACATCGGTCGACTCCACTCTTTACCTTCACATGACAAGGAATCAGAGGAGGTTCCCTCCAAGATCCAACCATTTGCTCGTGTGTTGCATCACCAATAGCCAAGTAAATCACCTCTGACGACACATCGCCATGCCCCAGGTGGCTCAAGATCTCCCAGGTTGCAATCCCAGGAAGCCTCGACGCCTGGGGAAGGACATCTCCTCAACAGTCAACCGCTGTCGGATCCTCTAGAGGATCGAAAAATTCATTTAAATCTGAAAATTTGGACCCGAGCCTTGTATCCGTGAGCAACCCCAGTTTTAGTCTTGAAACCCCCTTCCGGTTAAGAAGTGAGGATGTTGATTTAAAAACCCAAAGAGTTAATCGAGTTTTTGTTCGAATCCATGAAACCTGAGCTAGATTATAATAAAACTGCATTCAATAGGAATGTTGTGGATTTAGGGTTTCCTAAAAGGTACTCGAAATACTGTCTCTGAGTCTTGAAGAGTTTGGGAGCTTCACCGCACGGTTCGACCGTTGGACTTCTCCGACATCAAACTCCTTCAGCGGCACCTCTGTCGCCACGCCGTCATCGAGGGGTGTTTCGTCCTACGTCACAATCCATATCTTTACCGCCATACGCTCGAGCCATAACATTTCCGTCATCGGATCCAGTGGTTTGGAACCACGCATGGAGACAATCTCCCCGAGTCCTCTCTCGGCCTCATACCTAAACTACAAAGCTTGATAACATCACCCACATGCACTAGATCCACGATGATGGCCTCCACCTTCCAGCATCTCAACATGACCCCAAAATCTTTAACTTCTTGGTCTCCTCAGACCCTCCCAAAGCACCGTCTAGGTATCGCCACCACCGAATCATCCCCTTCATATTTGGTGGCTAACACTCGTCCATGCCTCCATCCAAGACCTCCTTCGCTCCTCTTAATGACATGCTCCTCAAACGAAGGATCCCTTTTGGAAGGCCAAGAACATCGACCGCCGCTCCCACCATTCTCGCCGTTGAGAGACCTTCCATGAGTCTTTATCTTTTGCTCATCGCCTTCCCCGATATGTAAACCATCTAGAGGCTGCTCGCTCACATCGCCTTCAGATATCCATGGTAAAATCGATGTAAAGTCTGCTTTTGATTGGAGAATGTTTGGTTCTCCTCCCCCGCAATAGCCTCTTGGGGATCCCTCTATTCGCGATCAAGCTCCTTTTTCGCTAGGATCCCTTGGATTTCCAATCTCTTCGATGATGGCCTGGGCTGCCATACCGGAAACACACAGGTTCCTTTGCCACACAGGTCTTGGAGAGATGATCCTCTTTGTCGCAACAGAAACACCACAACTTTGCTCCTCCTTAGTCTTCAGTCACGACATCCTCTGTTTCTTCTTTGCATCACTTCAAGTGCCCTCCCCTGCCAACTCCATAACGATGTTCTCCAGCTCTTCACCATTGCCCACTCACTTCTCCTTGCCTGTCTCTCCGGTTTGGGTGACCCTCGGATCACCGGACCTGACGATCTCCATACTCTCCCCATCGCTACCGCTCCCGACCTCTCCCATTCGCCCTTTTCCCATTCCTCAAAGACTTACATATGTTCTTGGGCTCGATGGAGATAGGGGGGATCAAAGATGGAAGTGGGTGGTGGAGATGGCTCCCCTACATCAGAATACCATGATAGTAGATGGCGAATGTGATGGGGTAGATGGAGTGCACGATAATCGGGAGTGGGGATCTTATAATGCTTGGCGATAGAGATGGTCGATGGATTCCTGATCACTCTTCTCCTCCGAATGGCTTATTCATGAGGCCTTAGGGTTCTCTTATATAGAGGAGAAACTTGTTGGGCAAATTACATAAAGTAAACAGACGAAAAGAGAATACATAAAATAGAGAAAACATAACTAATATCTCAACAACGTGAAACCTAGGTTGCAAAAGTTGGTATTCAATTGGCTGGTGTAACATCCGGATTCCAATTAAAATCGAAACCGACCTGATTTGAGTCCGATTAGCCTAATAAAGTTGTTGGTAAATACTAAACAATCTAAATCGATCAATTGATCGTGAATTAAAAGTCGTTCGGGCGAAATCGACCAAAAATCGGTCGCATCGTGATGTGTGCTGCGGAAAAGCCGCGACACAAATTCGGAAACCACAAAACAAACCAAGACCACTATAAAATCCGATTCGATGAAATAAGACCAACAGAATCGACCGTTCGTCAATCGGAGGTCGTTTGGTATTTTAATTTCAAAAAATTTAACCCCAAACCAAAAATCGTATCTCGAAAAATTTTGAAGATTCAAACTCATATTGATCGTCATTCTGAGGCGGTCAAAACGGACCATTTGTCGTCAAAATCGGAGAATCGAGGTGCGAGTATGATCAACTTTTGTTTGTCAAATAAATGAAAAAAAGTATAAAAATAAAATTTCATTTATTTATATATATAGGCTGCCAGCGTGTATGCTTCCAGGACAACCATTTGGCCACCTATCTTTCTCCAATTGGCTAAAATTGAAGCCCTCTTTTTCCCTATATGTTAATGTATGTGTTAGTTGTTTGTGTATCTCTCTGTTATTTTTATTTTCAGCTGTATGCTCTATGTAATTTAGCCTTTGGCTACTCTCCGATATAAGAGAGCCTAGGGTTTATGGAATAAACATCCCGTTCATTTTTTCCCAACATGGTATCAGAGCCACGGTCCTAGACCGGAGTTCTCGAAACCCTAACCCTACCCCACCCGCGAGCCTCTCTCTATCGCCGGCGCCCTCGCCAGCGCCTCCGCCAGTGTCTTCGCGTGCTCCTCCACGCGTGACTGTGCCTGTGCGCACGACTGCGCCTATGCGCCTGTGCGCGCGACTGCGTGCGCTCCTCTATGCGAGCGACTGCGCGTGCTTCTCCAATTGCACGCGACTGCGTGTGCGCGTGCTCCCTGTGCGCGTGTGCGTGTGCTAAGCCCTAAAGCGCACACCATCATCTAGATGGGTTTAATTGCTTGAGGTCTACATATGCAACTAAACCCGTCTATGTCTTTGTAGACGAATCTCATCTTCAGTCAATCGCTCCAGTCTTCAGTCTCCAGTATGTCAGAAAGCAAGGTGGATATCCCATCTATTGGCGCCTTTCGTGGTCCAGCGCCTATTATAAAGATGGACGATACAAACTATGAACTGTGGGCGATGCAGTTCATGAGCATGATGAAGTATACGGGTAAGAAACATATTCTTACCGAACCAGAGCCTGCTGAGAAGACTGGAGCCAATGCCTCGTGGGAGGCCGATGACGCATATGCCAAAGTTTGGCTATCTGGTACGTTGGCGATTGAGATTGCCAATGACATTCTACATCAGCCCACGGCCAAGGACATGTGGGACATCCTGGCGGCTAATATTCTCAGGCGAGGAACGAGACAAAGATCCTGCAACTCCAGCATGATATATTTACTATAAAGCAGAATGGTCGCCCTCTGCATTCACTCTACATATCCCTGAGAGGGATGTTCGAGAAGCTCTACAGCTTCATGCCTCTGACAGCCACGCCAGAACAACAGAAGATATATCGGAATGCGACTATGGTGGGCGTATTTCTTGCTGCACTTGATCTAGAGTATGAGGCGGCACGATCCCAGATCTTGGCCGATTCTACTATTCCTCCCATGGAGGAAGCCTTTCATAGACTGAGCCGCATCACCGTTCCTTCCACGGCCACGAATCAGAATACTTCAGCCATGGCCGTCAACAAGGGTCGCGGGTTTCATCATCAGACCCGTGGACGTGGACCTCGTGGTAGAGGGGGCCGCACTCGGCCAACATGTACCTACTGTCATCGCGTTGGAACCAATGAAGACACATGCTACTCAAAGCATGGATTTCCTGCTTCTGCACGTGTCGCTGAGCAGATAGAGCCTCCATCTGCTGCCACTTTGGATCAACGGTTTGATGATCTAGTTGCCCGTCTGAGGGGTATTGTTCCCCCATCTGGCTCAACACCTACTACTGAGAGTCAGTCTGATGATGCTGCTTCTGCCTCTGCGTCTACCAGTGCTTCAGGTAGCATACTTGCATTTACTAGTAGTAGATCAGATACATTACCGTGGATTATGGACTCGGGCGCTACACATCATCTATGTGGCGATCAGAGTTTACTTACAGGATATTCTCAGATTTCTCCAGGCCGAACAGTGGTCATTGCCAATGGTACACATTCTCCCATCACTGGTCAAGGGGAGATTAGACTGACATCTTCTATGCAGCTCAAGAATGTGTTACATGGACCTGATTTTTCAATGAATTTGTTATCAATCAGTCAGATTACGAAGGATTTACAATGTCGGGCAATTTTTGATCCATCTTCTCTTATTTTTCAGGACATCCGTACGAGCAACGTGATTGTTCGTGGCTATGAGCAAGGAGGCCTCTATTGCCTAAACCAGACTCCATTCGCTGGAACCTCATCCTTTCCCACTGGACCATTATCTCCTTTGCTGTGGCATCTGCGCTTTGGGCATCTACCGCTTCAGAAGTTGCATCGTGTGTTACCCCAGGGTCTTCCTCACATATCTATCCAATGTGAGGCTTGTCAGTTGGGAAAGCATCACAGGTCTACCTTTCCCAGTCGTCCAGGGCGGAGTAGTACCTCCAAGTTTGAGTTATTTCATATTGATATCTGGGATCCGAGTCGTGTACCTGATCATCAGGGACACAGATTTTATATAGTTATTGTGGACGACTTCTCTCGTGTGTCATGGGTATTTTTGATGAAAAATAAATCTGAAGCAGGCAATATTATTATCCATTTTCTGAATGAAATTCAAAATGTCTTCTCCACATCTGTGAAGTTTGTAAGAAGTGATAATGCCCTAGAACTATGCACTCATGTCCTAGCCAACTACTACTCCTCAAAAGGGATTATCCATCAAACATCCTGTGCTTATACCTCTCAACAAGATGGGATTGCTGAAAGGAAACATCGCCACCTACTAGATGTCATAAGATCACTTCTTATACAGAGTCATGTTCCTTATTCTTACCGGGGTGATGCGGTTCTCACAGCATGTTACCTAATTAACCGTATGTTGTTCTCTGTCTTGGATGAACATATTCCCTTTTCCCTTATCTATCCTGGGAAGGATATGTTTTCCCTTACTCCTTGTGTGTTTGGTTCTGTCGCCTTTGTCCACCAATTGTCTCCTAGTACTGACAAGCTCTCTCCTAGGGCTGTCAAGTGTGTGTTTGTTGGGTACTCCAGAACTCAAAGGGGGTACAAGTGTTTTGATCCATTGCGTAGGCGGTATATGGTCAGTGCAGATGTTACATTTTTTGAATCCGTAATGTATTTTTCATCCTCAGGGGATCAACAGCTACCTCCACTGTCTACCAACGCCATATATATGACACCTCCAGCACCATCACCACCGCCGCCACCACCACCACCACCAGCTCCACGCACTATCCCCATTTCACCACTACCATTCCATTATACACGCAGGCCTCCTCCAGCTCATAGTCATGACTCGTCTCCTAGCTCGCCTATGGTATGTACTGAAGATACTTCTCTTGATGGATCTAATGATATTTCTGAGCAGTATATGTTGCAGGGGCCAGATGAGGACACAACTGATTTAGATGTTCCTATTGCTATACGCAAATCGAAGAGGAGCTGCGTTACATGTCCATTGGCAGATCCTGTGTCTTTTGAGCGACTATCTGGGGATTTCAAGAACTTTGTGGTGGCCTTGTCAGCTGTAGATATTCCACGGAATTATCAAGATGCTTTGCAGGATAGTAGATGGCGTCTAGCAATGGAGGAAGAAATGGCAGCACTTCAATCTAGGGGAACTTGGAGTCTAGTTCCTATACCTCCAGATGTGACCCCGGTGAGCTGCAAGTAGGTATTTACTGTGAAGCAAAATGCAGATGGCAGTATTGACAGATACAAGGCCCGCCTTGTTGCACGTGGCTTTACACAGACATACGGGGCGGATTATCTTGATACATTCTCGCCAGTAGCCCGTCATTCCACCCTACGGATCCTGGTGTCCGTCGCGGTCATTCGAGAGGCCATTATTTTAGTTGGATGTGAAGAACGCGTTCTTATATGGAGACCTACAGAAGGAAGTCTATATGCAACAGCCACCCAATTTTGCTGTTGAGGGGGAGTGTTCCAAGGTGTGCAAACTTCATAAGGCTATCTATGGCCTTAAGCAGAGTCCCAGAGCATGATTTCAGAAGCTCTCAGACCTCTTTGAAAAACAAGGATACAAACGCTCCAATGCTGATCATTCCTTGTTTGTACAGAAGACTCAAAGAGGTATTATTGCAATTATGATTTACGTAGATGATATCTTGATTACAGGAGATGATGAGCAAGGCATAAAGCAGGCAAACGAGATGCTGGGGAGCGAATTTGTCACTAAAGATCTTGGAGTCCTTAGATATTTTATGGGGCTGGAATTCGCTAGATATCCATATGGGTTAGTAATGACGCAGAGGAAATATATTACGGACCTGTTGAGTGAAACATGTATGCTTGGGTGTCGGCCTGCTACGACACCAATGGACCCCAGCATGAAGCTATATGATGATGATATAGAGGAGGTGGACAGGAGGAGATACAGAGAACTGGTAGGCAAACTGTTGTATGTCACAACCACTAGGCCCGATATAGCCTTTGCAGTGAATCGTGTGAGCCAGTTCATGGAGCAACCACGTCAGGTTCATATGGATGCCATACATATGATACTTAGATACCTCAAATCATCTCCAGGTGCAGGTTTGCTATTCAAGAAAGGAAAGGGGATTTCTTTCTCAGCATGTGCGGATGCAGACTATGCAGGTTGTTCCAAGGACAGGAAGTCCACCTCGGGGTTTGCAGTCTATGTTGGAGATTCTCTAATCTCATGGAGGAGCAAGAAACATACGGTGGTAGCCAGATCTAGTGCTGAATCTGAATATAGGGCTATGGCCCAGGCTAGCACAGAGATGATGTGGGTAAAGGCTGTATTTACAGATCTATGTCTAGATGTACCACTTTTTATGAACTTAGAATGTTATAATCAAGCAGCCTTGTTCATTGCAAACAATCCAGCATTCCATGAGCGGACCAAGCATATTGAGGTTGACTGTCACTTCATACGTGACATGATTTAGAAGGGGTTCATTGCGACATCTCATGTTACCTCAGAAGATCAAACTGCCGATATATTCACCAAGGCATTACTACGAGGCCCATTCCAGAAGTGTGCGTCCAAGCTGAGCATGATTGCTATCTATGCTCCATCTTGAGGGGGAGTGTTAACGTATATGTTAGTTGTTTGTGTATCTCTATGTTATTTTTATTTTCAGCTGTATGCTCTATGTAATTTACCCTTTGGCTACTCTCCTATATAAGAGAGCCTAGGGCTTATGGAATAAACATCTCGTTCATTTTTTCCCAACACTATATAAACACCAACTTCTCACCATTTCCTCTCAACTTCTTCCTACGTAAGGCTCTTCTCCCATCTTCTCTTTTCTCCATCTTTTCTGCTGGAATTTTCCAAATAGCAGCAACCAAAATCTGCCACTGCTACTGGAGCCTAAATTGAGCAACAACTGTTGCTCCTCTCCAGCAAACCAAAGCCTCTCTTGCTGCAACCCATCTCCACCTTCTGCTGGAGCATTTGCAGCCATCACTGCTGCTCCATTTCAGTCCTCCTGCATGCAATTCATCCCCTTCAAACTTGAAGATCAAAGGGTACATTCCTCAACCATTTCCTTTGCTGCCATGCCTGCTCCGATCATTCACTCCCTCTACCGTATATAAAATTTATACACATTTTGTTTATATGGTTGAAGAAAGAATATTGTGATTCTCTTATCTACTCTTGAAATTCATATAAAAAGGAGGGGACTATTAATCAGAGTTGGATGATATTGCTTACTGGTTCAAAGTGTTTCAATGACATTGTTCTTAGGTGTGGTCGATAGGTTGGAAGATGAGGAATAAGTATCGTTGTTTATGATTCTTGTTTGGGTTGGGAACTTGTGTTTCTGACATTCTAATGACATTATTCTTATCAATTATTTCTGAGACTAGTTTTGTCGGTAAGATGATGCAGTTGTTAAGTTAGGATAATAAAGAATGATGGTTTGTTCTCCATTCCTGTCTGGTCAGTGAAGTTCATGTTACAAGATTTCGGTAACGTTGTTCTTGTTCAATTTTTTTTTGATTAGTTTACTCAGTAAGAAGCACTCATTAGGTTGAAGGATAAGGAACAAGGATGTCTTGTCCCTAATGTGTTTTATCGGTGAAATTCCATGTGATTTCAGGGACATTGTTCTTATGGGACCCAGGCACATGCAAAATGATAAATTGATGACTATTGTAGGGATTTTATATATAGCAGCCAGAAAGTTTTCCTTTTATCATGAGTGTTTCTATCTCCAGCTACCTGACAAGGGATTGGAAGAGTGAAGAAATGTTATAGAATTAAACTTGATTATCTTATAATATGGCAGAAATCAAAGCTTGGAGTTGTTTATTAAACTAAGATTTACTTACTGTCTAATTATTAAAATGTATATATACAAAAAGGAATTTAATTATTGTACTGTCCTTAAAGTTAAAGTTTATGATTTGTTGTAAATTATATATATACATACATATTTGATTTAAATATTTATGTGTATATATATAACTTGTTATACAAGTGTTTGTAAATACATGAACAAAATTCTAAGTCCAAATTACCCAACATAACATAGTTGTATAATTGGATGATTGTTAATATGTAAATCAGATCAATTTAAGACCACTTAGTTACTAAGTGTATGATGAAAGATTTAAACGATGAAGAAATTGTGCATATATATCTAAAGAACAACCTCTACTCCAAAGAGTTTTGAAATACCACTATTAAAAATAGTAGTACTCTTATGAAATCAACAAATGACTCCCTAAGATCATTAAGACAAAAAATATCCGATAGATTTATCATGTGTAGAGTCTGTTGTATCGTTAATGACATGTTGTGACGAAATATCTAGATCGGGAAAAGTAAATCACAAGAGTGATTGAGAAAGAAGGTTGAAAATTAATAAGGAGTGTTAAATATTAGTGCGGTCAGGGTGACCTTTACACTTGGTTGTGCAAGAGCGCGGTGACTTTCAATTAGGCAGGAGATAAGAAGCCTAGTTAGGGCAGCGGCCGTCAAGTGCACGGGTCGAGGATCCCAGTTCTTTCACGATTTTTTTACGCGAGCTCGCAGTGTTTTACGCCTCGTGGGATCCCGACTTTTGACCAGTTCCGCTGATCCTTTGTTTTAGGATACCCATGCGGGGGATCTTCGATTTTAGTTTTTCGTACGAGCTCGTTTGCCCGTTACCGGTCGGGCCCATTTCTAGAGTGACTTTCCGGAGAGTCTCTCTCACCCGTCTCTGGAGCGTAGTTTTGGAGTAAAATCTTTCCCTCTATTGGACGACACTTCCAATTAGAGGGCGAGACGAAAGAGCCGTATGAGGCTACCTCATCGCTTGAGTTTTTGGTTACTTTTCACCAGCAGACTTGGCGATGCTACATCCAATTCATTCATGTCTACATTTAGGCCATCTAGGCTTATACATGAGACAATTGCAGTTGAGGTTTGGAGGAGTTACAATCAAAGTTGAGTTGGTAGAAAGTGACTAAAATTGTATTCGAAATCTCCATAAGTTAGCGGACATGTTGGGAACTTAGTTAGGATGCATTATACAATACCGCATGACTACAGAGGCACCCCAACCTTACGACATTATTCACATCTTAGCGTAATAGTGCGAGGTTATAAAAAGACCATGACCACAGACTATCCACCAAACTTAAGAGTTTAAATCGAATCAAGAATAAGTTAAAAACCTAAATCATCGCCATTATAAAACTCCATATTTTAGTTTTTTATATAACACGAGATTAATAACTATATGTGTATATATACATATGAGTCATCAACTATTACCGAAAAATATATAAGGCTATAAGGCAATTGCGGAAATTATGCATATGTCATTATCTACTACGTAATAATGTGAAATACAAGTGGAAATGGGAAAACTTTAAGCATACATCATTGTAGAATGAAAACCTCTTTCTCAAACAAGTAGTTGCAACTTTTGATTGTTATGCCTTTCTACTTGTTTTTTTTGTATCCATATTAAATGTCTGCTTATTTTATAATATAAATCATGGGTATACCAACGCTCACTGATACCTCTTCTTCCTTACATGTTTTGGCAGGCAAGGAGCCTGATGCTCTATAGCTGTTAATGACTTCGGAAGATCGTGTATATACTAGACGGTACGGTCTCTTTTGGTTCAGCTTCTTTTGTTGTAGCTTTTGTACTATTATATTATAGATGTTTTTCTTCTTCAATCTGATGTTGTGATATGTGAATGTATCGTCAGCTTCATGTACATATTCTAAATTTATATATGAAAATAATGAAAAGAAAAATTGGTGGCTCTTGTTGATGTGCTATTATGTGATGATACAATGCTACTTAAATGTGAATGTCTTATGTAGCTTCAACGCGAAAATTTTTCCCCAAAATTTCACTTAGTGCGATGTCATGTGAATGAAATAATGCGAATGCGGTGTAAACGGGTACCCGGATCCGAGGGGGTTCACAACTGGGTTACTGACTAAGGATTAATCGACAATCGATAGACTAATCAGATTTAGTCGAACTTTAGTTGGTTTTGAATTTTATAATTTTTTTGATACGAAAGATGGGGAAACGCTCCAGAGGTGACCGCAACATATAATTTAATATCATAAGGTAAAAGGCTTACATTCTCCAGATCTTGAGAAGAGATCTAGCAAAAAGAGTTACATTGTCAACATAAAACCTTTTAGATCGAAAAATAACCCATTGTGTGACATCCAACTTGTATGAATGATATAGGGTTGAAGAGCTCCTCCATAGGTATGAACTGGTTGGCCACCATCGATATCGAGTCCCAAATTCTTGTGTTGGAGAAGATATCAATCCAATGGACACTTGCAGCTTCCCACACATGACAGATGCATGTGTAGTTGTGGAAGAGATTGTCTATGTCCTCATTACCGTTGTCGCACAAGGAGCAAACAATGTCGGTTTCCTGCACCAACGCCACTCTTTTGACCTTGATCAGAATTCGCTTCCATCTAAGAAGCCAAAGGAAAGTCTTCGGCTCGAGAGGGATCTTCAGTGTCCCTATCAGATTGCAATCACTCTTCAACATGCCATGATCAAAAGGCACGTTGGAGGATAACACCTTGTAAGCCTTCTTCATAATGAAATCGCCATCTCTCCATACCTGATGGTTGCAACCCTCAGATGGACCAAGGTAGTCCGCAATCATCTCAGACAGATGCAGGAAGTCATTATATCGTTGCACCGAAAGAGGCAATGAAAAACATGGCATCTACTGGGCGTCAATCCAGGCCTCCCTCACATGCAGCTCTCGATTCTCCGCCAACGAGTACTTGCAAGGGAAAGTTTTATGCAACGGTTCATTGCCAGACTAGTTGTCCTTCCAGAATAGAAACGATCCTCCATCCCCTAGGATCAGACGCATCCGCAACATAGTCTCGCTAATAACCATGCTGACCCCTCTCAAAAACGACAAGGCGAGGTGAGTTGAGGAATCTGCCATTGGTGGTCGAGCTCGAATGCTATAAATGTCTCAAATGAGTCTGCAAGTAAGGTCCTTTCCCCCACCAACGAGATACCCACTTCAGCATAAACAACTTATTAATTTCCTCCAGTCTGAGAACCCCAAGGCCCAATTGATCCTACGAAGAGGTAACCATCTCCTAGTTCACCAAGTGTATTCCTTTCGACTGCATGTTATTTATTCCCCTTAGGAAGCAACACATGCACACCTCTATGCGCTAGCGAATACCCACATACATCATCCATGTGGAAATAAAAAATAGGTATGGGAACTAGAACCGCCTTCAGCAATACTGGCTTCCGCCCATTAGAAACACTCGAGGCCTTATCGATCCGCGAAGGCCAGTCTGCCTGCGTCAGCTTGCCATAAGCCAAGGGAAGGCCATGTTACACCATAGGTAAAGTCTCGGACTGGGTGTCAATGATCCCATTATTGTCCTCTATCTTCGCCTTCGAGAGCCCAAAGGGCACACATGTAGATTTCAGTTTATTCATAACTAGCCCGAACAGCTCCCAAAGACATCCAAAATGATGTTCATAGCCCTGACCTCCATGCATCGCCCCTCGATGAAGAAGACGATATTGTCCGCACACTGTAGAAGGGGGATAGAGATATCTCTAATAAAGTTCGTTATTCTGCCCATTTCAACCACCTGTGCAGTAATGGTGACAATCACATCTGCTGCAAGAACAAAGAGTAGGAGTGCCTAGGGGTTCACCTGACGAACGCCTCTTTGCAGTTGGAAAAACCACACTCCGGATGCCCATTCACCACAACCAAGAAGGAATATGTGGCAACACATCTCTTCATCAAGTGATCCAAATCTGAGGGAACTGACACATAGCCAGCATCGACAAGAGGAAACATTAATCAACACAATCGTATGCCTTTGAGAAATCAACTTTTCATAGAAAACCCTTCATCTCCCTTCTCTTCTAGTCCCCAACCAGATCAGACGTCATTACAATATTATCCATCATCAAATGATCAAATACGAATGTCGCCTGCACCGATGCAACCAATATTAATTCCTCATTTCTCTTTGTCCCTTCCTTGAGCAAGATGAAAAACATCACTTTATAGATCCTGCCAAAATCGTGGTTTGCCATAACAAACTCAGTCGTCACTCTTATCAGGTCTCCCTGAACACTGTTCCTGAACTCCACATAGAACAATACCAAGGATCCGTTAGGGCTCGATGCCCCGTTTGGATTTATCTTCCAGACCGCCTTCTTAACCTCATCCAACAGAAATCCTCTAACAAGCACAACCTGCTGGTTGGGCGAGAGACCGGAAGCCCCCTGCCCAAGCCATCTCCTGCCCCCGATGGGCGCCCTACGGGTCATACACTGAAATTATTGGACGTCCGCCTTGCCAACTTGGGATCCCCTTCTCGCAACCCCCCTCCACCGAAATGTTGTGGGTGAGGTTGCGACGACACCTCTTGTTTGCCACCACATGAAAGAATCTGATGTTCGCATACCCTGTCTAGATCTTTGGCATCACCCCACCTCCTGCTTCTTGTCCTCAAAAATGATTTGTTGGTTCGCATCTCTTTCTAATAGCTTTAGCTAAGAGATCTTCCGAGAGTCTTCCCTTTTGTCCGTGTCAACAATTAGATTTCGTGCTGTACAACGTTGGGCAATGCGGTTCTCACGGTTTGCTTTCTTGAAGTCACTGATTCTCTTCTAGAGTGCCTCCAGCTTGGAGAAGAGGCAGCGTGTAGCTGACCCTCACCTATCCAAGATGACCTTAAGTTCTCCACCATCTCTTGGAAATCATCCTTTAGTAGTCATGACTTCTCAAATCTAAAGGAGCGAGGGAGATTCTCCTCCTCAGATGGCCATACGATCGGTGTATGATTGGATCTAGAATGCAACACATACACCCTAGCCAAAGGAAATGACGACATTAATTCCGTAGAAGCAAGGAACTTATCGAATCTAGACTTGGAGCATGAACTACGCCAGGTAGATGCAATCCAGCTCATCCAAGACATCAAGCTGGAGACCTTTCACAACAACTAAGAAGTCATCTGTCCCAAATCTTGCCCCTACGGGACTCCGGTCGATCCGTCGGAAGGCGGGTAACGTTGAAGTCGCCTCCTACCAACAAACAAACTGCTGGAAAAAGGCTTCTGGTAGCCCACAGTCCCGCCTAGTGCTGTGGCCATTGTTGGTGATTGGTCGGGCCATACACACATGAGACTGCAATGGGAGAACCCGTCCTCTTGTCCTTCAACAACGTCGGGACCACATGACTGCCCAATATCTCAGTCTCACAAACAAAGAGGCCCCTACCAACAAAGAGGCCCCCACATCAAGCAACAAGTAGCCCGCCAGCACCACTAACACTTGGTAAAACTCTGTACTCCCTTAGATAAGTCCCCCCAATTGAGGTCCACAACTGGTTTGTCCTTGATTGAACCTTTGTCTCCTATAATTAGATGATATCCCATGTGAATAAGAGAGAAGGCATTTCACCACCCCTCACTTCTCCAGGTCTTCCAAACCCCACACATTCCGCACGGTTATCTTCATTGACTAACATCCTTTTTCCCTGAATTGCGGAGCACCCCTGCACTCCTCGCAACTGCCTCACAGAAATGGGCATCAAGCTCAAGAGTGCATACCAATAGCTCAAGATGACGAGAATCCACTAAAGGGGACACAACAGATTGCGGCCTTGAGCGCTTACGAACATAAAATTTAAGTTCATCCACTCCCTCCAACTGCAAAGGGAGTCGAGGATGCATGGGGCAACCACCGTTCTTCGACTTCTTCCCCTTGCCAATGCATCCTGCATAGGGCTCCGCCCGATCTCGACTAGGGTTGATGAGCTCCATCCATGACAAATGACTACAATTGCGATTCAGGGTTTTTTTCTTTTCGATTTTCTTAATAACCGCTAGATAGAGCATATGTTAGATTAATTCAATGATCTGGTTGAGTTAATGAACTAAACTAAGGGTTTTTTTTGAAAGTAAGCGGGAGTGGCTTCCCAAGAAGGGATCACCTCTTATTTATTAAACTAGAAAAGTATAAGAAAAATATTACATGTACCTATCCCTGCATTGACCACACTCGACACAATGCCTTACAATGTTCTAACATGTTTTGAGATATAAAAACATTCCCCTTAAAGATGGATCCATTCTGCGCACACCATATGGCCCAAACTACCACAAACAGAAGGGCACAATCCTCATTGGAATTCCCATAGACATTTCGACGAATTCCATCTTCGTCCACACATCAGCGGGATACGTGCACGAAAAAAAAGTGATCTTGATCTTCAGTCGCCAATCCACACCTGTTGCACGAACTGTCTTCCCCTCACATAGTTGCCCCCGACCTCTCCTTCGTGAGAGTCCTCCCTAGCCTGAACATCTAAATAAAAATCTTAACCCTGGCCGGTACCTTGCTTTTCCATATAATGATGATATCCATTCTCTCTGCTTCATCGATCCCCTCCTCCTCCTCCACGGTAAAGTGTAAATACACCTTCTTGACAGAGAATCTTCCTTCATCCCATACGTGGTGATCCCTACCCTCAGAAGGCTTTTGCTCAGTAGCCAAAGCTGCCTGCATCTCCATGAATTACCCCACCCTTTGGTCCGAAAGTTCCGCCACAAAAATCAGTGTCCACGCCCCTTCCCCCCTTACTTCCCTAACCACCACCTCTTTATTCACCGCCCGCTGCATTAGCCTTGGGTTGCAAACTCCCAAGGCCCCCTCCCTAGTCCACTCGTCCAACTAGAATCGAATATCGTCTCCATTTCCTCTACAAGGCCACATCTTGTTTGACATCTACACCAAGACCGCCCTTACTCTTTGCCATAACGAGGAAGGCATGCGTACCCTCTTGGTCTCCAAAGACATCGACACCCCATACACTCTTCTTAACAACCTGCACACCAAATCTTCAGAATTACCCCATATACGCATCACCTACTTCGCTAAAATAGCTTTATTCATCTCTTCCATCTTCTTGACTCCCAGTCCGTCGTTTTTCTTATGCATCGTAATCCTGTCCCATCCTATCAAGTGACAATCCACTCTTGCTTTCCATCTAACCAGAAAAGCCTCCTCAATATTACCTCAATCTCGCCTCGAATCCCGACGGGCATAAGTCTCGTAGAGCAGAAGATAATTGGTATAGCTGACATAACATGCTTTGGTCGGACCAACTTCCCACCCTTGGACAACAACTTTGCTTTCACCCTGCCAGTTTCCCCTATATTCTTTCGACCACAGGCTTCCACTCCTTCGCCTTAACCCTGCCCGCCACCAAAGGCAATCCTAGATATGGAATCGATATTGCTGCGAGTGGGCAACGAAGAATCTTTGCCACCTCGCCGCCTCCACCTCTGAAAGGCCGAATGGGACCACCACAGACTTGTCCAGATTAATTTTGAAACCCGAAATATCTCCGAAGATGTCCAAAACTTTCCCCACCCCCTGAATCCCTTCCTCCTCCGCTCCAAGAAAGATAACAGTGTCGTCAGAGTATTGTAACGGTGGAATAGAGATATCCTCTCTTCTGTAGCCCGATGACCACCTGTCCGACGTCGCTGCGCGTTGGCCAAGTTCACAAACAATAATGGTGCTAATGGGCACCCATGCCTGATTCCCCTCCGTGGTTAAAAAATCCTCCTTCTGGCTGGCCATTAACCTGCACCACAAACATAGTCGTCGTAATACACTGCTTAACCCATGCAACCCATCGCACAGGAAAACCCCTTTTCAACAGAGAATTCCATAAGAATCTCCAATCTACACAATCATATGTTTTGGAAAAGTCGACCTTCCAAAGTACTCTTGAATTCGATCTCTTCCAATCCGTCACCACTTCCTATGCCGTTACCAGTCCATCCGCCATAGCGCGCCCTGGTTTAAAAGCCGATTGCTTCCACGACACAATTTGATGTAGTAGTCTCTCAACCTGTTAGCCAAAACCTTTGCAATGATGAGATAGATGCCATTCGAGATCACAATGGGCCTGAAATCTTCCACTCTGACCGATATGTTCTTCTTCGGCAGCAGACAAATCAACGCCCTGTTTAACCTTCCATGTTTTTCATCACATAATTCCATCACCACCTCCATGATTTCCCCCTTAATCAACTCCCACAATTCCCTATAGAAGCGAGCCGAAAATTGGTCTAGGTCATGTGCCCACTTTGCATTAAGTGCCCACACTGCCCCCTTGAACTCCTCCTCCGTAACACTTCTGACCAGGTTAGCAGCCACTACTTCTAAAATGCTAGCTATGCCCTTCCCCTGCCACCCCTAAACTTCCCGAGCCTGTCGTCGACCAAATCTCCAATAGTGTGTCCTCAACGCGTCTCCAATCTCCTTATCCCCATCAACCATCCTTCTCTCCACTTCCATCGAGCGTATGTGGTTCCTCCTCCAACCATTAGCCACTGCATGAAAGAACCTCGTATTCGCATCCCCTTCCTTCACCCACCGTTGGCGGGCCCTCTGACTCCACGTAGCCTCATCCTTCCTATCGTCCTCTAATATATGTGCCAGATACCCTCCCCTCTCCTCCATCCCTTGGTCAAGCAATTCCCGCTGGTCCTCCAACCTATCCAATCGACTCATTGCCTACTCGTCCCTCCTCCTCTTCTCACGTCGTTGTTCATGGATTTCCCTGCCCTTTTCCGTTAGGAAGCCCCTCAGTGCCTTCAGCTTCCCTGCAAGTCTCGTTGCCGCCGATACCACCATCGTACAATGTTTCCAGAAATCGGATACAGAATCTCTGAACCCCTCCTTTAGCAACCAAGCTGCCTCGAAACGAAAGTATCACTTGTGACGGCTCCCCTACCCAAAAGACCACAACAGTGTATGATCCGAGTGTGCCCGGGTAGGGCCCAATGCATCGCAAAAGGAAACATAGAAAACCCCATCGTGGACATCAAGAATCGGTTAATACGAGATCTCGATCTGGAATTTCGCCAAGTGTATTTGCATCCCAAGGCATCCATCACCATCACCCCATTCATCTATTGCTTCCTACATCAGCCCCGAACCGACAGCTCTTCCCCCTCTTCCACCGGGACGATCTTCCGTGAATAAGGTAATGTTGAAATCACCGCCATTGATCGATGAGATGTTTGGGAACTCAGCCCTTGTAGTCCCAAGCTCCTCCGTCAAAACATCCACTCCCATGCCCCCGCATAGGCCATAAACATTGGATTAAGAACACGAATCATGTCCCCCCAGGCGAGACAATTGATAGTGGGTAAAGACCTTTAATTTCCTCTCCTTCCAATTGGAAAACATCCCGGTTCCACCCCATCATGATTCCCCCTGTCATGCCCTTTGCCCCGAGTGCCCTGACCTTCTCAAGCCTCCTACTTCCAGCCACTCTCCAAACTTCCTTAAATCCCACAATCACCTTTGTTTTCTTCACCAAAGCTACATCTGCACCGTTCTCCCAAATCAGCCTTCCAAACACACATTTCTCCTCCCCCAAATTAGCTTCCTTATACTCCATGAAACAATCTTCATTTGGGCGCTATCGTCGAACCCTGCGGTGGAATCACACCGATGCATCTGAACAGCTCTCGCCTCTTGCCTCTCACCATTTCTTCTTCCCAGATCGGATCTGCGTCTTCTCCCACCACCAATTCGTGTATTTCCTGAGAAATATTTCCTCCCCTTTCAACACCGTATGTCTAACCTTTGCAATCTCCATTGTCCGAGTCCTCTTTCCACTGAATCGCCCCTTCTTCCACACAATGCCCCAAGTGCCGTTCCTGAGCCATGCTTCCTTCTCGCTTAGCATCATCCACATCCCGACTCCCAGGAATGACCGCCTCTCGGTTGTACATCATCGCCCTTCTCCTCCTTTCCGCGGCCGTCGCTCTGACATAGGTAACCCCAAACCTGCCCCCAATCATGGGGATGTTGTGCTACCACCCATCGGAGATGGCCCTACAGTAGCGAGGTTTACCCCCATTGAGAAACAGGTGTCATCTTCGTAAAGGAGAGCTGGTGCAGAGGCCAGGACATCCGGTGCAGATGCCATGCGTTCCATTGTAGAAGGTCGTAGGGCTGTTGTAGAAGGTCAAATCCCAGGTTCCTTGGTTCGACGCCAGCCCCAATCGCCAAGTATGCCATTCCCTCGTAATACTTCCATCGAACGAGTCGTACGTGGATCGCCACATCCGGCTGCAGATCCCACCAAATTGGTCACCTTGGAAATGGATCTTCGAGCCCTAGCCACCTTCTAAGCAATGGCCAGCCTTCCCGCATCTGCATTCCTATACCTGATTGCAATACGCAGATCCATTCCAGTTCGACTCGGCTGGTCCACCTTCCTGTGTGCGAATCCGCCCCACTTTCCCGATTCAGATGCGCCTCGCCTGCAATGATATGCTCTAGACTCCTGACCCACTAGACCCCTCACCACTTCCGAGAATAGGAGGTTTTTCCAACGTTATTAAGCCCATTATTCACGCAACCCAAGAACACCTCGCCCGATGCAACAAGTTTGTATGTACTACACGGAACCTCCATAGCTGAGAAAGGAAATACCTGTTGAAATCCGTCAAAAACTCCCTTTCTCTTTCTGAAAATACATATTCCGAGTGCGAGGACATCGGCCTGCCATCCTGACCACCTTCCGTCACCAACGTATCCCTGCGCTCGACCTCAATGCGACATCCCGTTCCTCCGAACCGCGCCACCAATCTACACGGGAACCTAACAACCTGCCCGACCCCCTGCACTACCAACCACGGTGGTTGGCCCTGCAGCAAACGGAGGAAACAATCTCGGATACATGCAACACCAGAGCAACCAGCGAATGCACTAGCGCAAGTTCACGGTCCATCAGCGGTATCCCACGAACAACGAAGGTCCCCTCCTCCTTCAATGGGAACTCACCCCCGTCCCTAGGCAAAGGAGCGCACCAATGCATTCGTCCAGCGGTTGTTCGAGAAAAAAGCCACCAACCTTCTCGCATCATCTACGAACAACCCATGTGCACATACGTTCGAAACCCCCAGCAACACCACATCTCCCGTGAATCATGTTCCAAGAACTTAACCCACATCCACCATGTCCTCCGCCATTGCCTCGGCATACCCCCATCAGGATCTCACGACTCTTAGTCCTCACCACCTTCCCTCCCACCTTTTTGGCAGGGTATTTCGCATTGGCCGTCGGCAAGGCCTCCAAACACGCACGAGCACACGAATCTTAGACGTCCATTTCCGCAGCACGTAAAACATTTCGCATGATCTCTGCTTTCCGCGGCCATATGTCCCTGTAGAGGTTTACGTTATGTTATATTGCACTGTCACATATTTCTTATTTATCTCATGTATGTCTATGTAATTTTTTTGAAACTCAAAAAACGGGGGACGCACTCGGTGGTGCTCACCCCAGATTTATTAATATAAAAATAAAGGGAAAAAAGAGAGACTTACAGTGGGTGGATACAAAGGGTAAAAGGGAAAAGAAAGAGCGCAACCAAAATCGGACGGTACCACAAAACCAATGCCCCGACAACCCCAAGAAACAATTAAACAACTGACCAGTCACGGACCAACCGAGAAGCAGAAATTAGGACATTTTCCGAGTAGAATCTCTGACCAGAAAACAGCGCCTCATTCCTAGAAGTCCAAATGCACCACAACCGAGCGATAGCAGAGAGGATGTTGTTCCTACACCTAGCCCGCGAGCGAACCAAGCAATCACAGAATGAAGCGGAGTCCGTAACGTCAAGCCAAGGCAGATCCGCCCAAATGGCACGCGAAGAGCCGCAGCGGAAGAAGAGGTGGTCAATATTCTCATCATCCAGGTTGCACAGACCACAAGTAGGCGAAGCCGAAGGGAAAATAGCGGCACACCTGTTACGAGTAAGAAGACGCCCACGACGGAATAACCAGAGGAAGATGCCAATCTGCTCAGGAACCCGGAGTCCCCAAAAGAATTGACAATCCCGGAGCAGCAAATCGTCACCCCCAGCCAAGGCCGGGAGAAGGGCCCTGTAAGCAGCACGAACAGAGAAAGGACCATCCTTCCAGCAAAGGTGATCACGGCCCACCAAAGGCGAGGGCGAGACCGCTAGGATCTCCAGAAGAGCCATAAACTCCAATTGCCGTTGATCAGAGAGGTTGGCCACAAAGGTAGGCCCCCAAGCAGCACCATCCCAATAAGAAGCCACCCTCACGTTAGGGTCAGCAACCAGCGCGAATAACCGAGGGAAGATATCCTTAAGAGGCCCCCTACCAGTCCAATCATCGCCCCAAAAAAGAGTGAGGGAGCCATCGCCCAACTTCATGACAAAACGATCACGGTTGCTGGCCAAAGCGTTACCAATATCACGAGAGAAGTGAGAGGAAGATGCCAAAAAGCGGACATCCGTATCCAGCGCTAGCCTTCGGTCGAACCCAACAGCCATCCTTAAGAAGTTAAGCAACAAATTATCCTCCGGCCCACAGAGACGAGAGACCCATATGTCTATGTAATTTACCCAAGGTTTTCTCTCTATATAAGAGACCCTAGGGCTCTATGGAATAACACAACTGAGTATTCTTGACTCTGACATGGTATCAGAGCCAAAATCCTAATCTAGGGTTTTCTCTCCACCGCCCCCCCGCCGCCTTCTTCTCGAGGCCCACAACCCAGTCGAGGGTCTTCCCCAGCCGCCGCCAAAGGTCTTTCCCACCGTCGAGACCCTCCACAGCCGCCGAGGCTCTCTCCCACCGCCGCCGAGGCCTCCCTCTCCCGTCAGGGCTGAAGAAACCCTCCCGCGGGCTCCTCCTTCTCGTCGGTCGGCACTTCTTCATCTATGGGTTCAAGTGCATAAAGTCTACATATGCACTTGAATCCTATCCAGTCTTTGTAGACAATCGTCGCTTTGTCTATCATCCCCAGGTCTTCTTCTTCGGCAACATGTCAGACCAAAAGGTTGATATGCCCTCCACAGGTGCCTTTAAAGGTTCGGCACCAATAGTCAAAATGGATGGGACGGACTACGAACTCTGGGCTATGCAGTTCCTGAGTCTTATGAAGTCATGTGGTAAGAAGCACATTCTTACCGAAGATGAGCCGACAGAGAAGACGAGGATATATGCGTCATGGGAGGCTGATGATGCGTATGCCAAGATCTGGCTGTCGGGGACGCTCACGATGGAGATTGCCAATGACGTCCTCCATCAACCCACCGCCAAGGCGATGTGGGATATTCTGGCTACTACATATTCTCAGGTGCACCAACCCACAACTCCCCGGAACGAGACTAAGATGCTGCAGTTGTAACATGATATTTTTACCATGAAACAAAATGGGAGGCCCCTTCATTCTCTGTACACGTCCCTACGGGGGATGTTCGAGAAATTATATAGCACCATTCCGCTCACAGCCATACCGGAGCAGCAGAAGACGTTTCACAATGCCACTATGGTAGGCGTCTTACTTGCTGCACTTGATCCGGAGTACGAGGCGACCCGCTCTCAGATCCTCGCCGACGTAATTATTCCTTTAATGGAGGAAGTCTACAGGAGGCTCAGTCATATCTCTGTTCCCTCCAGCGCTGCAACTCCACCTTCTTCGGCAATGGCGGTTTCCAGAGGACGAGGTAGTTCGTCTTCATTTCGTGGCTGAGGAGGTAGCGCACGTGGCCGAGGAGGTCGTATGCGTTCAACGTGCTCATTCTGTCGTCGCACTGGTCATTTTGAGGATACATGCTATTCCAAGCATGGTTTTCCTCCTTCGGCACGTGTAGCGGATCATGTTCTGGCTCCGTCAGCATCTACTCCAGATCACAGGTTCGAGGAGCTTGTGGCACGGCTTCGTGACTGTGAACCCCCTAGGATCCGGGTACCCGTTTACACACATTTCGCGTTACAACATTCATTCGCATTAGATTGCATATGCTACGGAAATACAGGGAAATTTTTCGCGCGGATAATTTTCCACATGACATTCACAATCATAGCCACAAGTTATTAGAACAATTGTCACCAAAATCTTATTTCATTAACTTCCATATATTTCACATGTACAAAGTCTGACAGTACATACAGTATATCCCAAAAATCTGACTGAAGAGAAAGAAACATAATACAATATAAATTGAACAAAAATTGGCACAAAATAAACCATACCATTGGGTATAAAATTTATCTCCTGAAATCATTAACCCGCTACTGTGCTAAAGGCTCCTTGCCTGCCATGCGTGCAAGGAAGAAAAGGCGTCAGCGGGTGCTGGTACTTCCCATAAGTTTATATAAAAATAACAGGCATTTATTATTTACAAAAGAAAGCAAGTAGAGAGGCATGAGCAACTCAAATTAAAATTTAATTCTACTTGCAAATGTAAAAGGTTTCCAAATTTTTAGTAAGAACATCTCATGATCAGCCCTTATCCCCACATTTCCCACTTAAGCATATTTCTCTAGTAACTGAGTGTATATTTGATTCTCATAGTAACCAGAGATCATATTTATGAGTGATGATGGAAAGTTTGGGATGAGAAGATATATTAATATTTTTCATTCTTAAGTCTAGTAACTCCTGCCATTATTAACTTCAATTGTTTCAGATATAACTCCAGATGATGTAGATAAAGATCATGATTCTAGGTTTTGGAGATCATGTCGTGGAACTTGACGGCACACGAAATTGCTAATTTCTTGTCATTGAGATTATATCATGGTTTTCGATATAGGACTGATATGATGATGATGGATTTGATCCTTAATGTTATTTACTCCTTTTTAGTTAGTGGATAGTCTGTGGTCTTGGTCTGTGTGTAACCTCACACTATGACTCTAAGGTATTTAAAAGTACCTTAGGGTTGGGGTGCCTCCGTAGGCATGCGGTGTTGTATAATGCATCCTAACTAAGTTCCCAACACGTCCACTAACTTACAGGGATTTCGAATCAGATTAAAGTGACCTCTAATCAACCTAATCTTAATTATTATTTCCTCCAAACCTTAACTGTACTCTCTCAGATGTAACTCTCGATGTTTTAGATGTAGATATGGATGATCTGGATGTAGAATCGCCAAGTCTGTTGGCGAAGTAAAAACTCAAGCGGTGAAGAAGCCAACAAAAGGGCTCTTCCGTCTCGCCCTCTAATTGGAAGGACGGTCCAATAGAGGGATAGGTCTAACTCCCAAACTACGCCACTGAGACGGGTGAGAGGGACTTCCCGGAAAAGTCGCTCTAGAAAAACAGCCCGACCGGTAACGGGCAACCGAGCTCGTACGTAAAACTGAAAACCAGGATCCCCCGCCTGGGTATCCTAAAAGACAGGGTCAGCGGAACTGGTCTAAAGTCTGGATCCCAACGAGGCGTAAAAACACTGCGAGCTCGCGTAAAAATCGAGAAGGGATTGGGATCCTAGACCCGCGCACTAGGCGGCCGCTGCCCTAACTGGGCTTCCTATCTCCCGCCCAGTTGAGGGTCACCGCGCCCTCGCACGGTCAAGTGTAAGGGTTACTATGACCGGCAATCTTGATTATAAGGCACTATTGATTTACCCATTCCTTTAAACCTTCATCAGTTTCTCCTATAGATGACTTATTGGTCTAGATGTTTGTCTAAATTTTTTTTTCAAGAGACTAATTTGAGGGTTTCTAAATATAATACTCATGAATTCATTGTTGGTGTCATAAAAGAAGAGATCCTAAGATTGGTATTCCAGATCATGACATAATCAAAATTTTATTTATTTAAAACTAATAATCCACATAGTCAACCTTCCCCCCCATAATGTGGAAAAAAAAAGCTTGGTTGGTGTTTGATTAAGAGAATACACTTGCTTTACATAGCATTCAGACTCCAGTAATTTTAGAAGTCTGAACTGTTTGTTTTATTTGTTCTGGGCAATAGTCCAAATATACTAATATATACGTGCCCTATACATTTCTAATTATTTATGTGCATTCCTACTTATTAAAATGGCATTGGTGCAAATTCTGATCATCTTTACTAGAATTATGCTTTAGTGATGATCCATATTTATGATTTATTTATATATTGATATTTCTTCTTTATGAATAATCTGGGTCATGGATAAGTGGTGGAAAACTTGAATATAATTAACATAAACTATGGATTTGACGGCCAGAATGTAAAAATTTCTTTATAATTATCACAACATACACTAAGCAGAACTAACTAACCTCCTTAACTAAATCAAGTATCAATTTTTGAGTTTTGTTTATAATTAACCATGAAAGAAACTGGGTGGTAAGCATTTTTGCCCAAATCAGTCAACAGCAGTGAGGATTTTTTTTTCTTAACATATGATTACAACAGTCATTCCTATAGGAGATCAAATTCCTAGTCAGACTTGCTGAAATTTTGGATTCTTATAAATTCTTACAAAGAATTAATTTACCAAGATACTCAAGAACCAACCACCATTCACTGTGACATTATTCATGCATTCATAATATTTTTTTTAAAACCCTTTATCATACAGGGTCTACAAGATGTCCGGGAAAAACTCGTGGTAAACTGAAAATTCAATGTATAGCAAAGACAATATTTTAATCTCACACAAGATGAATATATATTCTTCCACCATTAGTATATAGCCAGTATACCTACACACACATATATATTCAGAGAATGTTATTCTATTCCTGTCAATCAATACTTTCAATTGAAATAATGATCTCTAAATATAACAAGTGATACCTTTTTGATAATAGTCAAGAAATTGTTATCTATCAATATTTCAGAAAGCGTGAAGATACATTCCAGAACTTCCAATGTTCAGCTTAAACTCATAATGCAAAGATCAAGGGACGGTCTTTGTTAAATTCTGGTTCTTACTAAAGTTAAGTGTTGGAATGGTGAAAACTTGTATGATAATCTCATGCATGGCTGTCGTGAGAGTGAAAATGGGATTGTAAATACAATCAAGTGAAATGAGCATGCATGGCAGCAAGGGAGAGGGGAGGGATGTACCTGTGATCTCTCCAATTTGGAGAAAGAAAATCTTTGCATGCAGTGGCTGCAGCTGGAAGGGTTTGGAGGAGAGCAACAACAGCTCAATCAGTTGGGGAAAAGAGCAACAAAATTCCTCCAGAGAGCTACTGGATAGCAGGTTCTAATGGAGAGAGAAATGGGGTCTTCATTGGTGAATAATGGAGAGAAAGAAAAGAAATGCAGAAAAAAAGAAGAGGGGAAGAGTTGGGATTTTGTTGGAAAAAGAAGAGGGATAATTGGGGGGAAAATAGATAGAATTGTACCTTAATAAGGTTTCCTGCAGCAGCTAATGTCGTAGAGAGTTCCTCAGCAGTAGGCATCAACTTCAATCAAGAGGAGAGAAAGATGGAAGAGGGGAGAGAACTTTGCCCCCACGGCTGGGATTTGAGAGTATTGTGGGAAAAAACGAGAAGGGTTTGGGGGTATTTAAGGGTGTTTTGTTGATAGAATTTAGGGAGATGATTCTCCTTTATGATGACAAGTGGAAGTCATAAAAAGAACAAGTGGGGGTAGCATTTAGAGACCGTACGGCTGCTGTCTGTACAGCTGTACAGACAACATAATTTAGTTCTTTAGATTTTTTTTTACAAATTCTAGTCTCTTTGTTTCATACTCTTAAAAATCTACCGTACCCGCACCCTGGGTGTCGGATTTCGACGCACCGTATCTCGAATTTATCGTCTCAGAGTGACGGTCAATATGAGTATAATATTGATATACTTCTGATCGAGTTTTGAATACCCGAAATTTTCGGATACGATTTTTTTTTGTTTAAGATTAAATTTTGTGATTTAAAAATATCAAACGACCTCCGATTGACGAACGGTCGATCCCGTTGGTCTTGTATCGTCGAATCGGATCTCATGATGGTCTTGGTTTGTTTCACGGTTTCTGAATTTGCGTCGCGGCTTTTTCGCGGCACGCATTACGATGCGACCGATTTTTGATCGATTCCGCCCGAACGACTTTTGATTTCCGATCAGTTGATCGTTTTAGGTTGTCTAATGTTGCCGAATAACTTTATTGACTTAATCGGACCTTAATCGGGTCGGGCTCGGGTTTGGCGGATTTCGGATGTTACAGTGACATTATGCCACAGTCATCGTCAGAGGTTGCTGATACATCTGACGTTACGGATTCTGTGTTAGCGAGTAATTCTGATATGCTAGTACCTCAGGTAGTACTTCTGCCTTTCGTCATAACCACGATCTGTCAGGTTGGATTGTCGACTCTGGAGCCACCCATCATCTCTGCCGTGACAGAGATATGCGGCAGTCCTACAGGGATATTCAGTCTGGTCGTTCCGTGCTCATAACTGATGGCACTCATTCCCCTATTGTGGGTCAGGGGGAGACCTCATTATCACCCTCCATGCACTTACAGAATGTTTTATGCTCCTGAGTTCTCCATGAAATTTATTATCAATTAGTCAGATTACAAAAGATTTGCACTGTCGTGCTATATTTGACCCATCTTCTGTCATTTTTCAGGACATACTAACGAGCAGGGTAATTGGCTGTGGTTCTGAGCATAATGGACTCTATCGTCTCGTACGGAACTCCTATGCTGGCGTCTCACTTCACTCTCAGGGATTCGTTTCTCCATATACATGGCATCTTCGCTTTGGTCACCTTCCGCTCCAGAAGATGCGTCACCTCCTGCCACAAATCTCTCCGAATTCTTCATTTCGTTGTGAAGCTTGTCAGTTAGGGAAGCATCATCGTTCTAGCTTCCCTGGTCGTCAGGGTCGGAGCTGTCGCTCCCCGTTTGAGTTATTTCATATAGATATTTGGGGTCCTAGTCGTATCCCGGATCATCAGGGACACATGTTTTATCTTGTTGTGGTTGATGATTTCTCTCGTGTCTCTTGGACTTTTCTTCTTAAGAATAAATCTGAAGCAGGAAGTGTTATCCAAAATCTTATCAATGAAGTGCAGAATGTTTTTTCGTCTGCTGTTAAATATGTGCGCACGGATAATGCATTGGAATTCTGCACTCGTTCTCTTGCTCAGTTTCTTTCCTCTAAGGGCATTATTCACCAAACGTCCTGTGCTTACACATCTCAACAAAATGGTGTCACGGAAAGGAAACATCGACACTTTCTTGAAATTGCTCGCACATTACTTATTCAAAGTTATGCACCATTAGCCTTTTGGGGAGATGCTATACTTACAGCATGCTATCTGGTTAATCGTATGCCTTCTTCTGTTCTTGGGGAAAAAGCCTCAATCTCTGTTCTCTTTCCTGAGGACTTGTTTTCACTTACCCCTCGTGTCTTTGGAACAGTCGCCTTTGTTCACCGCTTGTCTCCAGGACTTGACAAGCTCTCTCCTAGAGCTGTTAAGTGCGTTTTTGTGGGTTACTCTCGAACACAAAAAAGATATCGCTGCGATTACCCTAGTAACGACAAGTACTATGTTAGTGCTGACGTTACATTTTTTGAGGCAGTTATGTACTTCTCCCCTGCAGGTGACAGGTTGGTTTCCTCCACATCTCCGGATGATAATGTCTATGTTCCTCTACCTCCAGGTCTTAGTCCATCTGAGTCCAATACACCACCACCACCACCATCGCCTCCATATCAACCCATTCCACCATTCCCTAATTTCTACACAAGGCGGTCAGGGCCTGCTCAATCTACACGTCAACCATCCAGCACGCCTCAGGTATGCTCCGATGTTATCACTAATGATGGGTTAGATAATGTACCGGTGCAGGAATCTTTGATACATGGGGAGGATCCGCCAGTCAGTACAGTAGATAATGATCTTGATCGTTCTATTGCTCATAGGAAGCAGAAGAGGCAATGTGCATCTTATCCTCTTGCGTCTCAGGTATCCTTTCATCGTCTTACTGGTGATTTCCAGAGGTTTGCAGCAGCTGTATCGACGTTGAGATCCCACGGACTTATCAAGAGGCCATGAAGATTGATAGCTGGCGTTTAACTATGGAGGAGGAGATGCGTGCCTTACTGTCTCGAGGGACTTGGTCCCTAGTTCCTGTTCCTCCAGGTGCTTCTATGCTTAGTAGCAAGTGGGTGTTCACAGTTAAATATCATGCAGATGGCCATCTAGATCGGTACAAGGCCAGACTTGTTGCACGGGGCTTCACCCAAACCTATGGGGTAGACTATTTGCATACATTTTCACCAGTGGCTCGACACTCGACGCTTCGCATTCTACTATCTGTTGCTGTGGTACGTGATTGGCCCATTTTCCAACTTGATGTCAAGAATGCATTCTTGTATGGTGATCTACAGGAGGAAGTCTACATGCAGCAGCCACCGGATTTTACTGCTGAGGGGGAGACTCACTTGGTGTGTAGACTTCATAAGGCAATCTATGGCCTTAAACAAAGTTCGAGGGCATGGTTCCAGAAGCTTTCTTAGCTGATTGAACGACCGGGGTTCAAAAGATCAAATGCGGACCACACGTTGTTTATCCAGAAGACTCCCAGAGGTACAATTGTCGTCATGGTATATGTTGATGATATTCTGGTTACAGGAGATGATGCTCAGGGAATCGAGATGACTAAATCTGTTTTGGGAAGTCGGTTTATTACGAAGGATCTAGGTACAATACGATATTTTCTAGGGATAGAGTTTGCGAGAAATGCACAAGGAATGGTGATAACCCAAAGAAAATATGTCACAGACTTGCTAGTTGAAACAGGAATGGTTGGATGCAGACCTTCGAGCACTCTTATGGACCCAAGTATGAGACTATACGACAACGACACTGAAGAGGTGTACAAAAGAAGATATTGAGGAATGGTGGGTAAGATTCTTTACATCACCATAACTCGATCAGATATTGCTTTTGCAGTAAACCGGGTGAGTCAATTTATGGAGCAGCCTAGGCAAGTCCATATGGAAGCCCTGTATATGATATTGAGATACCTAAAGTCTTCCCCAGGCACAGGTTTGTTATTTAGAAAGGATACATTTCTGTCCATTTCCGCTTGTGCAGACGCAGATTATGTAGGGTGCCCAAAGGATCGTAAGTCTACCTCAGGATTTGCTATCTTTATAGGAAACTCTTTGATTTCTTGGAAAAGGAAGAAACAAACTGTTGTGGCGAGATCCAGTGCTGAATCCGAATATAGAGCCATAGCACAAGCAAGCACAGAGATGATGTGGTTCGAGCGGTCTTGGAAGATTTGAATGTAAATGTCTCTTTACCCATGCAGCTTCAATGTGACAACCATGCAGCATTGTTCATTGCAAATAATCCAGCTTTTCATGAAAGAACAAAGCACATCGAGGTAGATCTACACTAGAGACATGATCCAGAAGGGCTTAATTTCCACTTCACACGTCAAGTCAGAGGACCAGTCTGCTGATATATTTACCAAGCCATTGCTCAGAGGACCTTTCCAGAGATGTTCTTCCAAGCTGAGCATGATTGATATCTATGCTCCATCTTGAGGGGGAGTGTAGAGGTTTATGTTATGTTATGCTGCACTGTCACGCATTTCTTATTTACCTCATGTATGTCTATGTAATTTACCCAAAGGTTTTCTCTCTATATAAGAGACCCTAGGGCTCTATGGAATAACACAACTGAGTATTCTTGACTCTGACAGTCCCCAGCCACCGCACCGAAAGCAGCGACCTCGAAATCGTGTCACCGACTTTCGGTTTGCTCTATCACGAAAATCGCCGTGCAAAGATTGCCGAGGCACCGAAACACTTGCCCCTCTCTCTACTCGTCGTCGCCCACCTCCCCTAGTCCACCCGCGCTCGTCCATCTCCCCTTAAATACAATTGCTAATCAGGGTTTGTGGGTGTAAGATGGAGTAACTATTCGGGATTTATTGTGATTATTTATTATCGAGGATTATGCATATGAAACTATTCAGGCTGATGGATGTAAATATCTCATAAAATTAAAGAGATATTCTACATTATCATATTTATCTCTTAAGCACAGTATGATTTCTTGCTGACACGAAGCCCAGACCATGCCACAGGAAGCATCCTTTGTCTAATTCTCTTTTACTGATAAGCTTTTTTTTCTGTTTGTTATATTTTAGATGGGCTGCAGAAGCCATTGAAGTGTACTTTAGCAATCAGTTATCTTCTTGCATTTTAATGCTGCAATTCTATCGCAGAAAACAAGTTTGCCGTTGGAAGTGGGGCAAGAACAGTTTGCATCTGTTATTATGATCAGCAAAATAACTGGTAATGAACTTTCCTACTGATTGTAATTTTCAGATTATTTTTGTGGATCTAACTTTGCTAATGATTAACAACTATACAAGAAAGATTCCATGTTTCTTACATTCTCTGTCGTGGTTATGATCATCACCGTTGTATTCATAAGTCTGTGCATGTGATTAAATATGTGGTTTCATTACGACAGCTATTTTAATGTAAGACATGCATTTGCTTTATTATTTTATTTGTGTCGATATTAGTATACTTAATATATATTTTGATAATTTGGGACCTTCTTTCCATTCGCCAGCAGGAGAGATGTACTTTTCTATGAGAGCGTTCTGCTTTAGTTCGTTTTCTCTGAATGGTTCTCTCATCTATGTGCTTTCGACTTAATTCAAACAGAGAGACTAAGGCAACCATTAGATAAATCATAGAGAATATGTGTTAGAGTATTTGGTTGTGCGCCCTTTATGTTGTAACAGGGTAAATGGATCCTGGAGAAGATCCATTTACCCCCATCATGTGTTTAGTCCCACATGGACCAACGGTGGGACTTGGAGGCTCTGGGAAGGCTATATAAGGAGCCCCAGACCTCCTGTACTCATTGAGAAAGTGCAATGCATAGCATGCCCCTTTGAGGGCTTCTCCCGTGGTTTCATCCCGCTCCTCACGGAGTAGGGTTCCATGTTAAAATCCCGCGTTCTTATTTTGTTCTTTATCTTTTCCATGTTCGCTTCCGCATTCTTCATATTTTATAACATGGTATCAGAGCGGGTCGATTCTCGGAGAGTTTATGTTCTTTAGTTTTTTTTTTCTTTCGAGATTCGATTGTAGTGTTGTTATTCTTGAAGATCATTTATATTCCTGAATCAAGTTCTGCAATTTTTCATGGGTTTTGAAACCCTAATCTCTCGAGTCTTGTTCGCTGCCATCCTTCGGATCCATAGATCCATGCAGCGGCTTCATCAAGTTCCAGTTGTGCAAGAGCGCTGGCGGCACGATACTCCAGAACCTCAAGGCCTCCAGCGAGACCCCACGATGCGCTGTTCCCAGGCAGCGTGCACAGGCGCACAGGCGGCACCCCGATCTTCAACTCCTGGCGGAACCATATCTCGAAAAAAAAATAAAAATTTGTGCGAATCGCACCCCGGTCCAAGCGACGCGCCCTCCTCTCGCTGGCCATCTCCAACATCTCCAGGAGCCTCGCGCGCACCCAAGTCCTCCGTCGTCGACCTGTCAAAGCCCTATGGCGCGATGAGCGCCCTCCTCCAATCTCGCGTGCCGCGCCTCCTTCCAGCGCGCAACGCCCCGAGCGGCGCAACCTCCAAGCGACCTCCTCCAGGCGCATCGCACGGGAGCCCTAAAGAGCCCTCAGGCGGCGAGCACTCCGGCAGCGCCTCCCTTCCATCTCCAGGCGATATCCATGCGGTGCCCTTCGTGCTCCCCAACCTCCAGGGGCGAGGGCGGCGAGCCCTTCTCGCCACACACCTGCATCCATCCAGGCGGCAATCCAGTCCTAGCGGCGCTCCTTCAAGCCGCGCACCAGGCCGCAAGCAGCTCCAGTTGCAGGGCCCCATCGGGCGGCGCCTCTCCACGAAGTGTTCCAGCGGCGCCTCTCCCACCAAGGGGTTCCACGCGTGGAACCCTAAATAGAAGTATGGGCCCTGTGGTCCGATTAACAAAAAAAAAGAGAGGTGAATTAAAAAAAATGAGAGAAAAGGGCAGAGGGTGTGTACGTTAAAAAAAACATTTTTTTTTGAGTGAGGCATATGAAAGGGCAGCCGAGTGGGCTGCTACTTTTTGTGAGGAGGGGCTGCAGTTAAAAAAAATGAAAAAAAAGAGATGTTCTTTTAAAAAAAATATGAAAGAGGCGCGTACATGAGAAAAAGCCGTACGCAGTTTGCAAAAGCCGTATAAAAAATTGAAACGGCTTACAAAAAAAAAATTAAAAAAAAATATATAAAAAAAAGGGGGTCGAGAAAAAAAAAGATGAAACAGCCAAAATGTTATCCATGTTTTTTTTAGAAGCCGACAAATGTGTAATCGGCTAAGTGGTTTTTGTTTTATCCCCATCATTGTTGTCTTCTCCCAACTTCGTCGACGTCCATGTTTTCCGACAAGTATGGGAGAAAGGGGGAGTATATGTAGAGTCACAGGTCTTTATCCAGATTCAGATGCCAGATGCAAATTTCCAGACCAACCATTCGTTCAGACTCTACAGTTCATGCGCAGTTCCAGACTCGACGTTCAGATTCCGAGTCCCAGTTTGATGCGCAGTTGTTCAGACTCGATGATTGTCTTCCGAGTCTCCAGTTTCAGACACGCACGGATGTGCGGTCATTGTCAGATGTGCATAAGTTGCCATCATTTGTTTCAGACACGCACGAGTGTGCGGTCATTGTCTGATGAGCATATGTTGCCATCATTGTCAGAGGTCCCCATCATGATTCTTGTTGTTCGGCCAGAGTTTTCATGTGAGCCATAGGGACTCCAGAGCAGAGGACCATTCCCTTGAGGGTAAGGGTTTTCATGTGGTATCATAGGTACACCAGAGCAGTGCACCATTCTCTGAGCCAGATGGGAGAGACCCAGTTCTCCGATGAGGAGACTTCAGGCGCAAGTTCAGACTCGATGGTCAGATTCCGAGTCTTCAGTTGACTCACACTCCAACCCGTTCGTCCTCCTCACCTACACGGCATGAGAAGCAACGTCCTCGACTGCAGCATGTGCGCGTTGGGTTGATATTGTCCGTAGTGTCCTGTAGAGTTGAGTTGAATTTCTTTCTGTTTGTCCAAGCTGAGCATTGCATGCTCCAGCTTGAGGGGGAGTGTTAGAGTATTTGGTTGTGCGCCCTTTATGTTGTAACAGGGTAAATGGATCCTGGAGAAGATCCATTTACCCCCATCATGTGTTTAGTCCCACATGGACCAACGGTGGGACTTGGAGGCTTTGGGAAGGCTATATAAGGAGCCCCGGACCTCCTGTACTCATTGAGAAAGTGCAATGCATAGCATGCCCCTTTGAGGGCTTCTCCCGTGGTTTCATCCCGCTCCTCACGGAGTAGGGTTCCACGTTAAAATCCCGCGTTCTTATTTTGTTCTTTATCTTTTCCATGTTCGCTTCCGCATTCTTCATATTTTATAACACTTTCCACATCACGGATACTTAAGTCTGGATTCTCCTAAACAATGTGATTTATGTTGGATTGTATTTGTAATCTTAATGTATGCTAATGAACACGTGTCCAAAAAAGTGGTGAAACTTTTTTCATGGGATTTTTAAATATATATAACCCTTTATACTTCCATAATTACGCACTGAACCTTTATAGTCATTAATTACATGTAGAACCCTTGCTAGTTGTTTCATATGATCCGTCCTTCCGAGTCCATCGGTCGAACCATTAGGTTTGATCGTAAATACTAAAATGTAATAAAATATTTACAAAAAAGTCCCTCAAATTTCTATATATATATGTTAGCCCCCTCTCGCTTCTCCTTTCCCCCTTCTCGATATCCATAAGTAACCATTCTCCCATCCCCAACTCATTCTCTTCCACCACCCGTCCTCCATCCTGTTGATACTATTTCAGGAGTTGGTGGCCCAAGTGGGGAACCACGATCATTGTTTTTATAGTGGGGGCGGACCTTGTGGGCGAAGGAGAGAGAATGTTCATGGAGCTGGAGTTGCTCATGCAAAAGTACTTTATGGAGATATAGGGCATGATCGAAGAGCGACTGACCAAGATGGGAATAAGCTTCTAGTTGGGGAGGGATGGTGGCGAGCGTTTTTGGGCAGAGATGGGATTCAACGAGCTGTTCTGGGCAGTGCACCTGAGCAACCCAGCCATACTGGAATTTGTTGAAGGGGAGGCTGGTGCTGGAGAAGGGAAAATTGGGCAGCAACCGACACTGTTGTAAAAGTCTCCCGACTGGTCCGAGTAGTAGGTCGTACTAATCTAGTCAGTGCGGTGGCTGACCAAGTATTTACTAATTAGGACAACTAGTCGATCGATGTTTGCTTGGAGATATCATTTTTTTGTTTTTTTTAAAGCAAGCTTATTATAAAGGAAACTTATTCTAATACACTTAATGCTTTATTTAAATCCAATTATTTCTTTTCTTTCATTACGATAATATAAAAATGTACAAATCTATTTAAAAATATAAGAATATACATATAAAATGATTTATATATTTAAATTAATAAAATCATTGCCGACTAAAGCTCGACTAAATCCGATTAGTCGCCCGACTATCTATTAATCCTTAGTCAGTGACCCAACCAACTGAGTACCGACTACCAATTTTTGCAACCTTGACAACAGGAGGGCCCTCAGGGATAATACTACGGGAACGCCCGAAACAGGGCGTTGTTGCATGTGCTGGAATGCATAGGGACGGAGTGCGGGCTCATGCCAACCTTCAACCTTGGTATCATTTTTGAGGGGATACTCGTGAGGAGCCGCCTATTATAGGATGCCTTTGATGTGCTTCATAGCTTTAAAGTTTTGTTTTAAGCCACTTTTTTTCAACTATTTCATTTCAAACTTAATTGACTCCCTTGCTGTCGGGAGATGAACAAAGACACCTATCGAGGACACGAACGAGGGAAGGCAAACCCTCAACCTGCCCACTAACAATGCGATGCTCAGAAAATACGCTACCCTAGCATGCACTAGAGCTCTCTTAGGGTCTAAGATTGACTTTATCCTCTTGGAAGGAATCTGTTGGGAAATAGTCTTCGATAATCATTTAGAAAACCCTAGGCTCTCTTATATAGGGAGAGACCTTAAGGGTAAATTACAGAGAGACCTATTAAAGATAATGAAATAACAAACCGATACATAAAGAGATAATAATGCTACGAACTATCTCTACACTCCCCCTCAAGGTGGAGCGTAGATGTCTATCATGCTCAGCTTGGATGAACATCTCTGAAAAGGTCCTCTAAGCAGTGGCTTGGTGAACACATCTGCAGTCTGATCCCCTGAGCTCACATGTGCAGTAGATATTAATCCTCTTTGGATCAGGTCCCTAGTATAATGACAGTCAACTTCAATATGCTTGGTCCTTTCATGGAAGGTTGGATTATTGGCAATGAACAATGCTGCCTGATTGTCACACTGAAGCTTCATAGGTAGGGGCATCGCTACATGTAGATCTTCTAGTACTGAACGAACCCACATCATTTCCGTGCTGACTTGAGCCATGACCCTATATTCGGATTCAGCGCTGGACCTTGCCACAACAGTTTGTTTCTTGCTTTTTCAAGAAACCAAAGAGCCTCCAACAAAGACTGCAAACCCTGAGGTTGATTTCCGATCCTTAGGACATCCTGCATAATCTGCATCTGCACATGCTGAGATAGATAAGTCTGTGCCCTTTCTGAATAGCAGCCCTGACCCTGGAGAAGATTTCAGATACCTCAGTATCATGTGTATAGCATCCATGTGAACCTGTCTTGGCTGCTCCATAAATTGACTCACCCTGCTAACTGCAAATTGAATGTCTGAGCGAGTTATAGTAATGTAGAGGAGTTTTCCCACCATTTCTCTATATCTCCTCTTATCTACTTCATCAGTATCACCATCATACAGCCTCACACTGGGATCCATGGGAATACTTGATGGTTTGCAACCATCCATGCCAGTCTCAGTCAGGAAGTCTGTAATGTACTTCCGTTGGGTCATTACCAAGCCCTGTGCATTCCTTGCAAATTCCAACCCCAGAAAATATCTCAGGGTCCCAAGATCCTTTGTAACAAACTGATGGCCAAGGAATGCCTTCGCCCTCTCTATGCCCTGAGCATCATCTCCTGTAACAAGAATATCATCCAGATAAACCATAATAACAATCGTACCTGCCGATGACTTCTGGACAAACAATGAGTGATCGACATTTGACCTCTTGAACCCTTGTTGCTCAATTAGGCTGCACAACTTCTGGAACCATGCTCTCGGACTCTGTTTGAGGCCGTATATCGCCTTGTGAAGTCTACAAACCATATGCTTCTCCCCCTCAGCAGTGAACCCAGGTGGCTGCTGCATGTAGACTTCCTCCTGTAAGTCCCCGTACAAAAAGGCATTCTTGACATCTAGTTGAGATATACTCCAATCACGGACCACAACAACTGATAAAAGAATACGAAGGGTAGAGTGTCTCACCACTGGAGAGAATGTATCCATGTAATCCACGCCATAGGTTTGTGTAAACCCACAGGCGACCAAGCATGCCTTGTACCTATCCAATGTGCCATCTGCATGATATTTGACTGTGAAGACCCATTTACAGCTCACAACTGATGCATCAGAAGATGCAGGGACCAAAGACCATGTACCACGAGACTGTAAGGTCATCATCTGCTCTTCCATTGCTAATCTCCAGCAATCATTCTTCAAAGCGTCCTCGTATGTCCGTGGTATATCCACAGAAGACAAGGCTATGGCAAACTTCTGAAAATCACCAGTGAGACGGTGAAAAGATACCCGTGACGCAAATGGATAAGAGGCACATTGCTTCTTCTGCTTCCGAATGGCAATCGGGACATCAAGATCATCATCTATCGTACTGGATGGGCTAATGTCTGCCTATACTGAAGGATCCTGCACATGTACTAAACCTGACCCGTCAGTAGTAATGCCATCTGAACATACCTGAGGCATGATGATTGGCTGCTGTGTAGTCTGAGCAGGACTTGAACGACGTGTATAGAATTTAGGTAACGGTGATACGGTAGGTCGTGGAATGGGTGGAGGTGGAGGTGGTACTGGCGTGGAGACGGGCACATGAGACGACTCAGGAGTACTCAACGTAGGTGGTGGAGGAACATAGATATCATCAGTGGTAGTGGATGTTACCATTCTGTCACCTGCAGGAGAAAAGTACATGACCGACTCAAAGAACGTGACATCAGCACTCACAAAGTACCGCTTAGTCACAGGATCATAACACCGGTAGCCCTTCTGAGTTCTGGAATAACCAACAAAGACGCACTTGACTGATCTAGGAGAGAGTTTGTCAAGTCCGGGAGATAGACGATGAACGAAAGCCACATTACCAAAAACACGTGGAGTCAGTGAGAATAAATCCTTGTCTAGGAAAATAAGAGAGATAGGTATCTTATCACCAAGAACTGAGGATGGCATTCGGTTAACCAGATAACATGCAGTCAGAACAACATCGCCCCAGAATGAAATAGGAGCACAACTCTGAATCAACAATGTTCGAGTAATATCCAAGAGATGGCGATGCTTTCTTTCCGCCACACCATTTTGTTGTGAGGTACACACACAAGTGGTTTGATGAATAATTCCCTTTGACGAAAGGAATAGAGAAAGTAAGCGTGTACAAAATTCAAGGGCATTATCCGTTCGAATATATTTGACAAAGGTAGAAAAAACATTGTGCATTTCATTAATCAAGTTCTTGATCACATCTCCTGCTTCAGATTTATTTTTCAAAAGAAAAACCCATGACACACGCGAGAAATCATCCACTACCACAAGATAAAACCTGTGTCCCTGATGATCGGGAATACGACTCGGACCCCATATATCAATATGTAACAACTAAAAAGGGGAGCTACTGCTCCGACTCGGACGACGTGGGAAGCTCGACCTGTGATGCTTTCCCAATTGACACGCTTCGCATCGGAAAGACGAACTAGGAGGGATCTGAGGCAGAAGATGACACATTTTCTGGAGCGGAAGATGACCAAACCTGAGATGCCAAATGTACGGAGAGACTGGTCCAGCAGAAGGAGATGAGACGCCAGCATAGGAATCCCGAACCAGTCGATATAAACCATTCTGCTTAGAGCCACAACCAATCACCTTGCCTGTGAGTATGTCCTGAAAAATGAGAGAAGACGGGTCAAATATAGCACGACAATTCAATCCTTCATAATCTGACTAATAGATAGCAAATTCATTGAGAACTCAGGAGCATGTAGGACGTTCTGTAGCTGCATTGTGGAGGATAGAAAAACCTCCCCCTGTCCAACCAAGGGAGAATATGTACCATCTGCTATCTGCACTGAACGACCGGGAGGAATATCCCTGTAGGCCTGTAATCTGCCTCTGTCTCGGCAGAGATGATGTGTGGCTCCGGAATCTATAACCCAGTCAGATATATCATGAGATGTAGGAGATCTACCTGAGGTGCTCGCAGCAGCGGATGAACTGGCAGAGGCAGTGGCAACAATATCTGAGGAGCCACCAGACGAATCAACAGATGACTGTGGCATAATTTCTCGGTGACGGGCCACAAGTTCGTCAAATCGACTATCAACAGTAGAGGATACTGGAGACTGAGAATGCTCTGCAACACGTGCCGATGCTGGGAATCCATGCTTAGAATAGTATGTCTCCTCTGAGTGTCCTGTGCGATGACAATAGGAGCATGTCTGACTGAAGCGGCCACCCCTTCCCTGGGGTCCACGGCCACGTCCACGACCACAGCCAGAATGCGGTCCACCTCTCCCTCGCGAAACTGCCGTCGCTGATGGGGGTGGAGTAGAAGAGCTGGAGGGGACTGGAATGCGACTGAGCCGTCTGTAAACATCCTCCACTGGAGGAATAACTGCATCAGCTAGGATCTGGGACCGGGCGGCATCATACTCAGGGTCAAGAGCCGTAAGTAGAACGCCCACCATGGTGGCGTTCCGAAACGTCTTCTGCTGTTCTGGAGTAGCAATGAGTGGAATGGTACTGTATAACTTCTCAAACATCCCTCTTAGGGATGTGTATAGAGAATGGAGAGGTTTGCCATTCTGCTTCATTGTGAAAATGTCGTGCTGAAGCTGCAACATCTTTGTCTCATTTCGCACCTGCGAATATGTGGTGGCAAGAATGTCCCACATTGCCTTGGCAGTGGGCTGATGAAGGACATCGTTAGCAATCTCCATCGTCAATGTACCGGACAACCAGACCTTGGCATAGGCATCGTCAGCCTCCCATGAGGCATAGATCCCTGTCTTCTCTGCAGGCTCATCCTCGGTATGAATGTGTTTCTTACCATTAGACTTCATGAGGCTCATGAACTGCATAGCACAGAGCTCATAGTTAGACCCGTCTATCTTCACTATTGGCGCAAGACCTTTGAATGCGCCGGTGGAGGGCATATCGGCTTTCGATTCTGACATACTACCGCTTGGAGAAGAACAAGGGACTATAGACACACTGATGATGAATGTCTACACCAACTGCATTGGATTTGAGTGCGTATGTAGACGTTGCGCACTTAAATCCATATATCGGACGAGTAGAGTACTAGGGCACGCCTTGGAGGAGGCTTACAACCCCTGAACCAACTGGTGGAAGGGCTGCCTTGATGTTCACACAGGAGGCTGAGGCCTACGGCATCCAACGAGCACCGCAGGCGGTGGGGGCAACCTCCAGAGACCCGCAGGCAGTCGCTGGCGAGGACTGGAATCGCTGAGTGGCGCTGGCTGCGGGCCGAAGGCGGCGGCGAAGCGCTGGGTCTGGCTGGAGGCGGCGGCGACGCGCTGGCTGGGTGATTGAGGCGGGCTCAGCCTAGGCGCGCGGGAGCCCTGGAGAGGCGATGGAGGAAGGGCGGCGGGTGGGGAGGGGTGGGGCGGTGGGTGGAGAGCCCTAGGGTGGCTCTGATACCATGTTGGGAAAATAGTCTTCGATAATCATTTAGAAAACCCTAGGCTCTCTTATATAGGGAGAGACCTTAAGGGTAAATTACAGAGAAACCTATTAAAGATAATGAAATAACAAACCGATACATAAAGAGATAATAATGCTACGAACTATCTCTACAGAATCCACTCAACTACGCTTCATGGAAATCCTCCTCTTTCCTAGAAGAAAACTAGGCTTCAAACTATATATTAGATTTGGGGTATTCATAATGAAACTTCCTTAGATGGAGGTATTCAGATCTATTACTCTTTGGAAATTGGGAATGGGTTAACATCCATAGTTGTCTCTTCTTCTATGCATGGTCCGTGTTTTTTTTCCTTATAATGGAAGTCAGTTAAGGACATGCTTGAATTTATAGATATATTTATAGGTTTACGTATTCTATGTGTACTGTTTTCTTATTTTATTTTCTCTGTATACATCTTATGTAATTTACCCATAGGACTCTCCTCTATATAAGAGGGACTAGGGTTCACAGAAATAACAACGCACTCATTTCTTCCAACATGGTATCAGAGAGGCGGTCCTAGACCAGAGCTCGTATACCCTAACCCTAATCCCTACCCACCAGCCACCCCTTCTTCGACGCTGCCTACCCACTGCCCGCAACCCCCTCCTTCGGTGCTGACGCCTACAGCCCCTCGCTTCCGCCCTTCTCTCGCTTCGTTCGTTTCAGTTCACGTATTTGATTGCATAGGTCTACATATGCAATCGAATCCTATCATGACTGTGTAGACATCTATCTATCAATCTACAAATCATGTGATCTTCATTCAGCATCATGTCGGAAAACAAAGTCGATGTACCCGCCACAGGTGCCGTCAGAGGTCCGACACCGATTGTCAAGATGGACGTGACGAATTATGAGTTCTGGGCGATGCAGTTCATGAGCCGTATGAAGTCTAATGGTAAGAAAAATATTCTTACCGAAGATGAACTGGTGGAGAAAACATGTATTCACGCCTCGTAGGCAGCAACCGACGCATATGCCAAAGTCTGGCTATCAGGGACATTTTTTTTTGACCCTCGGCTATCAGGGACATTGACGATAGAGATCTCCAATGACGTGTTGCATCAGCCCACTGCTAAGGCAATGTGGGATATTCTCGCAGCAACCTATTCTCAGGCACAAATTGAGACCAAGATTCTTCAACTGCAGCATGATATATTCACGGTCAAGCAGAATGGACGGCCTCTCCACTCACTGTACACATCCTTACGTGGGATGTTTGAGAAGCTCCACAGCTTCATGCCTCTGACGGCCACCCCTGAGCAGCTGAAGACATATAGGAATGCTACCATGGCGGGTGTATTCCTTGCCGCATTTGATCCTGAATATGACGCTGATTGCTCTCAGATCCTTTTGGATGCTACTATTCCTCCTATGGAGGAAGCTTTTCGTTGACTCAGCAGGACTACCGTCCTGACTACTACTTCTAGCTAGACCTCCTCAGCTATGGCAGCCTCCAGGGGTAGAGGCGGTTCATCTACTTTTCGTGGATGTGGTCCTCGTGGTCGAGGGGGTCGAATCTGTCAGCCCTACACGTATTATCATCGTTCCGGTCACTCAGAGGATACATGCTATTTTAAGCATGGTTTCCCAGCATCAGCACAGGTAGCAGAACAAGTTGAGTCTCCAGCACCTTCTACTTCAGATCAGAGATTTGATGATCTCGTGGCCAGACTTCAGGATATCATGCCTCCTGCCTCATCTCCAGGAGGATATTCAGATGTGGCAGCTTCTGTCTCTGCTAGTACTCCCGCTACAACTAGCACCGCAAGTAGTCCTTAGGCTTTTACCTCTTGTCATGGACCTGCGGTTACAGAGTGGATTATGGACTTTGGGGTAACCCGTCATTTATGTGGAGACAGAGATCAACTTACTGCATATAGACAGGTTCCTCCGGGAAGAACAGTGGTGATAGCCGATGGGACCCATTCCCCGATCACTGGACAGAGGGAGATTAGTTTGACACGTTCGATCCATCTGCAGAATGTGTTACATGCTCCAGATTTCTCTATGAATTTGTTATCTATTAGTTAGATTACGAAGGATTTGCACCGTCGAGCTATTTTTGACCCATCGTCTCTTGTTTTGAGGACATTCTTATGGGCAGAGCGATTGGCTGTGGTTGTGAGCTGGGTGGTCTGTATCGCCTGGTCCGCACTCCCTATACAGGCGCACCCCTTCATTCAATTGGACTAGTCTCTTCTTACACGTGGCATCTATGTTTTGGTCATCTCCCTCTCCAGAAACTGTCACATTTTGCCGCAAATTTCTCCAGGTTCCTCCTTCTACTGTGAAGCATGCTAGTTGGGAAAGCATCATCGATCAATGTTTCTAGCTGCCAGAGTCGGGGCAATAGCTCCCTTTTAGAGTTAATCCATGTCAATATTTGGGGTCCAAGTCGTGTTCTTGATCACCCGGGACACATGCTTTATCTTGTTGCAGTAGATGATTTTTCCTGTTTGTCGTGGGTCATTCTATTGAAGAATAATATGAAGCAGGAGATGTGATCAAATTTTTTATCAATGAAGTGCATAATCTTTTTTCTTGTTCTGTGAAATTTGTAAGGACCGATAATGCTTTGGAGTTTTGTACCCATGCATTATCCTACTTCTCCTCCTCCCGTGGTATATTACATCAAACATCATGTGCTCACACTGTTAGCAATGTGAGCCCCGGGCGAACCATTTCTACAATAAATGTTATTGTAATGAATAAATTATCAACGAAAGTTATTGATTATTTTCACTCCCTTTCTGAGATTAATGAATGAATGCACTACAAGGTCCCTCTGTACAATAAGGGTTATGTACTGTTGGAGTACTTGGTTGTATGTGTCATGAGTTGTAGCAGGGTAAATGGATCCTGGAGAAGATCCATTTACCCCATCCAGTGTTTAGTCCCACACCGCCTAGTGGTGGGACTTGGAGGCTCTGGAGAGGCTATATAAGGAGCCCCAGACCTCCTGTACTCAATGAGAAAAAAGCAATGCATAGCATGCCCCTTTGAGGGCTTCTCCCGTGGTTTCATCCCGCTCCTCACGGAGTAGGGTTCCACGTTAAAATCCCGTGTTCCTTGATGTTTATCTTTTTCCATGTTTACGCTTCCGCATTCTTCATATTTTATAACATGGTATCAGAGCGGGTTTGATTCTCGAGGGTTTTATTGTATTCATTTTTATTTGAGAATCGAGATTTAGTTCTATGGTTCTTGTTAGAACCCTAAGTTCTTGGAGATTTGCAAGTTCATTTAACACCATCGGATCTTCAGTTTAGTGTCCACGCAATCCCAACATGATCGCAATTGTTTCAATGAGAGTAGATCGTCATACGAAGAGCGTTTATCCAGGCCTAGATCTAGGATTTCCTGATCTAGGGTTTCCATGTTCTTCATTGCAAGAAAAACGAGTATTGTTGCTGCGTGAATCGCGCAACATCCTCATCTTCGACACACGATCTCAGAGCACCTTCTTCCAAGGATACAATCCTTCTCCTTTATCGCATGCAGCACTCCTGTTCCCTCCTACAGGCTGCGCGCATCCCTCACGCGTCGGATCCAAATCCAGGCGACACAGGCTCCTCCCCTTCATCACGCGCAGGCCCAGGCACGACTCAGCGCGGGCGGTGCCCTCGCGCGAAGCCCAACGGCCTCCAGGCGGAGCCGCACAGGTACAAGACCTTGCCCAGTGTGACCCCCCCTTTGCGCAGGCGGAACAAACCTTGTGCAACTCCATCTTCAGCATCAGCGGGGTCGGCGCACCGCCCCAAGCAGTTCGCGACACCTCTCTTGCGCAGGCGGCGCAAGCTCTCACCCAGGTTGCGCACGCCCTAATCTCCAGCGGCGCTTCCCTTCGCACGGGTTCCCAAGCAACGCCTCTCCTGGCTCTTCCCCATCATGGTGCTCCAGCCATCGCGGCGCTCCAGTTCCTTTCCTTCTCCGGCATAGCTATTTTCATGGAGACATTTGGCAACGAAGGGGGCGGCGAAGAAGAGCCCCATGTTGGGGGGCGGCGGGCGTTAGAGAAAAGGGGTTCCCACGATGGGAACCCTAAGTCTGGGCAGTTTTTATAAAAAAATGAAAAGACATGCCCATGTAATAAAAGAAAGGAGGGGGAGATTTGATTAAAAAAAAGGGAATGTGTTATCTGAGGCCGTACCTCCAGCGGCTCGATTGTTAAGAAAAAATGAAAAAAAGGAGGGAAAGAGAGATTTAAAAAAAAATGAATGATTTTTTCAAAAGGCGCGTACAAATTCAAAAAAAGCCGTACGCAATGTTTTTTTTAAAATGCATGTGTTTCGAAAAAGGCGCGTACATTTGAAAAAGCTGTACGCTGTTAAAAAAAAGAAGCCGTACGTAAAAACAAAAAAAAATTGCAAAGCCGAAAAAAATGGTTGAAAGGCTTAAAAAATGGCAGCTTATAAAAAAAGAAGAAAAGCCGCAAGTATGTTTTGCTTTCCCCTTCTATCTTGTCTTCTCCCAACTTTGTCGATGTTCATTTTCCGACAAGTATGGGAGAAAGGGGGAGTATGGTGTAGAGTCACAGGTCTTCTTTCATATTCAGATGCAGATTTCTCAGACCATCCAGATTTTTCAGACTCTACAAAGACAGATCAAATTTCAGACTTGATGTCAGATGTTTCTGAGTCTCCGGTTTCAGACACGCACATGGATGCGGTCATTTTCAGATGAGCATATGTTGCCATCATTTGTTCGTGGTCCCCATCATTATTCTTGTTTTGTAGGCCAGAGTTTTCATGTGAGCCATAGGGACTCTAGAGTAGAGGACCATTCCTTATACCATGTTGGCAAGGGTTTTCATGTGGTATCATAGGTACACCCGAGCAGTGCACCATTCTCTGAGCCAGATGGGAGAGACCCAGTTCTCCGATGAGAAGACTAATTTCAGACTCCATTCTCCAGCGACCGTGGATTCCGACGAGGATTGCACAGCCACGACCTTTTCAGTTTGGCCCTTTTCAGAGATGGAGCGGTTGTCCACATTATTGTGGCAGGCTAGAGTACTCCGACGAGGAGACTCATTCCAGTTGCAGTGACTCTAATAGGCGCAGTTCAGAGCACATGCTCTCCGACGAGGAGATTCAGAAGACTCACACTCTAGCCCTTTCGTCCTCCTCACCTACACGACATGAAAAGCAACGTCCTCGACTGCAGCAATGTGCACGTTGGGTTGATATTGTCCGTAGTGTCATGTAGCGTGGGCTGAGTTTCTTTCTGTTTGTCCAAGCTGAGCATTGCATGCTCCAACTTGAGGGGGAGTGTTGGAGTACTTGGTTGTATGCGTCATGAGTTGTAGCAGGGTAAATGGATCATGGAGAAGATCTATTTACCCCATCCGGTGTTTAGTCCCACACCGCCTAGTGGTGGGACTTGGAGGCTCTGGAGAGGCTATATAAGGAGCCCCAGACCTCCTGTACTCAATGAGAAAAAAGCAATGCATAGCATGCCCCTTTGAGGGCTTCTCCCGTGGTTTCATCCCGCTCCTCACGGAGTAGGGTTCCATGTTAAAATCCTGTGTTCCTTGATGTTTATCTTTTTCCATGTTTAGGCTTCCGCATTCTTCATATTTTATAACATGTACCATGGCCAGCTTGATAATCATACAACTGTTGATTCATTGGATGAATCATAGAGGCTAATGCTTGGATGAATATCTAAAGGGTTAGATAGAGGACTCATCAAGTATCATCAAATGATTATTAAGTAGTGATCTCCGGCCTGAGTAGGAGATGACAGTCCTATCTCATATGTCTGAAATCTGACTGACCTCTTGATGCAGGTCCTCTGCATAGGAATAGTGATTCGGAGGTGTCAGATTAGTTTAGTCAAGGGGTTGACTTGACGAGATCGAGATAACCAAAGACCTACGTTGAATACTGTCACAACATAGGCATGCATCCTCTGACCGGAGACAGATGAGTAATACGACAAGTGAACCTCATGAGTGAGCTGGTGTGCATATAAGGACATATGAGTAATACGATCTCTTAAAGGGATCATACAGGTTCACTTGTGAACCGGGAGACATGAGCTCACTCATGAGGTATTGGGACTGAACAAATTCCATGCATGGTCGTCATGCTTTGGAAGCATGACATGAATTTGAAGGTAAGATATATGCTTTGTGAAAGCATGTGATCTATACCAAAATCCCAATGACCAAGATTGAGAAACTTAAATGATCTAACCCTGAAGATGACAGTGCAAAAGTGATCTTTATCTTCAGAATGATCATAAGTCTTCCAGTATGTAGGATGTACATGTATTGGGAATACCTGAGGGTAATTTGATCATATACGATTGTATAACCATGACGCTTCTATTCCGAGGGAGTGATGAAACAGGTTTGGATTTTAGTGACTCCTCTCATTAGAGAAGTGACCTAATCTTAGTCCATGAACTGGACATTGATTTGAATGAGATTCAGATGCAATGAGAAGATTAGGTTTACGGTCTTGATTTGATCAAGCATCAGTGGGAGGTCCATGGGATCTGGATTTGAGATATGATTTCAACATCCAAGTCACTATACGTGGAACAATACAATCGCCCTGTCCTTATCTCCAAGTATCCGCGGAGAGATTGCATTATTCTTGAAGGGTTCAAGAATAATTCCATAAGATCTAAGCATTGAAGAAATCATGATTAAATGTGATTTAATCATCTTGATGAAGAAATTATCCAATATAATTAATGTGATTTAATTAATGTGGATAAGAATAATGTGGATAGAAATATCCAATTATTCATAATATATTATAAATGTGATTTATAATGTATTAGAGAGAGCTAATTATAATTTATATGTGTTGATTAATTATTATGTGTATTGGATACACATTGTGTAATTAATTAACAATGTAAATTATATGTTGTTTTAGGTTGTGAATATGATTCACAATTTTTCCATGGCAAGATTGCAATATTCTCAAATATAATTGTGAATTATTTTGAAGAATAAAAGCCAACAAAAGTTGTTGGAAATAAATAAAGGAGATTTTCAAGGAGATATGCAATCTCATGGATTTCCATGAGATTGCTCTCTCCATGGAAGGTATGGGCGGCACACCATTCCTAATAGGAATGTGTGGTCGTCCACATGGAATGTGCATGGAGATGAAATTTCCATGTACATTCTCTCCTTATTTATTGGCTTGATTTAGGAATAATTTATATTTGATTTTGTCAAATATATTTTGACCTAAATTTGTTGGTTTTACCAACAACAATCTTGACCATTGGATTAGACATAAATCAATCTCAGCCATTGATTTTATATGTCACTTGGATTGAGATCCATGGATCCCTAAACCCTATAAATAGAGAGGCATACCATGCTCTCTTTACATGTGATCTTGAAGTTCTCTCTCTTCTTCTCTCTTCATACACGACAACCTTCTCTCCCTGTAATATTGGTGGCCGTCCACCATACCCTAGAGGAGGGAATCGTCGACGCCATCGCCACCGCGCCGACGCTTCGACATCTTCGGTTCTCCGTCTTCTTGGTGTACTACGCCCACGAAGGAGACGTTCGATCTCGTGCAACAAGATCAGGAGCAACCACGCTTGGATCATCTTCTTGGATTGCGAGGACAACGCGGTTCATCCCCGCGCTCGCAAGCAGTCTCGCCGACGATCAGACTTGAGACAGGAGGTCTCTTCTCTTAGAGACTCGATCAACCACGCTTCTAGAGGTATTGCATTATACTTGTTGTGGTTATAGATGAAACGATCTGAGAATGGTTCTCGGATCATGTGGTTTCATCGAATAAAATTTTTTAAATCTCGCTGCACCGAACCACTAGTATGACTAGTCGTTCTTCGTCGTATCCGATACGACGATCACGCTTCCGTGATGCGCTTAAGGATAATTTCAATATCCTTCACACACCTCTCAACAAAATGGTGTTGCAGAGAGGAATCATCGGCATTTACTTGACATCACTCGAACCCTTCTTATTCAGAGTCGTGCCCCACACTCGTTTTGGGGTAATGATGTACTTACGGCATGTTATCTTGTGAATCGTATGCCTTCATCTATTTTGGGTTAGTAAATTTCTTTCACTATAGCCTTCCCTGAGAAGGAGTTGCTCTCTCTTCCTCCCAGTGTCTTTGGCTCTGTTGCAGTTGTTCATTATTTGGCTCCAGGTTTTGACAAGCTCTCTGCTAGAGCTGTCAAATATGTATTTGTTGGGTACTCTAGAACCCAGAAGGGATATCGGTGCTATGAACTGTTACGCAGGAAATACTATACAAGTGCTGATGTCACATTTTTTGAGTCTGTGATGTATTTCTCTCCTTCAGGTGTCAGGTTGGCCGCTTCAGAATCTGATACTGAAATCTACATGTCACCTCCTCCTATGAGTTAGTTATCTCTACCTGCCACACCACCACCACCGCCTCCACCGCCACCACAACCTCCACCACCACCACCACCACCACTTATTCCCTCGTCACAGTCGCTTGTGTCCATTGTTCCACCACTACCTAAATTCTTTACCCGTCGTCCAGTTTCTACTCATGATCATCGCCCATCATTCAATACACCCCAAGTTTGTTCAGAAAACATGGTTTCTAATGATGGGTCTGGATATATTTCTGTACAGGAATTATTACAGAAAGATGTTCTAGATGACCTGGATCTGCCGCTTCCCATGTATCCTTTCATCGCCTGACAGGGGATTTTCAAAATTTTGCAGTTGCTCTGTCTACTGTGGACGTTCCACGAACTTTCTAGGAGGCCTTGAAAGATAGTCGTTGGCGTTTAGCTATGGAGGAAGAGATGACTGCTTTGCAATCTCGCGGTACATGGAGTTTGGCGTTTGCCCCTCATGGTGCCTTTATTGTTAGTTGCAAATGGGTGTTTACTATTAAACATCATGCAGATGGAAGCCTTGATCGTTACAAGTCAAGATTGGTGGCACGTGCTTTTACTCAGACCTGCGATGTAGATTACTTGGACACGTTCTCTCCTGTTGCTCGCCACTCCACGTTACTTGTTCTTCTTTCAGTTGCAGTGGTACGTGACTGGCCCTTATTTCTGCTAGATATTAAAAATGCATTTTTGTATGGAGATCTACAAGAGGTGTACATGTAACAACCTCCGAGGTTTGCTCCTGAGGAGGAGTGCCAACCTGTATGTAGACTCTACAAGGGAACATATGACCTTAAACAAAGTCCAAGGGCATGGTTTCAGAAGCTCTTGGATATGATTGAATGGTAGGGGTTCAAGATGTCAAATGCAGATCATTCTCTATTTGTGCAGAGAACACCTAGAGGTACAATTGTTATCATGGTGTATGTTGGTGATATAGTTGTTACAGGAGATGATGTGCATGGAATAAAGATGGCAAAAGAATTTCTGGGCCGTCAATTTGTTACTAAGGATCTGGGCATCCTAAGGTATTTCTTAGGGTTGGAATTTGCTAGGAACGCACAAGGTCTTGTGATGACCCAAAAAATGTAACAGATATGCTTGTTGAGACGAGCATGATTGGGTGTCGATCTTCCACTACTCTTATGGATCCTAGCATGAAGCTATACGATGATGATACATATGAGGTCGATAAGAGGAGATACAGAGAGATGGTGGGAATGCTCCTTTATATTACTATTACCAGACCAGATATCTCTTTTGTCGTGAGTCGAGTGAGTCAGTTCACGGTGCAACCTCGACAAGTACATATGGACGCTATATACATGATTTGAGATATCTAAAATCCTCTCCAGGTGCAGGTTTATTTTTCAGGAAAGGAGCATATCTCTCTGTATGCGCATGCGCTGATGCTGACTATGCAGGGTGTCCCAAGGATAGGAAGTATACTTCGGGTTTCGCAGTGTTTATCGGCAGTTCTCTTGTTTCTTGGAGAAGCAAGAAACAAACAGTTGTGGCTAGATCATGTGCCGAATATGAATACAGGGCTATGGCGTAAGGTAGTACATAAATGATGTGGGCTCGAGCAGTGGTAGTAGATTTACATATAGATGTTCCTCTACCCATGCAGTTGCAATGTGATAATCAGGGTGCCCTATTCATTGCAAACAACCCTACGTTCCATGAGAGAACAAAATATATTGAGGTAGATTGCCATTACACTAGAGATATGATTTAGAAGGCTTGATTTCTACCTCACATGTCAGTTCGAGAGAACAAACAACATATATTTTTACCTAGGAATTGCTTAGAGGACCATTTTAGAAGTGTTCATCCAAGCTGAGCATGATTGACATCTATGGTCCATCTTGAGGGGGAGTGTAGAGATATTTATATGTTTACGTATTCTATGTGTACTATTTTCTTATTTTATTTTCTCTGTATCCATCTTATGTAAATTACCCATAGGACTCTCCTCTATATAAGAGAGCCTAGGGTTCACAGATATAACAATGCACTCATTTCTTCCAACAGAATTAAACAAGTTCTACCACAGATTGCTAATTTTGATTACGAACATAAAGCTTTAATGGGGTTTCTTTTTGAGACAATTTCTATAAATATGAGAACAAGTTGGAAAAGGAAATGTGTGTTAAAAGATCTGTTAGTGGTTTGAATCCTCAAGGATTTCCCTTCACATCACATGAACTTTAGGGGCGTTTTGTTACACATCAAAGGAGGGAGGGTGGTGGACGGGAGTGGGTTGAATATGTAGAGGTGATGGTTATTGATGGATAGCTGGAGGAAGAAAGAAAGAAGAGAGAGAGAGAGGGCTAAAAACATATTGTGAAGTATAAGGGGCTTTTTCATTTTTTTTACATTTCAGTTCTCATAGTCAAATATAACAGTTTGACCGACGGACTTATCCAAGTAGGATGGACCCATCTACCAGGCTGGTCAAATTGATGACTGGCAGATATTCGGCTAGTCATCCCTTGAGACAGAATAGTCAGCTTATCAAGATGACAAATATAAACTTCAGGGGCTGTTCGGTTGGGGGGGTTACCCCCCTCTTGGGGGGGGGTGGTTACCCCCAAACCCATATCTCTATCCCTCTTGTGGGACCCTCTCTCTCTCTCTTAGTACATCAAATAAATCATTTCTCTTTCATCCATTCCTCCAAAAAATAATATATTATACCATCATATCATCTAAAAATTATAAAATACTCAACTTTTAATCACTTTTCCAAACTTCAATACATTCACGTTACAACAATTACTCACTCTTCCAAACTTCAATGCAATCATATCCATGGATTGAAATTTCATGAAATTTCTGTGAAATTTCACCGAAATTTCGGTTTCGACATGTTTTGGGTATCGAAACTACCCTGATGTCGATTTCTTGGATTTCAACCGAGATGGGTCAAAATATCGGTGATATTTCGACATATCGACCCATATTGGTCGAAATTCATGGTTTTCAGTCCAAAATTTCTCGGATTTCGATTGATTTCATTGAAATTTCGCTGATACCTATGTAAATCAGCGAGACCCCCGTCTGGTAGAGTATGCTGTGACAAGGGGTGCATATAATGACTCCTCAACTCGAGAAGCAGCGAGCTTCACTGCCTTTGGTTTAGCAGTGGAGATGGAATAACTTTATAGCTTCTAGATATCCGATATAGCTTATTCATTTCATTCCAGTTAGAAGAAATAAGAATTGTGTTTATTCGAGAGAACCCTAGGGTCTCTTATATAGAGAAAACCTTATGGGTAAATTACATAAGACGGAACATAGAAGAATAAAAAGACCAAAGGGTACACAGATATATAATTCTTTCGACACTCCCCCTCAAGATGGATCATAGATATTGATCATGCTCAGCTTGGAAGTGCATTTTTGGAATGGTCCTCTGAGAAGCGGTTTGGTGAAGATATCGACAGTCTGCTCCCCAGAACTAACATGTGAAGTAGAAACCAATCCCTTTTGGATCATGTCTCTAGTGTAGTGACAGTCTACTTCTATATGCTTGGTTCTCTCATGAAAGGCATGATTATTGGCAATGAACAATGCAGCTTGATTATCACACTGTAGCTGCATGGGTAGAGGTACATCTACGTGCAAGTCTTCTAGTATAGCTCGAACCCACATCATTTCTGTACTTGCATGTACCATAGCCCTATATTCAGATTCTGCACTGGATCTAGCCACAACGGTTTGTTTCTTGCTTTTCCAAAAAACTAGAGAGCTACCCACAAAAACAACAAAGCCTGAGGTAGACTTTCGATCCTTAGGGCATCTTGCATAGTCAGCATCCTCACATGCAGAAACAGATAAATTGGTTTCCTTTCTGAACAACAATCCCGTGCCAGGAGACGATTTTAGATACTTGAGACTCTGAGTATCATATGTATAGCATCCATATGTACCTGTCTCGACTGTTCCATGAACTGGCTTACCTGGCTAACAACAAAGGCACTATCAGGTCGGGTTATAGTTATGTAAAGAAGCTTCCCCACCATTTCTCTATACCCCTTCTCTTGTCAACCTCTTCTGTATCATTATCATACAATCTCATGCTAGGGTCCATAGGAGTAGTAGTCGGTCTGCATTCAGCCATGCCCGTCTCAATCAGCATATCTGTAATATATTTCCTCTGAGTCATTACTAGACCATGTGCATACCTGGCGAACTCCAGTCCCAGAAAGTATCGTAGTTTGCCAAGGTCCTTTGTAACAAATTGACGACCCAACACTGCTTTGGTCACCTCTATCCCCTGAGCATCGTCTCCTGTGACCAAATGTCATCAACATACACCATGATGACAACTGTACCTCGAGTAGTCTTCTGGATGAACAATGAGTGATCTGCATTGGATCTCTTGAATCCTTATCCTTCAATTAAATGGGAAAGTTTCTAAAACCATGCCCTTGGGCTTTGTTTAAGGCCATATATTGCCTTATGAATTCTGCACACCATATGTTTTTCCCCCTCAGCAGCAAACCCCGGAGGCTGCTGCATGTAGACTTCTTCCTACAAATCCCCATACAAAAATACATTTTTAACATTTAGCTGGAACAAGGGCCAATCACGTACCACAACTACAGACAGAAGAATACGAAGAGTAGAGTGACGGGCGACTGGAGAGAAGGTGTCCATATAGTCCACTCCATAAGTCTGTGTGAAACCTCGTGCCAGTAGCCGTACCTTGTATCGATCAAGGCTGCCATCTGCATGATACTTGACAGTGAATACCCATTTGTAGCTAACTACAGATGCTCCTGAAGGAGCAGTAATCAAGCTCCATGTGCCCCTCGACTGTAGTGCAACCATCTCCTCCTCCATTATAGTCCGCCAACAATCAATTTTCAATGCGTCCTAATAGGTCCATGGGATCTCCACAGAAGATAATGCCACTGCAAATCTCTGAAAATCTCCTGTAAGGCGATGAAAGGAAACCTGCGAAGCAAGAGGATACGAAGCACACCTGCGTTTCTGCTTTCTCATCGCAATGGGAACATCCAGATCATCAACCACTTAACTCGCCGGGTCAGAGTCGTCCTGTAATGACGCACCCTGCATAGGCACACTATTCGACCCATCATTAGTAGTAACATATGGACATACCTGGGGCATACTGGATGATTGTCGTGTAGCATGAGCAGGACCGGATTGAGGGGTATAGAATTTTGGTAGTGGTGAGATTAATGGTTTTGGTGGAGGTAGTGGTGGTGGAGGAGGATGTAGGGGTGGTGCGGACACAACATTAGGAACTAGACTGGACAAAGGAAGACTCACCGTAGGAGGAGGAGAGACATAGACATCATTAGTAGATGTCTCAGAGGTCAATTTGTCACCTGCAGGTGAAAAGTACATAACAAACTCGAAGAAAGTAACATCAGCACTGACAAAATATTTCCCGTTTACCGGATCATAGCAAAGATATCCTTTCTGCGTCCGAGAATAACCCACGAAGAAACATTTGACAGCTCTAGGTAAGAGCTTGTCAAGACTATGCGATAGCTGGTGAACAAAGGCAACTACTCCAAAAACACGAGGAGTGAGTGAGAACAATTCTCTATCTGGAAAAACAACAGAAAGAGGATTTTTCTCACCAAGTACCGTAGACGGCATATGATTTACTAGGTACCAGCCTGTAAGAACAACATCTCCCCAGAAAGAAATAGGAGCACAACTTTGGATAAGAAGAGTTCGAGTAATATCAAGAAGGTGACGATGTTTTCTCTCAGCAACTCCATTCTGTTGGGAGGTGTAGGCACATGTAGTTTGATGTATAATGCCATTTGAGTTTTGACAAAAAAATATTGGGAGAGGGACCGAGAACAAAATTCCTAGGCGTTATCAGTACAAACATATTTCACATTGGACGAGAAAACATTGTTCACTTCATTTATAAAATTTTTGATAACATCACCAGCTTCAGATTTATTTTTCAATAGAAAAACCCACGACAAACAAGAGAAATCATCGACCACGACAAGATAAAACCCGTGCCCTTGGTGATCAGGGACACGACTAGGACCCCAGATATCAACGTGAAGTAACTCAAAAGGGGAGCTACTGCTCCGACTCTGACGACTTGGGAAGCTAGCTCTATGGTGCTTCCCTAATTGACACGCTTCACACCGGAAGGATGAATTGGGAGATATCTGAGGCAAAAGGTGACGCATCTTCTGGAGAGGCAGATGACCAAAGCGTAGATGCCATGTATAGGGTGAGACAGATCCAACAGCATGAGAAGAGACTCCAGCATATGAACTCCGGTTCAGACGGTAAAGACCATCCTGCTCAGAACCACAACCAATCACCCTGCCTGTTAGAATGCCCTGAAATATAAGAGAAGATTGGTCAAATATAGCGCGACAATGCAAATCTTTCATAATCTGACTAATAGAGAGCATTCGTCGAAAATTCAGGAGCATGCAAGACATTCTTCAGACGCATGGAAGAGGATAACATAACCTTCCCCTGTCCAATAATGGGGGAATGAGTCCCATTGGCAATGATCACCGACCGCACTGAAGGAATCTCCCTGTATGATATAAGTCTGTCTCTATCTTGACATAGATGGTGCGTTGCGCCAGAGTCCATGATCCAATCGGAGATGTCTGAACTAGAACATGTGGTAAAAGCACAAGCACTACCTGTGGTGCTAGTCGTGGTAGAAGTGTTGGCAGAAGCAGACACAGCTATATCCGAAGGGCCTCCAGAAGAATTTGTAGGAACAAGAGGCATTATATCCCGTAGCCGAGCAACTAGTTCCTCAAACTGCTGATCCGAAGTAGAAGAGGATGGTGATGCAACATGTTCTGCCACCTGTGCAGATGCTGGAAAGCCATGCTTTGAATAGCATGTATCCTCTGGGTGACCCGTACGCTGACAAAAACTGCAAGGTGGACGGGATCGACCACCACGACCTCCTGTTCCACGGCCACAGCTACAGAATGAAGAAGAGGAGCCACCTCTCCCTCTGGAAGCAGCCATCGCAGAGGGAGGTGGTGTAGACGTGCTGGAGGGAACTGAGATGCGGCTAAGCCTCCGGTAGACCTCCTCCATAGGAGGCATTGTAGCATCTGCTAGAATCTGTGATCTGGACGCATCGTATTCTGGATCAAGAGCCGCAAGAAGGACGCCTACCATGGTAGCATTACGAAATGTCTTCTGCTGCTCGGGTGTTGCCGTCAGAGGGATAGTGCTGTAGAGTTTCTCGAATATCCCCCTAAGGGATGTATACAAGGAGTGAAGTGGTCTCCCATTCTGCTTCATGGTGAATATGTCATGCTGAAGTTGTAGCATCTTGGTTTCATTTCGGTCCTGGGAATATGTCGCCGCGAGAATGTCCCACATCGCTTTAGCGGTGGGCCGATGGAGAACATCATTGGCAATCTCCATCGACAACGTGCCTGAGAGGCATAGATCCCTGTCTTCTCTACCGGCTCATCCTCGGTAAGAATGCGCTTCTTACCATTTGACTTCTTGAGGCTCATGAACTGCATCGCCAGAGCTCATAGTTTGATCCATCCATCTTTACTATCCATGCGTATGTAGACTTACGCACCCAAATCCATAGATAAGATGAAGGAGGTGGCTACGAAGGAGGCCGCAGGGGAGGGGATGCCGGCTAGGTCAAGGCCGGCGGTGAAGAGGGGGGGGGCAGGGCCGGAGGCGGGTCGGGTGCGGGAGGGCGGCGCCCTGGGTTGGAGGCGGCGCCCGGTGGGGTGAGACGCCTGGTGGGAGGTAGGGGATGGGGCCGAGAGGCGCGAAGACGGCGGCGGGGGCCGGGGGGGGGGGGGGTGGAGACCCTAGGGTTTAGGCTCTGATACGAAGTTAGAAGAAATAAGAATTGTGTTTATTCCAGAGAACCCTAGGGTTTCTTATATAGAGAAAACCCTATGGGTAAATTACATATGACGGAACATAGAAGAATAAAAAGACCAAACGGTACACAGATATATAATTCTTTCGACAATTACGTTTGTCATTTATATTCGTAAATAGTCATCTTTGCTGTATGTAATTTATTATGTAATTCACTAGAACTTTGTCTACGATAGTTATTTCTATGAACTAAACATTGTCTCATTAATCATTATCTATATTTTATAATCAAATGCTCATCTACGGACAAAAGATGTATTTTAAGTGTTGTTAACTGAATTATTCTAATTTTCATTTATGATATCTATATGTAAACTCAACGATATGTCTGATATGGCCGATATGTGCAATATAAGGCATATGGATGAGAGATATGTGTGATATAAGTCTTCTCTTGTAAGCTATTGTTGTTTTAAAAACCTGAATTTGATGATATCCATTTCCAATATGTATCAGCCAAAGAATCAAAATTAATAGCGAAATGGCTGATATAACCGATATGTGCGATATAAGGGGCGTATATGAGCAATACGTGTGATATAATTGTGCATTTGTAACTTATTTATTACTGTAATACCTTGGAAGATCTTAATGTGTGAAAAAACGATCGAAAATAGGCTTTGAGCCATTTTCGACATTTCCGTTCGAAACAATTGAAATTTCCTGAAACACTCTATCGAAACATCAAAACGCAAAAACGGGCTACCCTTCCCCAGATAACCCTCCAACCAAACGCAGCCTAAGGGGTTTTAATTATTAATATATTTATCTAGAGAAGTACCATTTTGGGAATAGACCTTAAGTTTTCTGTTTTGTATTTTTAATGAATTTTACATATGTGTTAAAATTCAATATAAACTATGTAATATATTTTTTGAGAGTTTTTGGATATATATTTTAATTTTATGGATTTTCTATGTCAAAACAGGAAAAATGAAAATGTTTTTGTATTTTTATAAATAGGAAAATCTAGTTAAATGCCAAACAAACGATATATATGATAGATTAAGATTCTAGACACTTAAGGTAAGTTTCCTACAAAATTTCAATAAAGGGAAGTAATTAATAAAAATAAAACAAACATAAAAAATAAAATAGCACTAGACATGGACCTATTTGCAGTTTCTAGTAATGTTTCATGCATTTGCTAACAAAATCAACAAGTCCGGGGAGACTTGTGCAATATATTCAATTAAAACATCCACTTAATTCCACCTGACTGGAAATCGTTTGTAACTATGTTGGACATTCACTTCATTTAATAACATGTGTAAGGAGTATATGGCTAAGCCCGCAAAAAGACCGTTAACGCGCCTCATGTAGGGGAGAACCTGAGGTGATCGACAAAAGACCTAAATGCAAATAAAAATAATACGAGGTCTAGAATGTAAAAAGACCGCAAAAGCGCCTTATGTAGGGGAGCACCTGAGGTAACCGACAAAAGACCTAAATGCAAGTAAAATAGTACGAGGTCTAGCATGTAAATAATCTAGTAATTATTACACTTAATTATATGTTTATATGATTAAAATTTAAATACAAAACGGAGGGGGGTTGGAAGCAAATATCCCTCATCGAACGCGTGCGACGGGTGTGGACGACTCAGATGCAGTCCACTTAAGATCGGACGACCATATGCCATACCCCTTCAATGATCGGATGACGGAGATCAGATCCCAGATGGCATTGATGGCTGTCATTGTGACTCGATCCGACTGTGGCTGGAGTGCATGGAGGTTATTCTTGTTCGAACGACTGCTGGGATGTGTTGAAGAACATGGATATAGGCCAGCCTGGGCGAGCTTCCTCCTGTTGTTTCTCGTTGCTCTTGTGTCCTCTCGAGCCGGAAAATAGCTTAAAAGAATGCTAGTGATGCTCCTCGTCAGTTGGTGGTGCTCATGATGTCCGAGCCTCGCATTGGAGCTCGAAGGAACTCACTGCACCTGGAGTTGGAAGACTTGATTCGAATCACCGACAGATGGGGTCCTCATTGCGTAAAACCTACACGAAAAGATTAAGGGCTCGAGGGTGATGTGCTTGATCCGATTATTATGTGGAAAATAACATGGATGCAAGGGAGCGGATATCTCCGGCGTGCAACGGGTGAAGGAGACTCGATGGCTCGAGCTGTGCAAGCTCGAGAGGATCTAGGCATGTCAAAATAAGGAGAATATGATGAGAATCGAGATGCTGTGGTGGCGTAGTCGAAACAAGGCAAACACAAGGTGGGCAGAGGTCAGAACCTAGTGCTCCGGCGTACTTAAGATTTTTGTTTTTCAGAGTAAATCAAAGCAGAGAAAAAAAAGTAAAGACTACACTGGATGCAGACCGAAAATACGAAACTAAAAAATGAAAAATACGTATGCCTCGACAAGTTTGGGTCATGAAAGCTTCCTTGGCCGGAGTTAAGCTCCGTCGAAGATGAATCACACCTCGCCGTCCTCATCACCGCGAAACATGGGGAAAATCTCCCTGTCACAAAGATGATCACTCTAGTTAGGGTTTCTTGGGGTTATGGTGGCACAACAATGGATTCTCGTTGGAATGGAAGCTGGAGGAGTTGCTTTATAATAGGTGAAAGGAGGCGATTTTGAAATTATGGTTTCATTCGGGTCGAGGGGTATTAGTCGAAGCTAAGCATAGGGGTGGATGCTGAAGCTTCGATGAAGATTTTGGTGAAGGAATCGGGTTGATTGGAGGTCACAATCGAACGAAAAAACGACAAAGTCAGGCAACCGACAAGTTTTGACAGACACTGAACATGGGAGGGCATTGTTGATCGGGGGTCAATAGTCCCTCCCTACCGATTGGTCCACGTCAAACACTACATAATAAAATAGAAAATAGAAAATAAATAAAATAACAAAATAAATAAAAATAATTTATTTAAAAACTCAAAACAGAAACAATGTTTCTTATATCTACTTATTTAATAGGTAATATTGTTTATATACTATTATTTATAGGTATTTATACCTATATTATTATGTATTTACATTTTTAATTTGTTAATTTTATATATAATACCATATTTAAATAATTTATTTATTTACAACATTATTTAATACATATTTACACATTCATTTGGATTTTTATTATTGTATCCTGTGTACAAATAAATACATTTATGTACAATATAGGTGTATTATACCTATATATTAGGGTTTCTTATTTATTTTTGGCATTTTTATGTGGTTTTGATTTTTGTTTGTATTTTTTATGCATGTTAAATAATATGTAGAATAAAATAAAAATATGGATCTTGAATATGTAAAATAAATTATATTGGCTTATTGTATAGATAAACAAGTATCATAATACTCCAATTAGCTGGCTTTTGCATCTTAACTCCATTTTAAATGAAACCCTTTTTCTTTAAAGATAATTGAATTCGAAATACAATGGAGGTGAATTTGGTTGATTTTGAGTTCATTTGGAGAAGATATTGATCAAAGAAGTTTTCTTTGCTGCTTTTTCATTTGAATGTACTTTGTGGCATGTGCATGATTTATTTTTGCCAATAAATTTTTTATTTTCCATATATTATTATGTGCATGTTTGGTGTTGAACACTTTTTTATTTGAAGTGTTTATGATGATAAATAAATACTACAAGTTTGAGCTGTGTACACAGTACATTGTACTTAAAGGGTTTTCTTTATATTTTTGTACATTATTTCACCCTAACTCCCCCTGCTTCATTCCTGGTAGACCCAGTCAATACTTGACTTGGTCTCAAGGTTCAAGGTCAGTGAATGTCATATATATTTCCTTTATTTTTCTTTTCTTTCCTTTATTCTTTTATTTTGGATTTAAATACAAGTATTTATACACTATTTATAGATTAATGTTATGATGTTAATTCATGCAAGTTAGCGATATTCGTATGTATTTTATTACGAGAGATTTTAAGCCAATATGAAAGAACAAAGGTGATGGAATGTGAATTCATCACCCCCTTTACTTAGCTTTACCGGCACCTACCAAACACTTATTAGGAGAATACATGCCGAAAAAAAATAAAGAATAGAAAATGAATGAACTTAGAATGGTCATGATTTTAAACTATCTTTATAAAATCAAAGTATGGAGCCTGGTCAGACCTTTGGATTGTTAGTTTGGCGGAATCTTATTGGGAATAAGATTTAAAACTTAACATCCTTCAAGTTCCACAATTCTCTGTCCAGTTCTTCGCAATAGTCCAGGAACAAGTCTTTTCATATGCAAACTCTTGTACGTTGAATGTGAAATGGTAGCTCCCCACATTTGAAAGTGGTAAAGAAACAATATTCTCTAGCAATGTAATCCTAATTCTCTGGTCTGGCTACTCTTTCCTCGAGATGCAGAGTATCCCTTTTAAGTTCAAGTACAACTGGCTCTAAGAAGAGGGGGTATTGGAGAGAATGAATTGAAACCAGTGTAGCCACACGTCCTTTGGAGCTTGACCAGTGTAGCCAAGTCTCCATCTGCATGCAACCTTGTAAACTTTGATTTTGAGGCATACACATTGCTCATTGGTACAGTTCTCCAAAGGGAATGAATTTTCATTGACTTTTTACCTGTCTAATTTTTTGTCTTTATTTTTAATACTTTTATTGTACATAATGACATCACTTACATAAGGAGTTTTTCCATCTTGAGCTAGTAGACTATCCCTCTTTTGAAGCTTTATTGCAACCCAAACCATCCTGTCTTCAGACGTCAACACTACTAGATTAGGTTGGGGTGCACTGGACACCTATTGGGGTGGAATATGTTTCCATCCACGTGCTTGTCAAACTAAAGAATTCAGCCGTTCATTGCCCCATTTGAGTTGAGCTATTTGTAGAGTACATGTCCAAGTTGGGCCATTGTCTACAAGGGTCATGCGCGTGTCATGAACTCGTAGGCTTTGGAGAAGTCAACTTTCCAAAGTATGCCTTTTCTTTGGTTTCTTTCTATTCTGACACCAACTCGAAGGCAAGTAGCCAACCGTCCGCCATATCATGACCCGAAACAAATGCAATCTGCTCTGGAGATATGATATCGCTCAAAATACCCCAAAAGCGAATCAGAAGAATCTTGGCAATAATGGGATATATCACATTTGAGAGGGCAATTGGTTTTAAATCCTCCACACTAATGGCCCCCTATTTCGGTAGCAGAATCACAAGGGCCTTGTTAAGCCGTTCGAATCCATAGTTACCAGCCTTGAACTCCCGCAATACCTCAAGAAGATCCTCCTTGACGAAATCCTAGAATTCCTTGTTGAAGAAAACTCTCACCATCCACATTAAGCTGCATCACCACCTTTTTAACCTCACTCTCCGTGAAGGGCTCAATAATCGCATCAACTCGGGAAGGAGAGATCAGTTTAACACCCTTCCTACAACACCCTAATGAAGTGCTAATCGACTAATCTAATTGAGTCTCATTGTAATACATGTCGATTAACATGACATCAGAACCATGCTAAAGATCTCCGCGAAGAGGACCTAACTTAAAATTATACCTGGATTTAAATAAATCCTGGGTCGAACACAAGGACATGAACATATTCGTTTATTTAATTAGATATTGAATACCAAGGTTAAGTGACTATATAATCTAGGTCAGTGACAACACATGTGAATGCATGCTCTTTTTAGTGGTTTTTATAATACAAGTCAAATTAACAAAATTTGCTACAGAATGAAATGAAGTGCACTACGTACATATGTTACACAATAAAGCTCATGAATCAGTGAATTAATCTCAATGTAAATCTTTAATTTAATGAGCTCTAAAATGATTAATGTGTGCTTCAAGCTAGATTTCATGTATCAATGCATGTTTGATGAAGTATCTAAATTAGCCAATGAACATTTAGTACTCAAGTAGGTTATTAATGATAGAATGCAATTTTTGAGTAACCTAATTAAATTCTAAGTCTATTTTGTAAATCTGGTCAGAATTGGGCATTAAATCACACTGAAGTACATTTGCAACATTCGTATTAATTTCATTAAAAGAACTATACTTCTCAGATTTTTAATTTGATGTATAGAAATCAAAACCGAGAATTATACATATCACATCAAAGATACTGAAACAAGCTTCCAATTGATACCAATTTCATTAAAAATTGATTCCATATGATCAAGTTATTGCACATTAAATTCAATGGCATTTTTGCAAAGAAAATATGAATTGAAATATATAAAAACATCACAAAATGGTTTAAACAGGACTAAAATACAATAAAATAAAACCAATTGGTGCTTATCTACAAATAATATCGCGTAGGGGTATTTCTAAGAATATAGAAAGCTGGCAGGGCATGAATGCAAAATATCCAAGCGTTTTACGTGAGGCTTGAGAGGGGGCATGCACGATGCTTGGCTCAGCCAGACTTGGAGGCGCATGCCACATGGGAGATCTCTTGACGCTTCAGGAATGTTCGGTTGGACTGAGGCTCCGTGGATTGGAATGCTGTGTGAGTCCAATCTGAATTATCAGATTGGAATGATCTGAGGGCACATATACCTCGGCTGATGCTCTTCTCCTTTGTTTGCGGATGCTTCTGGACGATGATTCGATGAGGGGGCTCTTCCTCCTTGCTCCTACGAGATTCCTGAAGGTCGAGGAAGAAAGTTGAATGCCTAGCAGAGTGGGTTGTGGTCTGAGGAAGTGGTTGGAGTGACAGGATCAATGGGTCGATGTATCTTCATCGGAGGCGGAGTAGTTGATCGGAGGTTCATTAGAATTCCAATCATTCTAATTAAGAATGGTATTTGCAGTTGTTTGGGTGATAGCCGAAGCAACTGGGGTGTTCTCGGAGTGAACTGTAGTGAACGAAGGGCTGTAATGGGTGGCTGGAGTGAAGCCCTACATGTGTTTCTCTCCTGTGCAAGGAGAGAAAAGGATCAATGCGGATGGGCTTTTGAGGAAAAGTAGGATGGAGTCAAGTTGATGCGTGAAGTTCTTGGATGAACTGTAATGGTGTGTATGTGCTCAGGTGATCGAGATGGAGTACGTGCTATTGTAGAAAAATACGAGAAAAGAAGAAGGCAGTGAATGAAGGACTACCTGGGAGATGAAGAAGATTGGAGTGGACGGTGTCGCTTGTGATTGAAGCTTAAGAGGAATTGTAGTCGTCCTTCACGAACCCAACAATAGGTTGAAGCTCAAGTTGCTAGGATTGATCACTGCAACACGATTACAAAATCGAGGATCACGCTGGATATGAATGCTCCTTCTTCGCTCAACCTTTTCCTCTCTTTCTGTTACCAAGGGGGAGTTGTGGCTCGAGCACATCTTGCGTAAAGGCAGATACTAGTGAAAGCTGGCGGAGTGGCCTTTTTTATTCGAGGAACAGTTGGAAGAATTAGTGGTTTCAAATGTTGCTTAGTTGTTGTGCTTCGGTAGGCAACACACACTGAGAGGTTGGTGAAGGAAAGGGTTGAAGGGGTGTTAGAATGACACCATAAATCATAGCACTAGGCCATGCGAATTGGTCAGAAGATAGGGGAGAAAACCACCACCGACGAAACATCGCAACGCTTGTGGCCCGTTTGGTTGCCAGGGTACACCGGGGTATCCTGGCACACCCTAGCTCTAACCTTGCATTCCTAGGTTGGGATTGCTTTGTATTGAACCTACAATTTCTTTGGTATAATATTTTTTAACCCTGTTCAAATAAACTTATTAACATAAAAAATATTATAATCATTAAAAAGTTAATATAACACATAATCAATGTCACATTAGATGACAATTATCATCCTAACCCTCTCAACCCTACAAATAGCTACTATTCACAGGAGGATACCCCAACCCAACCCAACCCAACCCAACCCAACTTAGTAACTAAACATACGCTTTGGGCTAGTTTGGTTACTGGGTTGGGTTGAGGTAACCTCCTGTGAATAGTACATGTTTGGATGGTTACGAGGGTTGGTAGATGGTTGGAATAAGGAATGTGATATCACATTGATTTGTGATGGAATTCCAACACAGGTTTGTAGGGTGGTTTATCGGGTTACCCCGGGGTAACCTGGGGCACACCACCAACCAAACGAATCCTTAGGGTAGTCAACGGAGGTTGACGAAGGTTTACAACGAGGCGCGTTGAGAATGATCATAACCACTTGATCATTTGATCAAACAGTCTGTAAATGGGCGAGTTTGGTTGATTCTAGGCCGTCTGATCAAATGATCAGACGGTCCTCAAGGCGCGTGGCTTGTATTGAAAATGCGGTCACGTGGAGGGCCATGATTTTGCCACGTGGCCAAATTAAAAATAGGAAAATGTATTAAAACTTATAAAATGAAAATAAAATAGTAAATGACATCAAACTAAAAAGTGTTCAACATGAAAATTGTGTATCTTTCAAAGATATGCAACTTTCACATAGAGCTCAAAGTCAAAATACATGATATATACATACTTAATAATTTGCAAGTATTTTTAAAGAATAAAAATACTTCTATTTATTTATTTTGTTATTTTTATATTTTTATTTAGTGAATAATATACAATATATTATATATTATTATTGAACTAATTTTATTTTATTTTTAATAATAAGAAACATAAAAAATGAAGGAAACCATAAATACATTTATCATATATTTATTTTATTTAGTAATTAACCTTAATTATTTACATGATGTTAAATGTTAATTTCAATGAATTTATTAATTAATATGTTAATTGATTAATTTATGATAGAGGGATATCTAATAGAAATAATGATGGTGAATATGAGATTCGTCACACCCCCAACCCATACTGTCGACCCTTCTAGTAAAAGGATGGAAGTGATCGCGAAACGCCCACCCCACTCTCTAGTCCCCATGTATTTGCACCCCATCCAACACAATAGTGTGGATATGGTTCCTGCATCTTCTGCCGATGGCCATGGAGTGAAAGAAGCGAGTGTTTGCATCTGCATCTTCAAATCATTGTTGCCTTGATCTTTTGCTCCATTCCACTTCCTCTTTCATATCTTACAAGAAAATGTCATGTATATAAGAGTACTGCTCCTCCATCTCCATCGCAGTCAGCTCATACTCATTTTCCACCCCATCTAGTCTAGCCACTTGCTCATGTGCTTGGTCCTTTTTTGCTCTGTTTTGATATTTGAAGCCTCTGATAAATTCAATCAAGTGCCTCCCTAACACCCAAAGATTGGAAGTAAAACGAGTTGTAGCTGTCATGATCAGACGATACTCCTGTCAAAAATAGCTCAATATCCCTGAAACAATCCTTTAAAACCCATGAGTGCTTGAAACGAAAGATAGATCTCAACCTTAGCTCTTCACTAGAGGACCACACAAGGGGAGTGTGGTCAGAATGGGCACATGCATATGAAATGGCTGCAATGTCTCATTCGACATCAAGAAACGATCAATGCGTGCTCTCGATTTGAAGTTTCTCTAAGCAAACGTGCATCCTCCAGCATCCATAATATTAAGATCGGACTCATTAGTGAATAGAAACAACTCATCTAACCCATTATTAGCCCCACCCCATCCCCACAGTTTGTGGTACGAAAATGTAAGAATTAAGTTGCTACGAATGATCCAAGCATAGGAAAGATACATTTCTCTAGCTAAATGCAGACCATCCAGAAGCTCAGATATATTTGCTCCATTTGGCAGCCGATAAATGTTAGATATCAGCATCTTTGTATCTTCCATCTTTTTTCGCTGAAGCACAGATAGAGTGCCTATCTGTTAAGGCATCATTATCCGCGCTTAATTTGACAATTTTTTTTCGATACCAAAAAGAGGGGGAAACACACTTTGGTGCCCGTCCCAATATATTAATTAACTATAGAAATAAAATAAAAAAATTACGGAAGCCATGATTCAAGCACCTGCTTGGAATGGAAACAGACATTCTCACAATAGAAACAGTGACCGACAAAAAGAACATCATTACAGGCCAACTAGATGGCCCTTAACACCGCCACCGGAATAAGAACCTCTTTTCTTTGTCGATTACTTGCCCCAAAAAAGAAAACCAAAAGAAGTCGAATGCACGAGTGTAAATCCAATCCAGCCCCACCCCACTCCACACATGCGAGGAAGCATGGCATTGGAAAAAATGGTGCTCCAACGTCTCAATGTCAATGCCACAAAGAGGGAATCTATTCGATACAACAAAAAAAAAACAACAAAGTCTTTTCCCACAATTATGTAGGGTCGGCTACATGGATTCTTCGCCTCCATTCAGATGTATCTTGGGTCAATCCCGGACTTACTTCCAAAAAATTAAGATCCCTTCGTATAGTCTCTTTCCAACACTTCTTGGGCCGTCCTCGCCCTCTCTTAGCCGGCTCAACATCCCAACATAGAGGGCATCTATCCGATATCATCCCCAAAAGCTTAACACAATGATCACGCGTCATAATACGCTTCCTTCTAAAAAGCCACATGAATAAACCAATCCTCTGTGGAAGACAAAGCATCCAAATGAATTCGCAATCCCGAATCATACTATCCGACAGAGAACGTGGAGGACTACAAATAGCACCATAGGCCTTTCTAACCGAGAAATGCGTGTTCTTCCATACCCAATGGTCAGATCCAGAGGAGGACCTACCCACCTGCCTAAGTGAGTCAAGAAGACGGAGAAAATCCTCCAAACGCCTAAGGCCCCTAGAGGCACTATTAGAGCCAATAACAACGAATCCAACAAGATTTGAACTTACAATCAAGCTTCAAACCTATTCCATCCCAAATGGAATTTTTGTTTACAACAACAACAAAGCCTTTTCCCACAATTAAGTAGCGCCGGCTATATGGATTCTTTGCCTCCATTCAGATCTATCTTGGGTCAATCTCGGGCTTATATCCAAAAAAATAATATTCCTTCGTATATGGAATTTTTGTTTCTTGTAATAAAATCACGTTAGTCTTTCCTTCAACAAATAAACCACGGAAAACAACCATTTTTTCTAGCTTATCGAGGCTATGTACATTCCAAGTTACAATGCTCACGAGGATGGTCCAACATCTCGTGGTGGAACCACACCCAGGCAGATCACCAATATTTTGTCTGCAATCTCTACTGCTACACTCGTACTAGCTGCCCTCTAACTTTGCGAACAGTCAGTCGCCATATTTTCTTCCTTTCTCTGTTGTCGCCTTACTCCTTGATCTCCCCTTGGATCCATTACGACAACAAGCACAGGAACCCCAGCTCCATCCCCTAACATAGCAAGAGTTCTGTACCTCGCGAATCGTAGCGTCCGGCTCATTTCTTTTTTGAAATTCTGGAGTAGTTCCTCCCAAATCGCTGCACCACTGTTATCCGAGGAGTGGGGGAGGAATTAACAGTTGTCGACGAAGTCATAATAGCTCCACCGGATCCTGATTCTGCCCTAACACCGCCATTCACTATAGATTGTGGCACTGATCTGAGCTGCTTGCTACCCATGTTCCCCCTTACTTCGGACCGAGAAACTCGGCCCCCTCCTTATCGGTTGAAAAGTCGAAGCTACCATCCGACGTCAATGAAAGCACGGGCGTCGAAGGGGTCTTCATGTGCTCGGTAAATGGAGAATATGGTGCTATCAGACCTAAAGAAAGGTCCACATAGGGGATCAATAGAGAGGAACGCACCCATAAAACTCGGATCCACATATGCTTTGTGAGTATCTAACCCGTCATAGGAAATAGGAAGCTTCTGGGTTCCACCACATGCGTCCTTTGCAAGAAACCCACCCCCAAAACTTCAGGATTTTTTTGGCCAGTGAAATTGCAGTGTTCTCAAGAGATTTGTGGTGGAAGTGTATCGGACACATTTTCGCTTCCATCGGAAGTCTGCCCTCCGTCGCTTGAAAACCACCGTCGTCGATCATGTTGGTGCGAACTTCTTCTACTTCAATTTGAAACAATACCCTTCTGATCCGTACCTGCACCTCCAGAGGCATAGCACCACCATGAACCACTTTTTGACTGTCCCACGCATATCTGAGCCCCTGGCAAGACCGTCGGAGTTGAACGAGATGAGGGTGCCATGATATGCCAATAGCCCTGCAATGCTTTGAAAGCTTCATTCCCAGAAGGTAATGCCTTTGAGACAGAGGGTTTTGTAGCAGACTTTGAGGAATACAGTCTCTCAACGTAGTGAGGTCCAACAAACTTTATCCTCCAAAATCGTCCCCAAGTGCTACAAGTTGCCAAACTGCTCCGCTGATAACCCCCTTACGCATACAAGAGAATCTCCCATCAGAATTACATCATCGCCAAAGCTTGGACCGGTCTTATGTCCGTTGTCCTTCATCGTCGTATGAACACAATCCTCACAAGTCGAGCAAACTTCCAGGAGGATGTTCTCCACAGAAGGTTAAGGAGGAGGTCTCATCTGTCGCATCGGACCATGACCCAACTTCGTGGCATTATCTTCCAACATTGATCCACCTCGAGACTTTTTTCATCCTCGACGACGATGTCCAAAACCCCCCTCACTCTAAGCATTTAATCGCATTTTGGCAAATTCTTGTGTGATGCTCTAGGTCTCCACACTTTTTTTTGAAGTTCAAAAGAGGGGGAGACACTCGACGGTGTTCACCCCAATATATTAAAAAAACGAAAGAAAATTTACAAAGAACAGAGAAAAGGTACAAAAAAGGCCCTATCCGAGAGGATAGGCACAAGCAGTGGAGCCCCCAAAAACCAAAGTATGCCAACCCTAGGACCAATCCTCCAGAAAATGCTTAGCACTCAATAATATATTCTCCTTGTAAAACCGTTGAGCCGAAAAAATTGCCTCGTTCCTCCCCAGCCAAATACTCCAGTCTTGCCATTGGATCAAGAAGAGTCTTCCTTTCCCTCCCCCTTGAATTAGCCAAGCTCTCGCACAACGCAGGGAAGGAGATGGCGTTAGCCCAAGGCAGATCATCCCACAAGCTGCGAACATGGCCACACTCGAAGAATAGGTGAGGAATTGTCTCCCGCTCCGCATCACAGAGAACGCACATTGAGCCAATGTTCGGAAATAAAATTGCACAGCGATCCCGAGTTAAAAGTCGTCCTCGACGAAGAAGCCATAAGAATATACCGATGCGCTCAGGAACATGAGATCTTTGAAGGGGAGAAGCTCCATCTCTAGGTTGCAGTCCTCTTTGTATCGGTCCCCACACCAACGTTTATCGGCCTCCACCACCCTCGAGCCCCTCTTCTCCTCACGCAAAACTTTCATTATCTCACTTTCTCCTCCCTTTCGCCTTCCGCCACTCGTGCTCTTCCATCCTTCCACACGTGAATGCGGTTTTTTATCAACCTTGGATAATTGGTCTGTGTATGTAAAGTTATAAAATTATTTTTCATTAATTTTCCTATTATTTAATCCTATATTTTATAGTCTATGTCATGGATTAGGCCATGCTATATCTCCTCACATTTCATGAACTTCAAAGTGGTGGATACTTCAGGATCGAGGATTGCCTTAAGCTTTGCTTATACTGCCACACGTCGTCTCAATCAGTCCTCTAGTGCTACCTCAACAATTCTTGTTCATCCTTTTTCTAACAGGTATGCAACCCTAAGTATGTATGTAAAGGAAATCCACTGCTCTTAAGTATTCGTTTGCTTAGATCCACATGTTTCTAAGTACTTAATTTCTTTTACCACCAACTTAAGGCATAAGTTATAGTAGCAAAGTTACCATTTAACCCCCCTCATGCTTCTACATATAACAACGTACTCTGTCATGAAACATATCTAACCTATTTAATGATACTCGAGGAATAAATGTTGCAAGTAAATTATTTAGCGCACACTATTTCGAACATCAGTGTGTACCAGGTTTGGCGTGTCATACAGATTTCTTATTCTTTTGATCAATTTATATACATGTCAGTTCTATACATGGATCATCCTAGATATTGGCTAGGAAGGGCACATGCCCCTTTGATTTTTAAAAGCCCACTAAGTGCCCAATCTATTGATACTCTTATTGCCTAATGTCTTTGTTATGCGCCCCCTCTAGCATGGTCTCTTTTTATTGTGCCCGTTTATATCATGTCTTACATCGTTATCTATGTTACCATTTTCACCTCACCCCTTTGCTCCTAGTGTTAAACTTAAGTATGCAAATATATAGATACATCCATATCTGATGTACTACTGGATACACTGTATATATTTAATACATATCCATTTTAAAATCAATTTGGAATCATAGGTTTCATTATATTTCATGGGAAAAAAAATTCATGCCACATTGTAACAATTGATATCTACATATATATATATATATATATATTTGTATATGTCTTTAAGAATATGGCAACTCATTCTTCACATGCGCCAATATCCATATCTGCATCTGTTAATATTTTGATAGGACAATGGTATAGAGACATCGATATCTGTATTTTTATCCGATGGTTTGCATAATTAGTTGCACTTCACAATGCTTCAACCTACACAAACCATTTTTTTGATGTCCACATTGTTATGATGGTATGGATAGCCATCCTTTTGTAAATTGTACACTAATCTTCCAGATCTACTTCACCTAAGCGGCTTTGAGATTATAATGCTTCAACACCTATGGCTACGAGATTATGACACTACAACATAATTGGCCTAAAGCAATGAATACCTTGAATATTCATGGACACATCTTCTACTTTTATAGATATAACAATACATATTATTCGTTGTCAAGTTATCTTTTCTTCTGGTAGGTAGCAATAAATATCATATTCATCAATAAAGCTTCATATAATTGAAGATTTTTCCGTTGACTCATTCATTACATGTTGTATTAATCATTGTTATATTTAACAATGATTATAAGTAACGTAAATGAATAAGCTATATATGATTAATTGCGGGGGATACATCAATGAAGATAATATTTTGTTGTAAACTTAAAGAAGCATACAACGCCGAGTACTATTTGTTATTATATATCTAACTATGGAATAATTGCTAACAAATGTTAAATATTTGCTACCTTAGATCAATTTTGTTATAATGTAAGTTACTTCTATAATAAATAATTCAACCTTATGTGTTAGAGTATACATGTCATATATAAGATATAAAATGGATCCTTCTAAGATCCATTTACCACATCCAGAGGTTAGTCTCACATCTACCAGTGGTGGGACTTGGAGAGTCTGTAGAGGCTATATAAGAAGCCCCAAACCTCCTGTATCTAGTGAGAAAGTTCAATGAAACATATGGTCCTTTGAGGCCTTCTCTCGTGGTTTCATGCCGCTCCTTAGGAAGTAGGGTTCCACGTAAAATCTCGGTGTTTGTCAATATTTTATTCTTTCATTGATATTCGCTTCCGCATTATATTTTCTAACATGGTATTAGAGCGGGTTCGATTCGCGATGATTTTACGTTCATATTCTTCATGTTCAAGAGTCGGTTCTTGGATTCTGTCAACCTTCATTCACGATTTGGTCGAGATTCAATTCTTCGTTGTTCTTGAAGATTTATTATTGAAGATTATCTATGGATTCGTTCAAGAACACGTTTTAGGGTTTCTTGTAAAGCCCTAATTTACACACAAGTTGTAAAGATCATCGTCTTCCATAGCCGAGATCTATAGTCTGTATTCATGATATGTTTGGCATTCTAAAGAAATTCAAATCCTCAAATGAAGACGGTGCAACATCTCCATCCTACGATTCAGGTGGCGCCAGGCGAAGGTATCTCCCCTCCGTAGCATGTTCACAGTGTTCACGCAGTCCTAGGTGAAGGCTGTTGCTCCTCTTTGCGCGGCCCCAAGCTCTTGCGCAATCCCAATCAAACACGACGCTTGCGCTGCCCATCCCAGGCGAAGCCCTACGAGGAGGCAGCGAGACCTACTCCTTCTCAGGACTCCTCCTCGCGCGCACCTTCTAGGAGCGCCTCATCGCGCACCTCGTCTCCTTCGCGCCTCCAGGCGGAGGCACCTCCCGACAACCCCAGGCGATAGCGGCAAGAACAGTAGGGATCGCCACACACCCACGTGGTGCTTCTGCTGTACCTCAATGATCGATGCTCTAGGAGGAGCATCACTGATCCTCCAAGCATCGTCTCCAGCACTGGCAGTGGTGCTTCGATCCTCCCTCCCGCACCTCCTTGTGCCCTCCCTTCCCAGTGGAGCCTGAAGCTACAACGGCATCAAGAGAGACCAAGCCCCATCCAGGGCGACATGCTCCAAAAAGAAGGGTTCCCTTGAAGAACCCCAAATAGGGGTGGGCATTTTGGGCCATTTTTGAGAAAAAAGGAGGTCGAAGAAAAGTGCGCCAATTGTGGGCTACAAGCTTGCAACTGAAAAATATTTGGAAAAAAGGTGCGTACAAAAAACTGTACACAATAAAAAAGAGAAGAAAAATTGAGCCCGGCTATTTTTTAAAAAGAAGAGAAATAGCCAGGAAAAATGATTCAAAAAATTGATTGAAAAAAGCCAAAAAAACTTGCGACGTTTATTGGTTTTTCTCTCCCCATCTTCATGTCTTCTCCCAACTTTGTCGATGTCATTGTCTTCCGACAAGTATGGGAGAAAGGGGAGTATTGTGTAGAGTTCTACAAGCCAGATTGACAGATTCTCCAGATTCGAGATTCGGATGTTAGATTCTAGACCTGCTAGTTGTTCAGACTCTACTAAGATATTCAGTTTCAGACTCTACGGATTGGTTCAGAGTCCAAGTTCGAGGCACTCCTTATTTGAGTGACCCATTTTCTCCAAGTAATCCAAAGAGAGACTCCTTTCAGACTCACATGCGTGCGGTCTTTTTATGTGGTCCCCCATCTTTTGTTTTTGGTCAGAGTTTTCAGACTCCAGAGTAGAGATCCCTTTCGTATGTCATGCGGGCTAAGGTTTTCATGTGGTTTCATAGTGACTTCTGAGTAGAGATATCATTCTCTGAGCCAATATGTAAGAGACTCAGTTCTTCGATGAGGAGACTTTTCAGACTCCATTCTCCAGTGATTGTGGACTCCGACAAGGATGCCTCCACGACTTTTTTTCAGTTCGACCTTTCAAAATGAAGTAGTTGTCCACATGTGGCGGTGGGCCAGAATACTCCGTGAAGGAGACTCATTTCCAGTTGCAATGACTCTGACAGAAGCAATACAGAGCATATGCTCTCCCGACGAGGAGATTCGGTTTGAGTCTCACTCCAGCCTGTTTATTCCTCTTCACCTACACAACATGAGAAGCAATGTCCTTGACAGTAGCCGACAGTTGTGTGCGTTGAGTTGATATTGCCTGTAGTGCCTTGTATTATGAGTTGGATTTGTTTTTGTTTGTCCAAGCTAAGCATTGCATGCTCCATCTTGAGAGGGAGTATTAGAGTATATGCATCATATGTAAGATGGGTAAATGGATCCTTCCATGATCCATTTGTCTCATCAAAGTTTAGTCCCACATCTACCAATGATGGGACTTGGAGAGTTTGTGGAGGCTATATCAGAAGCCCCAGACCTCCTGTATCCAGTGATAAAGTTCAATGAAATATTTGGCCCTTTGAGCCTTCTCTTGTGGTTTCATCCCACTCCTTAGGGAGTAGAGTTCCATGTAAAACTTGGTGTTCCTCAATATTTTATTCTTTTCTTTGATATTGGCTTTTGCATTATATTTTCTAACATTATGTATGGGTTAAGACATATCTGAAATAGGTGTATCTAAAAAAGTATAAAGATCTAGTGTACAATATAGTAATCACAAGGCACTTGTAATTTTATAGACTAATCACGTGGATAAGTTAAAAAATGTGCCGACTAATAATTACACATAGGAATATAATAACCTATTATGTATAACAAGTAGGTGTGATAGTTAAATTTATATATTCTATCACATTATATTTTTTTTGAAAGAAGTTGCTATATATGTGGTTAATATGATTCTTGATTGAATAGATTCAGGATGTGTCTAGACCACTGGTGAGTGCTAAGTAGTTTCTAGGAAGATTCATGAGAAATCAGGGTGAGAAATCAGGGTGCATTTTATTGTGTTCGCCTTGATTTCCTCGTTTCTTCCATTCTTATTTTATTCTAATATATTTGATAAAATTTGATTTAATGCATATTCTCATCTTGTTTTTCGGCAAACTTTTTTATGATCATATTAGTGCCCTCCTTATTCCAAAATCCCAGATCCGCCAATGATTCAATATATCTCCTATGCATAAAGTTTAGTATAGGAATGATACAATTCGATATATCGATCTTAAATTAGTTTTTCTGTGTATCTATGTAAATGCCTTGAGATACACATACGCATACATGATTGTATGTATTTCATTTCCAATATGCTGATATACGTATATACCAACATATTTAGTTCTACATGGATGTGTTTTAGTAAAACCTGAACATTCCATAGCCCTGATCTTAATCCAAATTTTTGGGACTTGAGTGAATGATGGTAATCATGTGTATGTACAATTTCACCGAATCCCTTTAGAAAAGGGGCTTTAGTCAACGTGAATCAATCAAACTATGGAGCCCATTATAAGCGTATGAATGTTCCTCGTAACAAAGAATGTAGACAATCAAAAATCCGATTTGATTTAACTTTAAATACCGGTCATCGGCCATGTCATCGCGAAAACCTGGGCTATATATAAGTTATATAACACTTGATTTTGCCCAGTGTTTATCTGTCAAGCCCATGGTGTTTGCTAATGACAATTACCCATCAACCATGATTGGTTGGTGCTATGCACAATTATTTATCCTCTACTGAGAAGCATATGCTAATCTTGTTTAGGATCCTTAGATAATTAGTAGTCATATTGTCGAAGTCGTCATTAACCTCCTTAATCTTGTTAAATTAGTTGTACCCACTTAAATGGTTTGGTGGTAGTGCAATGTGCCTACCACCCAAAAGACCAGGGTTTAAATCCTTCCTTGTGGAGGTTGCGTTAGGTGTCCATGACCAATGTAATAAAATAGTCGAATCATATTTCAACATGGATTTGAGCAAGAATCGATTTAGCCAACCGGCCCAACCTACTTATAATGGGGAGAAGGTTTCACCAATCTTTGTTAAATTAGTCCTAAAGTAAGTGCTTATAAATCAAATTTGACCTTTACATGCTGCAAACAAATTTTGAAAAATTGTCCATTTTTTGCAGACATGGCCGGTTCATTCCCAACCGAGAGTGCTGAGCAGTCTGCTTATTAACATCATCATATGATGCTTTATTGCCGTCTAATTTTAATAACATGAAGCTTATAGCATTTATTTGTACATTGTATAAAAATTCTTAATACATACATCTCCATGTTGGATAATGGTTCATTAAACCGTAACTGAAGTACACAGAAAACACTAACTATTGTTGTAAATAATGTTTTCTTAAATATATCGATGTTGTTTCGAGTTATTATGTTTTATATTTAGTTTTTCTCCCAGAAATTAAAACTACTTATATAAAAATAGGAGAAATCAACATTCCTTTCCATGTCCAGTGTATTTTCCATGTCCTTTTGCGTTGCCTTAATTTTTTTATGAGGATATATTTTTTTAATATTATATGAGACTGCTGGGCTAAAGCAAAAATATTATTTTGTAAGAAGCATCTTTTAAGCTCGTTTCTTCTGCAGGTGGGTTAGCAAGCTGATAAGGAAAAAGGCATGGGTCCTCTGTTACAAAATGTTGCCTGGCACCCGGATAATGTGAGTTTTTTTTGCACATGCTGTAACATATTGGTGACATGTTTTTTTAGTTCTACTTGCCTTTCTTTTTTCTTCCTTTAATTGAAAGTCATCGCTGGATATTTCTTGGATGTTATTTTTTCTTGAATGCCCCTATAGACATTTGGTATTTTTTTGAGTTATCCTATCTTGATGTTCACTTTGATATGCCAATCCATCCGCTTGAGCTAGACGGTTTCAGCCTTGAAAAACCAAGCACATTCTATGTCTTTTTAGTTCTTTTATCTTGCATTCCTTTTGTCTACTTCTGCCTCCTTTCCTTGTTATATCCTTAGCATCTTTCGTTATCCGCTCCGTCACTTTTCTCTCTTCTTATATCTAACACGACCATTTCAAAGCTCCTTGCGGAATCCTTTATGTTCTCTTTCTTCGTCCATTCATTTTCTTGTTTTCATTCCCTCACCATCGACTTTGGCAAGAATCTCTTCTTTAAATCCTATTTTTCCATCCAATACTCATCTTAATGGATGGAGTCGTCATTGTCCTTGTATTGGTAGGTGTGGAAAGAGATGTATTGGAGATACGGGGATATAGTATATTGCAATGAACTCAAAAAAGCAGTTTCCTCACAAAACTTGGATTAGTAAGTAGAATACATTCTTATATGCTCGAATGAAGTGTATTCAACACAATAATATTACCATTTCATATGCACGTGCGATATCCGATAACAAATAAGGAAATTCGTATAACAACAACATATGGATTGCAGATTATACCCTTTATGATAACTGCAAGTTCTAAAATTCGTACCTAAATGACTGAACTGGTGATGATAAAAACCAAGAGTTCCATAGTGATTTCATAGTACATCCCTTTCTGATCATCATTTGTATCACTTTATGTACTCAAAATAATTCTCACGTGACATGTAAGGGTACACAACTTTGTACTCCCTCACGTGATGCCTATATTCATCTTCATCCACGTTTGAAAGGATGCACATGCGAGGATAGACAGCTCTGGAACCAAAATCACTATCACCGGTGGTATGACGAGTATGCGAAGGAACTTGGGAACCTCATGATGATGGTGAAGGAGGAGACAATTTGTGGGGGTTATGGTGTACAATCAAGTAGATGGAGCATTATTGAGTAAATGTTAGGACAGATTATATGAACACCCCCACCAAAACCCTTGTCTTGCTGCAAAATTGGAAATAGGCGATATCACCCTCATATTGTTTGCTATCTTAGTAGCTTCGACCATTGTAATCACTCATAGCCTTGTGACGGAGGAGCAGAGGAGGAGCATGACAATATTTATGGATCATACCTTATGATCTATCTTCATATTGAGAGCCATATCTACATAGAGCTTTGATGTTGCCCTTCCATTATAATTTAAATACCCTCTTAGATCCATATTAATAAACTAACTATAGATATCAAATTCTAGATGCCACTATCATTTTTGTAGACACAATACTTTTTATAATTCATAGGCTCTGTAGGTCCTGGACTTAAAGTTGGAACAAATTTCTTATGTGCGTTATTCAAGAAATTCTCGACTTGTAGTCATTCCTCAAACATCAATCATGTGGTCCGCTACCGCTCCCTTGTATATGGATGTCCGCTACCACCACTTGAAATGTCTCCACCATCATCATCCCCATCTGCACCGTCCATTCAATTTTGTTTTCGATCATGATGTAGAAATGGATGCTCCATCGCTTGCCCTTTGCATCTTTTTTGAGGGATTGCTCATGTAGTTGTCAATATTAACACTAATTTGTTAACTTATATTTTGATTTAGCCTTCCTTTTGCCTCATCAAAACGGGGTTGCTATTGGAATCCATTCACTTCTATGGAACGTCTTCCTCCACATCTTCATCATTCACTTTAAAATATCCGCAAGGTTAATGTGGTTTGTGTATTCTTTTTGTCATACTTCTCTATCGCACATGCCGTCGTCAACCTCAACGTGTAATGCGCATAGACGAGATTGAGGAGCTTGTTTTCTCTCAACTAACTTTTTCTTTTGGAGTAGATGAGGTTGAATGTGCTAATGTTTCTTTCACTTGTTAATGGTTCATTCACTTCTTTTTGTTGATGTGTTTGGTACTCGACCTTTACATCCACTTATCACAAGTTGGAATCATCTAACCTGTTTAATAGCCATCATTCAATGGTTCAAAAAGGAAATAAATTTTAAAATACTTGATAAGTAACAAATGCATGCAATTTTATCAAGAAGAGTATCGTTTTGTTGATTGACGAAGGTAATCATTCCGAATGTTTCCAAATGACAATATTTTACCTGCATTAATCTAAACCGAAACTTGTCTGTTTCTTTCATCCTTTAGAAGCTTCTTTGCCACGATCTGAACAACTGCTCGAAATTGTGTATAATATCCAGATTGTGCTTTCAATGGTAATTTGGATTGAGATAACGAGCTTGGAAAATACAAATACACATTTTTCAAAATACACAAAAAGTTTACCATCATGCAGATTGCTCCACTAACATACATGCTAGCCTTATGAAGAGGACACAAGAGCATCCCTGACTATCGTGCTTATTGATTCCTAGCCAGGCCTTGTATCATTTGCCAACATTTTCTTTCATCTTTTCTTTCAAGCACCATATTATTTTATAGATCACTCATATTGTCGGTTTGTTTACCATGTTTCACAGTCCTCAACACTAGTATTGTCGATTGCATGATTTTTATGATTTGTGCCACATCGTCACAAGAGTTTAGTTCACAAATATATTTTTAATTTTGCAAAAATGATCAAAAAATGTTTTTCTTCTAAATTGAATATCAAAATACTCAACATTTTATTTGAAGGAAGAGAAAATAATATTTTTGGTTGTATTTTTAGATATGTTGTAGCGCATGAAAATGTGAACAAAATGTTATTTTTGTTGTTTTTAGGCATGCTTGCGGTTAACTATAACTTATATGGTCAAAACGGGCTAAACGTAATGATTTTTGCCTAATTAATTATGGTTAATTGCACACAGTTTGGAAAAATTTTAGAAATAACATGCGAATGAGAGCAAATGAATTGTTCCACGGCATACTAATTCTACAAAGTAAAAATGACTTTAATTTGAGCATCAAAATAGTGTTTAAAATGAGGGCTCTCGATTGGATTATCCAGTGCATCCACATGTCAAAGAACTGTGAGCTGTGTTCTTGGGTTTTCCCCTAATTTGTGGCTCCTAAAAATGCACGACGGTGCTCAAGTGTTGATTATGGTCTCTGTGTAGCTGCTTTTCCTCTCCTCTTGCATGTAAGAAGACACGATGAAGAAGAATCGATGAAAGAAAAGAGAAAGGGGAACGAATGGTATCGGTTTGGCTTGGGGTAATAAGGGGTGAAAAACCCTCACCTCAGGCGGGACTTCGGGTGTAGTCGTCTCCTGTTTGCTCACTTCACGTCCCATTAATGCATAAATAGTGGAGCTCTCCTGAACCTCACGTTGGAACGTCTGGGCTTCCATCAGCAATACGGGACCCGTAGTTGAAGGGTTTGGCGGTGGAGTACTTTTACCAGATTGTGCAGTCGCGGCTCGAAGGGTAGCCACCTGGCGAGGGCTAAGGGCTTTGCGTTGTGGTCTAAGGGTCACACGCACCTTGTCTATGAGAAATGAGTAAGTGTTCATTTTTCCTCTGTGCTCAGTGTCTCGATCGAACTGCCAAGGTCTCCAAATTAGTACATGACAGACATCCATAGGGGCGACATGGCACCACACCTTGTCTTTATATGAAGGTCCAATCGAGAAGCTAACGAGGCTCTGACGGTGGATCGGAAGTTGAGTACCACCTCGAAACCATGCCACACTGTAAGGTTTCTCGAGCGGTTGAGTTGGTAGACCCAACTTATCGACCATTTCTTGAGAAACAAAATTCTCAACGCTTCCTCCATCAATGATCAGCGAACAGCGACGTCCTCCTGAGGGGCAGGTGGTTCGGAAGATGCTGCGTCGCAACCAACTATCAGCGTCATGGGCAACGGGTGTAAGCAAGATGTTTGTGGGTGCGCTGTCAGGAGCGATAAAGTTCTCGTGTTCAATTATCAGGAACGGTCCGGATTCGTCTCCATCCACTCCCAGAAGCTCATAGTCATCAACTCTCACGGCGTCAGCAGTCAAAGCGGTTGGTTCCTCTTCAGGTGATTCTGCGGTTCAGGGTCAAGGTCTTCAGGGTCTCCGATGGTGCATAAATGGGCGGGTCTAGCCTTAGGGTTTGGGCACTCTGCTGCTCGATGTCCCTTCTGATAACATCGGAAACAAGTATCAGGTCCTACAATAGGTCGACTCCCCAAGATGCCTGGTCCAGGGGTTGGCAGGAGTGATGGTTTGGCTTGGGATTTACCCATAACGATTGATGGGGAACCTATCGGTTTGGAGGTCGTCATCAGAGTACTGGTGCGAGGGACCGGAGTTCGCAGAGAAGGACATCTTCCTTGTCTGGGCTTTAGCGAGCTTGGTCTCAGCCCGTTCAGCCTGCTTGTAGGCTTCGTCGATGTCTCGATTGTGGAGGTAGAGTTCATCCTGAATAACTTGGCGGAGTCCTTGCATGTAGCGGGTGACTTCCTGGATAGGAGTCTCCTGCAATCGGTTTCGATGAACGAGGGATTGGAACCCTTCGGTGTATTCTCACGCTCATGGTGCCTTGTTTCCATGATTGCAGTCATGCGTATAGATCTCGTTTGTAATCTTCCGGCATGAATTTGGTTTTCAGTTTAGCCTTCATCTTGCTCCAACTGCGGATCTTACCTTTTCCTTTTCGTTTGCGTTCAGATTGCAAACGTCCCACCATAGCAGAGCATGTCCCTTTAATTTGATTGTGACGAATTGAACTTTTCGTTCGCTAGGCATAGACTTCCACACAAAGAAGTGTTCGACGGTTTGGAGCCAATCCAAAAAGACATCAGGATCTCGTCCTCCGTCAAATTCCGGAACATCGAGATGGATGCCTCGATCCCATCCGTCATCGGGCCTATGGCGAGGTCGTAGTGGGAGTTGATATCCACCAGTAGGTTGTGAAGTATAGCTAGAGGTGTGTGGATCTTGAATCTTGGGAGTGAAAGGGGTGTCATCCCTGGTCCTTCTTCTTCACTTTCTTGTGAATGATAATCGCTAACATGTCGTCGGAAGTAGAAGAGCTAGAGACACGGGAAGTGTTACTTCGGGAGTGCGGTCTCCGGCTAGTACGCCGGCCTTTGTTTGGCGTCTCATTACTATGAATTTTCTCTAGCATTTGACAATTTGGGGTGGCAATTCTCCGCGCAGTTGTTCGAACATCCGAAACATTTGAGCATTCAAGGAGTCTAGCGTTAGCTCAGTGTGTGGGGGTGTAGGCGGTTTTAGAGGAAGTAGGTTTGTCGGCCATGGGAATCTTAGGTTTTCTGCTCTCTTTTGTTTTGGGATTTTTTTGTGTTTTTTTGGTTTGTTGTTTTGTTTTGTCTTTTTTTTATGCAATGAAACAAATGGAATGCAGGTGAGATGCAGGAACGCTAGGCTCTGATACCAAATTGATGCAACCTAATTAAGTGGTGACTTAATGGCAACCCTAAAACTTGAAAACTAATGGATTAAATGACGAAAACAACTAAGATGACGTGCGATACACAAAAATCAGCAACAATAGACAACAAAATACTCGAATTCTAGCACCGTTTCTCCACAATTTCAGGGCAAATCAAATAGTTAATGACTAATGGGAATGAATAACGATGTTGCAGTTTAGAACCTCAATAAATCACCAAACCGAACAGCAATATAATAGGCCACAACGCTAAATTCATATGGTGGAATAATATGCAGAGAAATCGCTCATACCACAACCAACAAGGTCAGTAGGCACGCTGCAGACCTGATCTTCGTGGGGGAGAGGGGCTTGGGCACCTTCACGGCACTTGGGGTCGGTCTCTGTGGAAAACTGGGGCGGCGACGAGTCTGGGATGATCTGGCGGGGCGCTGGATGTTGAAGGCGGAGGCGGGTTGGCTGGGGGGTCGCAGGGACGTATGGCGTCTGGAAGGAGGCAGGTGGGCGTGGCGGGTAGGAGGGATGGATGCTGAAGCGACGAGGAGGGAGGGAGGTTGGGTGCGGGAGGCGGCTGCGGGAGTGGGAAGGCGGCGGCGAAGGCGAGCAATAGGGGGGAAGGGCGCGGGGAGCAGGAGGGGCGGGGGTGAGAAGGAGGCGACAGTGGTGCGTGGGGTTCGAGAAGAAGAGGCACTGGTGGGGGGGAGGAGGTGGCGGTGGCGAGATGGAGCCGGGAAGAAGCGGCACAGGTGGGAGGGGGGGGGGAAGGAGGCGGCGGCGGGACTGGCTAGGGTTCACGGGAGAACGCGGGGGGGGGGGGGGGGAGAAAGAATGGGCTGCGGGAACGAAAGGGAGAGAGAGGGAGAGAGAGAAAGTAATGGGGAAAATAATTATTCATTCAAAACTTTCCCTCAACCCTAATCCATGGGGTGCCTTTATAGAGGCCAACTCCCCCCAAATAAGCAACAGCTTTTTTAAAAATAGAAAAAGAAAGAAAACAGAAAAGAAAGGATGATAAGGCCTTGTATAATGAGCCTTTCATATAAATAAAAATAAATAAAACAAATGTTACGACTAAAAGTAAATAAAATAAATGTTTACTAAAAATTTAATCACGCGTTATCATGTTGCATCATTATCCAGGTCAACAACCAAGTTTACGGCTGTAAATACATTAACTTAAAGCCTAGACCTGATACCAGCTGAGATTGTCTCTCAGCCTAGTTATACTGAAACTCTTGATAGAAGGTTGTTACGAAATAATAATGTTTTTTTTAGAAAATACGAAGTAATAATGTTTTCAGTTAGAAAGGTCTTCCACCTCAGACTGATGGCCATGTGTCCACATATTGTCTTTCTGAACCATAAATACATGAAGATTAACTGATTGTGTTTCATTCCACCATGAGATTTTTTTGGGGTTCTTTGTACGTGTGCTCTCTCTATCTCTCTCCTATTTATAAGCTTAAATAACTGCCTGACATGTTTCTTCTGAAGGTTCTTCTTGCTACAACCTCAACTGACGGAAAATGCCGAGTTTTTTCCACCTTCATCAAGGGCGTTGATACAAGGTTTATTCATGAGTCTTTCCTTGATTAATTAAAGACAAATGAATAACGTTCTATGTGAATGATGACAATTATTCTACTGTAATTCATAATATGTTTTATGTTTTTAACCAGAACTCCTGGTGCTGGATCCTCACCAGATGCAAAATTTGGAGAGGTTTGATCATAGGTTCTCTCTTTTGAATTTTATTTAAAGGCCTTGAGTTCTCATTGATTAGTTAATTAATTGGACATGAACATCCTTGTCTGGGTCTCATTATTACAATTATCATTGGACATGCTGCATCTTAGTATTCTAATGGCCATACACTAGGTGTTCATGTTTCATACCTTTGATTGTTTTCAAGATTCAAAACGTTATTTGAATTTGGATGATATGAAAGGAAAAATGCTTTCTGTGCCAATTACTATCATAACGAGCAAATACAAGTGATGTCTATCATATTGTTTTCAAGTGGACAGGCTTGTTTCTTGCTTCTCTGAGCTGGTGTGGGTTGCTGTTAGGGAGCTGCATACTGATGATTCTCTTACCCATCTGATTTTCCGGTGTTCTTCAAAGAATTTTGGGAGGAGGTTAGGGGGATGTCCTGGAAATGCTAGAGGATTTCAGCAAGGTTCAAGAAAGCGGTATGCGTACGTGTTTGGATAGGTCGCTGAATACTAAATAAGCAGTATGCAGGGGCATATGTGGAGCATATACGGTTCTGTGCGGTTTTCTAATTTTAGTTTACAAATAATTAAATATCTATAAATAATATTAATATTGAATTTATGTATCAAAGTTGATTCAAAGGAAATCTAAGAAAAAACAATTCATGTTAGATGGTTGAGTAGATGCCATTTATTTCCTAACATTTAATACAAAAAAGTTAACCACAAAAACTTTACATATTATATGAGTCATAATAACAAAACTTCAATACACATACATGCCGATTTGTAATACATGAGCAAAATCTCAATCTATATATATTAAAATATTAGACGATACAATGAATATACTCATGACAATGTTACATGAGCAGACATTGCATATACGTAATGGTATAATGCTCTGCAATTATATACAAATGTATTGCATAATCTTAAAATTGAATGAGAAAAGAGGTAAGCTACATCGGTAAGCATCCGAGTTATAGGATTGGAGAGTTGAAACTGCTAGAGCTGGTCACCAAAATATTGGAGCAGTGTATGGGGCATATGTAAGATATGCGGGGCATATGCATGGCATATGCACGCTTAGGGTGCATAATGTATCGATTCATATAACCGGTTTGGTATGCATGCCACACGGGCATATGCGACCCGTGCGACCGATTTCTTGAACACATGGTTTCATGTGGGGGACTAGGGATTTGAAATAACCGAGCATAATTTTGATCTTTCTTCTTCCCTTGAAGGACATGGCTTTGGGGCAGTGTTCAGAAATACGGACCATGCGGTCGCATATGCATATGCGTTTACCCTTCCGAACTACATATGTCATATGCTGCCATATGCAGTTAACGTGTATATGCGGTTCGAGTAATTTGCATATGCAACCACATATTAAATAGGATTAATACCCATACTCTTCCATCATTTTCTATTACATACCTTAAGAAAAAATATTTTTTGAAGCTTTATACATCAGGATTTTTTTTGAATTCTCGTCCACAATATTTTTAGAACCTTAGATTTTGGAATCGTAAATATATATCATTTGATATTTGGCTTTATCCATTGACTTAGAAATTTTGATGATGATCTATGTTACAAATATCAATAATTTATTTGACTGTCTTATGCATCAATTGAATAATCATCATCGATTTTTCAATGGAGCATTTCTTTCTTTTATAATTTATTGTATTTACATGATTCAATTGAATGGATTGTATAGCCAACATCTGTTTTATCCGACATTCAATTTTATTGAAATGAATCATGTAATTTAATATTTTATCAACTATTTTTTATTATATTTTTATTATATTTATTTATATTTAATTATTTACAAATATTTTTAATAAAAATAACACAAACCACATAATCCTCGTATACTTTCATAATACTTTCGCCTATCTGTTTACTCACTTTCGACCGCCTGATCGAACGAATACCACATACTGACTTTCTGAACCTTGCGTTGAGGATAAAGGACGTGGGACTTATTGCTTTATCCAATACCATTTACTTGATTTTTGTGAAGCTTTTAGCGAACACGCTTCGACTTGTCTTGGGAAAATTAGTTAACCCTTAGCAAACAATGTTTAATCCTGGAATATTTACGATGGACAACACATTCGAGGAACCAGAGCAAACGATGTTTGTTCCGGGAAGATTTATGAACAACACATTCGAGGAACTAGAGCTGGTGTCTTATTCGCACAAACATGATTGAAATATGTTTAGAAAGACTAACTTTTCCAAAGCATGTGATATTGTATATAGGGGATTCTTATAGATCTTTCTCTCCATAAGACGGGCTTGTTTGATATCGACTATATGAGTGAATGTGTTTTACTGTTATGTTCTATTAGTGTTGGTTAATGAGAATCTCGAGGGAGGCTTTTTTCAGCCTCGGAGAGGGGGTTTCACATGGATTTTCTCCTTGCATTTCTATTTTTTGGTTTATCATAAGATGTATTGGCTGATGTGATTTTGGGGTTGGTGGTTACGGGGTACTCTCCTACTTGGTGCTTGTGATATTGCTCCCGATTCTGCAGTTTGCGTACACCACTTTTTTTCTGTGGTGGCTAGAATTGTGGAGGCCATTAGCCTTTTAAGTATGGTTGTCATCTTATGCAACTTCCTAGGTTGTAAATGTAAGAGAGAAGTGGACATTCTTTCTGTTTAGTATATGTCTGAAGAGGATGCGGTACCATGTGGATAGATCCTTGCTACTCCATACAAAAGTTTGCTGATAAGGAAGTTTGCCAATATCTAATTTGGTTTTGCTTCTCTTTGGGGTATGTTAGAAGAAAAAGAGTCTTCGTTATAATAATAAGAAAACCCTAGGCTCTCTTATATAGGGAGAGGCCTTAAGGGTAAATTACACGGATGTCTAAATAGAAGAGAGAAATAGAAACAAAGTACATAAACATATAATAATAGAAACTATCTCTACACTCCCCCTCAAGGTGGAGCATAGATGTCGATCATGCTCAGCTTGGATGAACATCTCTGGAAAGGTCCTCTGAGCAATGGCTTGGTGAATACATCGGCAGTCTGATCTCCTGAGCTAACATGGGCCGTGGATATCAATCCTCTCTGGATCAGGTCCCTAGTGTAATGGCAGTCAACTTCAATATGCTTGGTCCTCTCATGAAAAGCTGGATTGTTGGCAATGAACAATGCTGCCTGATTGTCACACTGAAGCTTCATAGGTAGAGGTACTGCTACATGTAGATCTTCTAATACGGAGCGAACCCACATCATTTCCGTGCTGACTTGGGCCATTGCCCTATATTCAGATTCCGCACTGGATCTTGCCACCACCGTTTGTTTCTTGCTTTTCCAAGAAACCAGAGAGCCTCCAACAAAGACTGCAAACCCTGAGGTTGATTTTCTATCCTTGGGGCATCCTGCATAATCTGCGTCTGCAACGCTGAGATGGATAAGTCTGCACCCTTTCTGAATAGTAGCCCTAATCCAGGAGTAGACTTCAGATACCTCAGTATCATGTGTATAGCATCCATGTGAACCTGTCTCGGTTGCTCCATTATTTGACTCACCCTGCTAACTGCAAATTGAATGTCTGGGCGAGTTATGGTGATGTAGAGGAGTTTGCCCACCATCTCTCTATATCTCCTCTTATCTATTTCATCAGTATCACCATCATATAACTTCATGCTGGGGTCCATGGGGATGCTTGATGGTTTGCAACCATCCATACCAGTCTCAACCAGGAAGTCTGTAATGTACTTCCTTTGTGTCATCACCAAACCATGTGCATTCCTTGCAAATTCCAACCCCAAAAAATATCTTAGGGTTCCAAGATCCTTTGTAACAAACTGACGACCTAGGAATGCCTTCGCCCTTGCTATGCCCTGAATATCATCTCCTGTAACAAGAATATCATCCACATAGACCATTATGACAACCGTACCTGCCGAGGACTTCTGGACAAACAACGAATGGTCAGCATTGGACCTCTTGAATCCCTGGTGCTCAATTAGGTTGGACAGTTTCTGGAACCATGCTCGTGGACTCTGTTTAGGTCCATATATAGCCTTGTGAAGTCTACATACCATATGCGTCTCCCCCTCAGCAGTAAACCCGGGTGGCTGCTGCATGTAGACTTCCTCCTGTAGGTCCCCGTACAAAAATGCATTCTTGACATCCAGCTGATAAATGCTCCAGTCACGGACTACTGCAACAGACAGGAGGATACGCAGAGTCGAGTGTCTCGCCACTGGAGAGAATGTATCCATGTAATCAACGCCATATGTCTGTGTAAATCCCCGGGCGACTAAACGTGCTTTGTATCTTTCCAATGTGCCATCTGCATGGTATTTGACTGTGAAGACCCATTTGCAGCTTACAACTGATGCACCAGGGGGTGCAGGGACCAAAGACCATGTGCCACGGGACTGCAAGGCCCCCATTTCTTCTTCCATAGCCAGTCTCCAGCATTCACTCTTCAAGGCTTCCTGGTATGTCCGTGGTATGTCCACGGAAGATAAAGCAGTAGCAAACCTCTGGAAATCACCTGTGAGTCGGTGGAAGGAAACCTGTGAAGCAAAGGGGTAGGATGCACACTGTCGTCTCTGTTTCCGAATAGCAATCGGAACATCCAGATCATCATCGGGGTCCACCTGTAAGGAGTCATCCTGCATATGTTCCGAACCGGACCCGTCAGTAGAAACATCATCTGAACATACCTGAGGCTCAGTGATTGGCTGATCTGCAGTCTGAGCGAGTCCTGACCGACGCGTATAGTGGTTAGGAAATGGTGATATGATTCTCCGTGGAATGGGTGGGGGTGGAGGTGGAGGTGGTGGTGGCGGTGCGGGCATAGGAACTGACACAGGAGACGAGTCAGGTGTAAGACAGGTAGGTGGTGGTGGAACCAAAATATCATCAGCGGTGGTGGATGGTACCATTCTGTCCCCGGCTGGCGAGAAAAACATGACCGACTCGAAGAAGGTGACATCCGCACTAACGAAGTACCTGTTGGTAGTAGGATCATAACACCGGTATCCCTTCTGGGTTCTTGAATACCCAACGAAGACACACTTGACTGCTCTTGGAGAGAGCTTGTCAAGTCCAGGAGACAGACGATGAACAAGCGCCACAGAACCAAAGACACGAGGTGGCAGTGAGAAGAGCTCTTTGTCGGGAAAAATAAGTGAGATGGGTATCTTCTCTCCAAGGACAGAGGACGGCATTCTATTGACCAGATAGCACGCAGTAAGAACAGCATCCCCCCAGAAGGAAATAGGAGCACAACTTTGAATCAATAAGGTACGAGTGATATCCAAGAGATGGCGATGCTTTCTTTCCGCCACACCATTTTGTTGGGATGTATATGCACAGGTGGTTTGATGAATAATTCCCTTTAATGACAGAAAATGAGAAAGAGAACGTGTACAAAATTCCAGGGCATTATCCGTCCGAACATATTTGACTGAAGAAGAAAAAACATTCTGCACTTCATTAATCAAATTTTTAATAACATCTCCTGCTTCAGACTTATTCTTCAGAAGAAAAACCCAAGAGACACGAGAAAAGTCATCTACGACCACAAGATAGAACCTGTGTCCCTGGTGATCGGGAACACGACTCGGACCCCATATGTCTATATGTAACAACTCGAAAGGGGAGCTACTGCTCCGACTCTGACGACCTGGAAAGCTCGACATGTGATGCTTTCCTAACTGACAAGTTTCACAACGAAACGACGAACTTGGAGAGATCTGGGGCAGAAGATGGCGCATCTTCTGGAGCGGAAGGTGACCAAACCGAAGATGCCAAATGTAAGGTGAGACTGGACCAGCAGAGTGAGCGGAGATGCCAGCATAGGATTCTCGGACCAGCCGATATAGGCCGTTCTGCTCAAAGCCACAGCCAATCACCTTGCCCGTGAGTATGTCCTGAAAAATGAGAGAAGACGGGTCAAATATAGCTCGACAGTTCAAATCCTTTGTAATCTGACTAATAGACAGCAAATTCAGTGAGAATTCAGGGGCATGTAAAACATTCTGTAGCTGCATAGCGGAGGTTAAGAAAACCTCCCCCTGACCAACAAGGGGTGAGTGGGAACCATCTGCTATCTGCACTGAGCGACCTGGAGGAATAGCCCTGTAGGCCTGTAATCTACCTCTATCTCGACATAGATGATGTGTAGCTCCTGAATCTATAACCCAGTCAGATATATCATGTGAAGGTATGACAGCTGATGATCTACCTGAGGAACTGGCAGCGGCGGAAGAACTGGCTGAGGCTGTGGCAGCAATATAGGAAGAGCCACCAGATGAATCACCAGAAGATTGTGGCATAATATCACGGAGACGGGCCACGAGTTCGTCAAATCTATGATCTGCAGCAGACGGTAAAGGAGACTGTGAATGCTCTGCAACCCGTGCAGAAGCTGGGAATCCATGCTTTGAGTAGCATGTCTCCTCTGAGTGTCCAGTTCTGTGACAATATGAGCACGTCTGACTAGGTCGACCGCCTCTTCCCTGAGTGCCACGGCCACGTCCACGACCACGCCAAGAAGGTGGTCCACCTCTCCCACGTGAAGCTGCCATCGCAGATGGAGGTGGAGTAGAAGAGCTGGAAGAAACAGGGATACGACTGAGCCTCCTGTATACATCCTCCACTGGAGGAATGACTGCATCTGCTAAGATCTGTGACCGTGCAGCATCATACTCAGGGTCGAGGGCAGCAAGTAGGACACCCACCATGGTGGCGTTCCGGAACGTCTTCTGCTGCTCTGGAGTAGCAGTCAGAGGAATGGTACTGTAGAGCTTCTCGAACATCCCTCTTAGGGATGTGTATAGAGAGTGGAGAGGTCTGCCTGCCTGCTTCATAGTAAAGATGTCATGCTGAAGCTGCAACATCTTTGTCTCATTTCGCACCTGCGAATATGTAGCAGCAAGAATGTCCCACATCGCCTTAGCAGTGGGCTGATGGAGGACATCATTCGCTATCTCCATGGTCAACGTGCCAGACAACCATACTTTTGCGTAAGCATCATCGGCCTCCCATGAGGCATAGATCCCTATCTTCTCCGCAGGCTCATCCTCGGTAAGAATGTGTTTCTTACCATTTGATTTCATGAGGCTCATGAACTGCATGGCCCATAACTCATAGTTAGACCCGTCCATCTTTACTATTGGCGCAGGACCTTTGAATGCGCCGGTGGAGGGCAAATCGACTTTCGATTCTGACATAGTGCCGTTCGAAGAAGACTAAGGGAAACCAGATACGTTGATGGATGTCTATACCAACTGCATTAGATTTGAGTACGTGTGTAGACTTCTACGTACTCAAATCCATAAATCAGATAGAGAGGAGTCTAGGGCACGCCTCTAATAAGGCTAACAGCCCTTGAATCGCCTTGAAGGGCCGACTATGAACTGTTGGAGACCCGATGAGGGCCTAGAGCTGCAGTCTTGATGTCGATGGTGCGGCAGGGAACGCGTAGGGGCGACTTCGAGCCACTGGAATGCGGCTGGAATGAACCAGCAGCGACAGAAGCCCGCTGGGGAGGGCGGCGGGATCACGTCGGGGTCGCTGGCGGTGGCACGAAGCCGCTGGCGGAGGGCTGAGGCCCGCTGGTGAGCGGCTGGGGCCGCTGGCTGCGACTGGATGCCGCTCGGAGGTTGCGGCTGGGTGCCGGTAAGAGGCGGCAGGGGCCGCTAGTTGCGGCTGGGGCCGCTGACTGCGGCAGGAAGCCGCTCGGAGGTTGGAAGCCCTATGTGGGCTCGACGAGATAAAGAGAAGAGGGAGGGGCGGCGGGTGGGGGAAGGGAGGGGCGGCGGTGGCGAGCCCTAGGTTGGCTCTGATACCATGTTAGAAGAAAAAGAGTCTTCGTTATAATAATAAGAAAACCCTAGGCTCTCTTATATAGGGAGAGGCCTTAAGGGTAAATTACACGGATGTCTAAATAGAAGAGAGAAATAGAAACAAGGTACATAAACATATAATAATAGAAACTATCTCTACAGGGTAAACTTAGATTATCAGGTTGAGGACTTTCATTGGAGAAAATGGAGTGCAAGCTGGCGGTTGGAAGGCAAGATGTGTATTCCACAATGAAGGATGGTTTTGGTACTTTTCGTGTTTCATGTGTTCAATTTGTCTGCGTAAGTTTCTTGTAGGGGTGCAGAAGAGGTTTGAGAATTTGATGATGAGATCTTATAGTCGATCTTTATCCATGATAAAGTTGCTTTAGTTGAGTGGGGGGCAGGGGCTCATTGAACGCTTTTCAAGGCCATTTGCTTGAACTTTGGATCATATGCTGTGGTTGCGAATTGTTGGTTGAGATTTGAGCATGGTGGCGGGATGTGGACTCGAGTTTCCTGGATATATTTTCTGGACATAGTTCGTAGGTTTTCTTCTAGAGGATTTTGGAATCCATAGGCACATTGGAGGCTGCATGAGTGTAGGATCGCTTCGTCTAGTATGACGAGGACTTCTTTGTCAAGAAGGCTGATAAGGTGCTTTTAACAATATTCACAGTGGTGATGTTGATCAAACCTGGGATTTACAACCTGTGGTGCTTGTTAACCTCCTCATCAGACTCGGACACGGTCATCTTGTCATTGGAGAAAATGGAGTGCAAGCTGGCTGTTGGAAGGCAAGATGTCTATCCCACAATGAGGGATGGTTTTGGTACTTTCCGTGTTTCATGTGTTCAGTTTGTCTGCGTAGGTTTCTTGTAGGGGTGCAGAAGAGGTTTGAGAATTTGATGATGAGATCTTATGGTCGGTCTTTATCCATGATAAAGTTGCTTTAGTTGAGTGGGGGCGGGGGCTCATTGAATGCTTTTCAAGGACATTTGCATTAACTTTGGATCATATGCTATGGTTGCGAATTGTGGTTGAGATTTGAGCTTGGTGGCTGGATATGGACTCGAGTTTCCTGGATATATTTTCTGGACATAGTTCGTAGGTTTTCTTCTAGAGGATTTCGGAATCCATAGGCACATTGGAGGCTGCCTGAGCGTAGGGATCATTTTGTCTAGTATGACGGGGACTTCTTTGTTAAGAAGGCTGATAAGGTATTTTTAACAATATTCACAATGGTGATGTTGATCATACCTGGGATTTACAACCTGTGGTGCTCGTAAACCTCCTCTTCAGACTCGGACACGATGATCTTGTCTCTTAAACAACAACAATAACAATAAATCCTTTTCTCACGTTAAGTATGGTCGGCTACATGGACTCTTTGCCTCCATTCAGATTTATCTTGGGTCAATCTTGAACTTAGATCCAAAAAATTAATATTCCTTTGTATAGCCTCATTCTAACAGTTCGTGGACCTTCCTCATCTTCACTTAGATGACTCAACACCCCAAAACTCACATCTCCTAACTGGTGGATCAACCAACCCTCCTTTGCAAATGTTCAAACCACCTTAAGTGGTTTTCACGCATCTTATCCTCGATTGGAGCTACACCATCTTTCCTTCTGATTGTATCATTTCGAATCCGATCTTTACGTGTGTATCCACACATCCACCTTAGCATTTTCATTTCTGCTACTGCAATTCTCTGCACATGTCTATGGTTCACAGGCTAACATTCAGATCTATAGAGCATAGCTGATCTCACAACTGCTTTGTAAAACTTTCCTTTGATTTTCAAATGAAATTTCTTATCAAAGAGAATAGCGGAGGTTCTTCTCCACTTTAACCAACATGTATTTATTCTATTAGTAACATCTCCATCAATTTCTCCATCATGTTGCAAAGTAGATCCTAAGTATCTAAAACATCTTCTGAATGTTATCATCACCAATCTTTACCTCAATTCCTTCAACATTGCTTCCATCAAAAGTATAATCCATATATTCAGTCTTAGCCCTACTTATACGGAATCTTTTTGTCTCCAATGCATATTTCCAGACCTCAGGCTTCTCATTTACTCTATCTCTAGTATCATCAATCAACACAATATCATTAGTGAATGATATACACCAAGGTATCTCATCATGAATGTGACTTGTCAACTCGTCCATAATCATAGTAAAAAGGAATGGAGTCAAAGCTGCACCTTGATGTAGACCAATGTTGATGTCAAGATAATCAATCTTCCTAGATTGAATCCTTATACAAGATGAAACCCTATTATATATACCATTTATGAGGTTAATGTATAGGACATGTACTTGTCTCTTCTCCAAAACTCTCTAGTATCTCCCATGAGACATAATCATAAGCCTTCTCCAAATCAATTAAAAACATATGGAGGCTCTTCCTTTTAGCTCTATAAATCTCCATCGTTCTCCTCGGCAAGTGGATAACTTCAATAGTTGATTGACTTGACATGAATCCGAATTGGTTTTCTTTTACTTTTTAAACTTGCCTTAACCTTCTTTCAATTGCACGTTCCCAAATTTTTATAGTGTGATTCATCAGCTTGATACGTTTGTAATCTGAACAATTTTGAATGTCTCCTTTCTTCTTATAAAGAGGCACCACGGTGCTTCTCCTCCAATTTTCATACATTTTTTTTCTTCGCCAAATAACATTGAGATAATTTATAAGCCAAGTCAAACCATGCTCACCTAAAATTTCCATTCTTCTAGGAATGCCATCATGTCCTACACCTTTCCCATGTCTCATAACCTTCAAAGCCTTCTCTTCTTCCTCCCTTTGTATTTGTCTATAGCTAGCACGGTTCAAGTAACTTTCACAACTAGCTAGATCTCCCAAAGTGACCTCTCTATTTCCTTCCCCAATGAAAAACTTATGGAAATACTGCTTCCATCTAATTTTTATGTCCTTCTAAGTAACAAGCACGTGACCTTCCTTATCCTGTCTCTTGCAGAAGAAAAATACATGGCTGACTCAAAGAAGGTGGCATTGGCACTCATGTAGTACTTTCGTCTAACCCGATAAAAGCATTTATACCTGCTCTGACCCTCTCCTCTGAGGTAATTCGACATGAGATCGTGGCAAACTTAGTAAGAAGCTAATAAGTTGAGAATTATTCTCAGGTGCGTGGATGAGATAGACGACTAATATGAGTCTCGATGCAGTCTTCGGCGCATTCCACTGCAATACCTACTAAAGTCGGAATGCTATCCTTCTCGCCATCACTTTACGTTATCCCTAAAGCAACTAGCAAGAGTCTATCTGTGCACCGTCGAAAGGAGACCTGAGGGGGATATGAAAAATGCTAATCATGCGACTGAACTGAACTTATAACTGAACCTAATAGAGGAGGGGTAGTATATTATTGGAGGAAGAAGACCTAACAGGGCGAGCGGGGACATGCTAAGAAGGCAGAGGAAAGAGGACTAGATATTTGGGGCAGTCAGAGCCGACGGGTTCTCCGGGAAGTCCTGAGGATGGAGCAAGATATCGAGGGCTTAGGATCATAGGTGAAGGGTAGATTTTTATATACACCCGTCAGCTCTACCGTCGAGTCTTTAGCCAGAACCCCGGCCGATAGATATCAACCTTCCGAAGCTATTGATATCCGAGATCCCCACACAACCAAAATGTAGATATCGAAGGACCCTCTCTAATCAAAGAGTTAGCAGTCCTTACTTTCTCCACTGAATATATAGAATGTATAGTGAAGTCATCGCACACATGCCCCTCGCCACTGGAAAGGGAAAGAGCCCTTCACCCTCTTTAAGTCATGCCAGAAAGCTGCCTCAACAATCTAGAAGCTTGGGTCCTGACCCTGGAGCTGTCACTCTTTCTCTATTGTTGGGCTATGAGAAAGAGAAGGGAGAGGGTCTGTGGGACGGGTGGAAGAGCTAGTGGAGGTGGGCTTGAAGGTAGTTGCATAGCCACTGCAGTCAGAACTATATTATCTAACTTCAAGGCAGACATTCAAAGCATAGTTTGCCATCGGGTGCAGAGTGGGTCTAGGTCTGGAAGGTTAGGTAGTACGGAGGGGGCATCAAGTCGAGTGAGGCGAGCTTAAGCATAGCTTGATACCCTATTTTTTGATAGTCGCATTAAGGGTAGATTTCGATGCAGGATGGTGCTCTTGCACTATATGAACTTCACAAACGATCCTCTTCATATAGAAAAGCCCCTGAGATAACCAAAACAATCCCCTAAATGTCCAAAACACAAATCCTGAGATATCCAAAATGAGCCCCTGAGATCTCCAAAGATATATAATATATTAGAAAAAGGTTTGCTTTTGCGTTGTGATGTATTCAAGATTCTCAATCCTTCTAGTCTAACCCTACCACCTTCTCGATTTAGAAAGTACACATCTCGGAACTGACAACTGCTTTCTTCCCATGGGCCTGTAGTTGCAGCAAATAACATCTTTCGATATTGCATATTCGTTGAACTCTCTCGTTTAGAAACTTCCTCTGTTTCGTCAGCAACTCAATGGGAAGTCATTGGCGAATCGGATGTGCTCACGTAGTGAAAAAAGACCTGCCTCATGGACCCCCCTTAGCCTTTCGAACCACTCTTATTTATATTTTCACTCACCCAAAAAAAAGAAAGAAGAGAACGAAACGAAGTCGTAATATATAGCTGACGACGTCTTATTTAACCTTGAATGCAATTTATGGATTCAACAACAATAGTCCTTCTGACTCGAAAAGTAATAACGAAAATGGTTGACCCAATAGCAAATTCCGCAGTTGCCACTGTTGGAACTAATACAGCACGTCAACCTTGTTCTCAAACATATTGCCGGAAGAAGAATACTTCGGGTTCTGTAGACCAAAAGAATGTATGCCTACGCAAACATATGTGTGTTTGTGTGCGAGTGTAGATTCATGCATGCAAACCCATCATCTAATCAACGAAGCCGATGTGCAAGATCTGAGGGGTGCGCACCGGCGGCGCGCAATAGTGACTCGCACGAGGCGAGGGGACGCGCTAGCGGGTGGCACGTGAGCACGAAAGGGGCAGCGTGTTAGTGCGAGGGCGGCGCGTGAGAGGCCAGTGCGTCGCATGAGGCTAGTGCGGGGCATCGTACGAGAGGGGAGGCCGGAGGTAGGGTTAGGGTTTTGGGGTTTGAGAGCTCCGGTCTAGGACCGCCGCTTTGATACCATGTTGGAGGAAATAAGAGAATTGTCTATTCCTGCAACCCTAAGCTCTCTTATATAGGGAGAAATCTATGGGTAAATTACATATGGTGGACAAGGGAAAATAAAATAAACGAAAAAATACATAGAAAGTAGAAATATCTCAACCGAAATCGCATGAATTAGGAAATGTTAGTAAATTACTTTGTAGGATAATCAAGCTTAGATGGTATCCTCCTTTACTTTCGATAGTTTTATATCCATACTGGATATGCATTTAATATTGTCCGTGGGTCCTAACTTTATAGCCCTGTTGTGCATGATTTAGTGAAGCACATCAAAATGGAGGCATCTTGGTGCATTTTTTGCAGCTGTCATTTATCTGGTGTGTGAGATAAGAGGCAGGGTCTAAGGAAACTTGAAAGTTGAAGGCAGACACTGGAAGGCCAAACTTGTCGATTTGACATGGAAATGATGAACACATCTAGTGCTTGTTCATACATTTAATGTTAGTTCATTGTGAGAGGCGTGGACAATAAAAATGCGAAAATTACCGCACATTGCATTGCACTAAAAGATATATCAAAACAGTTGGGACCAATTAGCAAGACGAAGTAATTGATTTTGATTTTGTGCAGAAATTCAATGCTAGTTAGATGATGTGAAATGAATCATCATTGTTTTTTGCGACGAGAACTAAGATGCCTTTAAATTGACTTGTAGATAGTTAGAATTATTATATTACAATTATATTTGTAACCTTTCGGGTTTCCTAACCCTTAACCCTTCGGGTTCCGTAACCTTTAAATCTTCGGGTTCCGTAACCCCTCGGGGGTATTTATGTATTTTTACTCTTGTACTTTCTAGGGCTTTCTCTCTATATAAGAGACCCTAGCCCTATGGAATATACATCCCATTCTGTCTCTCTTCTTCACATGGTATCAGAGCAACAGTCCTAGACCGGGGTTCTGATCTAAAATCCCCACCGCCACCTTCAAGCCTCGCAAAAGGCCTGTGCGGAGCCCTCTTTCCTGAATTAGGGCCCCGCGCAAGGCCCTCCAATCGCCTCTAGTGCAACAGACCTCCCGCTAGCGCTACCCGGCGCTTTCAGGACCTCCTACGAAGGTTGTCAGCCCCACATCTACCCTCCACGGGTACCGTAGGACTCTTTGGGGATCCAAAACTCATCACGGATCGCTTCCAAGAATCCGGATATGCTGTCCATTGGGGGTTTTCAGCCCTTCGTCAAGGGCAAACGTGAGTTTTAGGGTATTTTTTAGCTCTTATATGCATCCTTAGTTGATCACAGGATCGTCTTTCTATTTTAAGACCACCATGGCGTCTTCTTCTACTGAGACAAAGCCCTTGGTCACAAATATTATGGCACAAGGCACTACTATCAAACTCAAGGGCACAGAAAATTACGTGCTCTGGTCTCGATCTTTTATGGTATTCATTGGTGGTCAGAGGAAACTTTACATTTTGACTAAAGATCCTTTAGATGAAAAGGACAAAGAGTACGACAACTGACAAACTGATAACTATTTGGTTATCAACTGGATGACCAACAGTGTTGAGGCTCATATTGCCTCAAATCTTCTTTACAAAAATACGGCCAAGGAAATGTGGGAGGATCTCGAGCAAACATACTCCCAAAAGAAGACGAAGTCACGTCTTGCGGATATTTACAGGCGAATCTGGTCGGCATCTCAGGGTGATTCCACCCTCATCGAGTACTACAGGCATCTATCCAGTCTGTATGAGGAGCTTGCAATATTCCAGCCCTCATGTTGCACCAAACAGATACAAGAGCGTTCTGACTGGCAGGTATACCGCTTCCTTGATGGCCTGCATTCTAGGTACCATGCAGCGAAGGAGCAATTTCTTATATCAGACACACTGCCAACAATGACGGCCATCTTTGGCCGACTTGAGGAGCTCGAGACATCCGCTGCCGGCCTCCTGTCTTACCTTCAACAGAGAACTTTGCACACATCGCCTCATCTGGGCGAGGAGGCAGATACGACTTGCGAGGAGGATGCGGTCGCGATCCATGTTGTGGCCGACGCCGTGGACGGGAATCTGGACGAGGCCGTGACTTTGGTCATGGTCGTAGGCGAGACTCTATTGCCCCATGCACTCACTGTGGTAGGTGGAACCACCCGGCTGAACGATGCTGGTAGAAGTTTGGTGTACCTTCTTATCACGCCAATAATGCTTATGAGGATGCCTATGATATAGAAGAAGCATCGCCTACCTCCAGTGGCAAGACTGTTCATCTTAATGATGTAGATTACTCTCGCCTAATGCAGATCTTTCAAACTCCAGGGCCTACCACCACTAGTAACACTACAACTGTTGCTTTGGCCACTCCTTCAGGTACCATAGCCAACTCTGCTATCACTTCTACTCCAGCTTGGATTATTGATTCCGACGCCTCTACTCATCTCACTGGAGAAGGTAGTCTGCTCACCTCTTCCATACCATCTACCTCTGTGAAGTCAGTTCGAGTTGCTAATGGAACTCAATCACAGATTACTAGTGTCGGAAGTATGGAATTCTCTTCCAAACTCAGACTTTCGGGGGTTCACTGTGCTCCTGATTTTCCTCTTAGCTTGTTGTCAGTTCACAAGCTTTGTGTTGAGCTTCATTGTCGTGTGATATTTGATGAGTCTTGTTGTTATTTTCAGGACATTCAGACGAGGCAGATTTTTGATGGGGGTCATGAGAAGAACGACCTATATTACCTTGACATACCCTCATACTCCAATTTTGTTGGTGCTGCATCTATCTCCGAAGATCTGCTCCTATGGCATCGACGCCTTGGACATCCCTCTGCCAAGGCCATCTCCATGATGTTTCCCGAACTCTCTGCTCTGAAGCCCTTTCAGTGCGACGCATGTGAGTTCGGGAAACACTATAGAACTTCGTTTCCTGTCCGTACTGAGTCTCGTAGTACTGTTGCTTTTCATCTTGTTCACTGTGATGTTTGGGGACCTTGTCCGATCCGCACATTTAGTGGTCATCGCTACTTTATAGTTTTCGTTGATGATTATAGTCGATCTTCTTGGGTCTATCTAATAAAGGAGCGTTCAGAGATTAATCAGATTGTCAGAAATTTCTTTCAATATGTTAAAACTTACTTTTCTAGCATTGTTAAGATCATTCGTACCGACAATGCTCTTGAGTTAACCCAACATGACTTGACCTCTTTCTTTGCATCCCAGGGAACTGTTCACCAAACATCATGTCAATATACCTCACAATAGAATGGTATAGCTGAGAGGAAACTCCGACACTTGCTAAATGTTGCCAGATCTCTTCTTAGTCAAATGAATGTTCCTAAACAATATTGGGGAGATGTTATCCTTACTGCAGTGTATCTCATCAACCGTGTTCCTTCGTCAGTTCTCAAAGGGGCAACTCCATTTTCCTTACTTTATCCTACCGAGTCTCCTTTTTCCAAACCTCTGCGAATTTTTGGTTGTATTGCCTTTGTTCATAACTTTCATGCAGCTGACAAATTATCCTCTCGTGCCATCAAATGCGTCTTTCTTGGGTACTCTCGTACCCAGAAAGTCTATCGCTGCTATGATCCTGTTGGACGTCGATACTATGTATCTGCTGATGTCACTTTCTTTGAGCAAACAAGTTATTTCACACAGACTGTATGTGACATTCCTCTAGACCTCCCTCCTCCACCAATCGTCTATACTCGCCAGCGTACCTCTATACCTCCTACACCAGTGTTTGTACCCTTGCATGTCCCTTTTATGCAGGATGATATGACCACTTCAAGTGCTCCCACCACTGCTGTCCTGGATGTACCTGGGGAACTTCCTATAGCTCTACGCAAGCAAAAAAGGAAATGTACATATTACCCCATGTCACATTTTACTTCTACAGATGGTTTATCTAGCTGTGACAAGAGATTTGCAGATGCTCTTAATGCTATTACCGTTCCAAGAGATCATTTCAGTGCAATGCAAGATCAATGTTGGCGACAAGCCATGGATGAGGAGATGGATGCACTTACCTCCCGGGGTACGTGGGATCTTGTGCCGTTCCCCCCGGGAGTTCGCCCTGTGGCATGTCGATGGGTCTTCACGACCAAACAATTGCTGATAGTTCTATTGACAGGTTGAAAGCCAGACTTGTTGCAAAAGGTTTTACATAAACCTTTGGAGTTGATTATTTTGAGACCTTCTCGCCTGTTGCCATAATGGGGTCGATACGTACCATTCTTTCTGTTGCTGCCAACAAGGCTTGGCCCATTTATCAACTTGATGTGAAGAATGCCTTTCTTTATGGTGATCTTGAGGAGGAGGTCTACATGATGCAACCGCCGGGGTATGTAGTCGAGGGGGAGCATGTATGTCGACTACGCAAGTCCATTTATGGCCTGAAGCAGAGCCCAAGGGCATGGTTTGACAGGCTCACTATGGAGATCAACACACTTGGTTTTCAGAGGACAACATCTGACTACTCTGTCTTTGTTAGACGACGGTCTACTGGCACGATTATCCTTGTTGTCTATGTTGATGATATGGTTATCACAGGAGATGATGTAGATGGTATTCAGGAGACCAAGGACTTCCTCAAGAAGGTCTTTATCATGAAAGATCTCGGCCAACTTCGTTATTTTCTTGGCATCGAAGTAATACGCACTACAGAGGGGATCCATCTTTCACAGAGAAAGTATTGTCTCGATATTCTGACTGCAGAAGTGAGAAAATATTCAGCATCTACTGATCCAGCATTTGAGGATGCAACACGATACAGAAGCTTAGTGGGAAAATTAGTCTATCTCACTGCTACGCGGCCAGATATATCATATGCTGTGAGCAGAGCCAGCCAATATATGGAGAAGCCTCTTTACAGTGACTGACAGGATGTTCTTTTGATCCTTCGATATTTGAAGGAATCTCCTGGACGTGGACTTTTCTATGGGGTGAATGAACACACTAATATCTCTGCCTATACAGATTCTAACTATGCTAGCTCTCCTGAGGACCGCCGATCCACTACAGGATACGCCATGTTTGTTGGGGATAACCTTGTCACTTGGCGAAGCAAGAAGGAGACAATGGTATCCAGATCTAGTGCGGAAGCAGAATACATGGCAATGGCTCAGGCCACATGTGAAATCACATGGCTTATTTCGTTCTTAACAGAACTTGGCATGTCAGTAGTAACTCCTGTACCCTTATACTGCAACAACAAGTCTGCCACATACATCGCCGCCAATCCAGTTTTCCATGAGAGGACAAAACACATTGAAGTTGATTCCCATTTTATTCGTGATGCAGTACGAGAAGGACGAATCAACACTCCACACATCTCCACTGAACTTCAACTTGCAGACATCCTTACAAAGGCTATTCCAAGGAAGCACCTAATTTACTTGGTATCCAAGTTGGGCATGATCGATAGATATGCTCCAACTTGAGGAGGAGTGTTAGAATTATTATATTACATTTATATTTGTAACCTTTCGGGTTCCGTAACCCTTAACCCTTCGGGTTCCGTAACCTTTAACTCTTCGGGTTCCGTAACCCCTCGGGGGTATTATGTATTTTTACTCTTGTATTCTATAGGGTTTTCTCTCTATATAAGAGACCCTAGCCCTATGGAATAGACATCCCATTATGTCTCTCTTCTTCACATATATTATTTTCCATGAGACTGTTTTGGAAGTAAACTATAGATATGCAATGGATGCTTATAGTAGAAAGAAGATTCTTAGGTGGATGAAGGGCTACACAAAAAAGGGCAGGTTTTGCTTGGAAATTATGAAGGGCAAACATTTTTCTCTTGAAAATTATAGAAGAAATCGGTTACTCATGGCACTTGATTTTGGAACCTCCATGCATATTTTTGTGGGTGGTGATCTCACCACTAATAGAATGTGAAGAGAAATACACTTTTCAAAAAAAGAAGGGAAAATAAATTCGAGATAGTTTGGACATTTGTTCTCCTGTAGAAATGAGTATTGACTGATACCACAGAACGAAAGGTGGGAGAGTTCTGATGAGAGGGCTGGGGAACTGAGAAAATTAAAGATTAGTAAATACTTATTTTCATTTGCATCTAAACGTGATCTTGTTCCATGATAGATTTGTCTAGATGTGGCCAGCCATTATTGTGGATCCGCTTAACAAGGGAAGGGTTTTGTTTTTATGGTAAATTACGAAGAAAGGCCCCAATTATGCATCAAAATCCCAGTTACGGGTCTCACTACTCGAATGTAACAAAGATGGCTCCAATATTTTCTTTCAAATAAAGGCTTGAGTAAATTATGTAAAGTCCTTAAACTCTACACTCATATTTAATATAGTCCCCAAACATTTAATAGTCACAATTTGGTCCATGATCCTTAGGAGCGCTTTCAATGGTACTTTTGTTATCTTTTATGTTAAATGAGTAGATATCTTTTCACTTGTAGACAATTACAACAAATATTTCCACTCTCTTTCATCTCCAATGGATGCCTCAGTGAGGAAGAGGAGGCAACAACGAGCAACTGAATGAGGACAAGACGGGTGCCTTAATGGCGACATTGGAGAGCTGGAGGGTGACACCTGGAAGTCAAAGGGGGCTTCCTGTTCGTGGCGATGGCGACACTGATAGAGATTTAGATCATGTTGTCCACGGAATTGGCCTTGAAAGTTGTAGTTAGGTCGAGCGAAGACAGAGCTTCATCTCCGATTAGATACTAAGGTGGTGAACTTCATTGCAACCCTCATACCAATGCTGCTCAAGCTCCATGCTTGTCGAGCGTGTCCGAGCAAAGATCCGAAGCTTCAAAAGCTTCATCTCTGGCTCCAATTAATCCTCGATTTTATTCTCTATTCTCTCGATAAATTTACATTTTCCCCATTTGTGATTTCTTTATTTTTATTATTCACTCGCATACATCTTCACCTCGATCTGAATAGGTCACCTTTGTTACATACATCTACTCTCTATGCACACTTCGATTTCACCTTCCTCCTCCAAAACTCTTTTTACATCGATTCTTTCTTCACCTTGCTCATGTTAAGAAGCCACTTAGGGCTCTACCTCCGACCACATGCTACAACCTTCCATTTCACTCCAGTCGATCCCCTCTGCTTCGGCTATCAAGCTAACGATCGTTGGTGTCCAAGCACTTCAATGATCAAAGAATAGAGATTCTCTACGATCTCAAGATTTTCCTAGACGAGGCTTCATCGTCTCAGTGTTTCAGCCATCACCGAGCCCTTGCCAACCTCTCTCTGACTTCGCCCGAGTTCCAACATCCTTCTCCGACCTTCAGATCAACCTTAGGATGAAGGAGGAGTAATAAGTGGTTTGCCGGAGCACCGCCTTAGCAACACCACACAAGGAGGAACAATCTCTAGAGGAGACTTACAAGTGCCGTTTGATCTTTTGATCCTACGACTAGTGGCAGTTCCGAGCCACCTCTCCGAGCATGCAGCCTTGGAGGGCCCATACCTGAGTCGAAGCAGCAGAGGCGCTCCACGTGGCCTGAGATGCCTAGTCCTCCAAGCCTCCAGTCGTGCCTAGTCGCACGCCTTTCGCACATGCTCGCTGGGTTAATTGCATCCAAGCCCCGTCGACTTCTTAAAATTGCAGATATGTCCTTGCGCGCTTGGATATTTGTAGGTAAGCCCTTTTGGGTTTATATATTTGCAATTTAGTCCTTCTTTGGACATGTGTGTAATGTTTTATGTATTGTTTTATTTTTATCGCAATTATACCTCGGGAATGATTGTTTAATAACTTGAGCATGTGAACTTCAATTTTATTGAATTGTTCTTGTTTGAATCATATTTTGATGCTCTACATAAATATGACATGTATTTTTTGGTTTAATATATAATTGATCATCTACTAATAAAACAAAGTCCTTGATTGTTTTGTAATCCTTAATTTGCCTTTCATGCATATTAACTCTAAAATTGACATTTAAATAGCCAAATTAATCATTGTAGAATTCACTTTTTGTTCAATTGAGTTATGAATTACTTTAAATTGATTTTGACTTTGATTAAGTAGTAAGAGAAGTACTTATGTTTAGGCATCTAGATGGTTTAAATTAAACTTAACTTATCATGGAAATTGGCATCTAAATTTGTGCATTAATTGTTCACTTGATTGCGTAGACCGATTATAGTTTTTTGTGCAACAGATCTAGGAGCTATTTCTGTGATTATTTTACTTGTCTCTATTGCATTCTTTAACATACATCTGCATTATATTTTGTAGCATTATACCTTGCATATAAAAAGATCAAAATACTATGCATGCATTCATGTTGACCTAGATCACACTATATTTCTTAACTTAGATATGTAAACCCTAGCTTGGATAACTTAACAGCTCGTGTCCTTGTGTTCGACCATGAACTTATCCAGGTATAAATTGCACCACGCTCTCTTCATCGAGATATATTAATCGTGATTCTGATTTATTTGTTATTTACTCGTACTACAACTTGACCTATTCAGAGGAGCGATTTAGCGATTCATCTGATGGCGCCGTCACCAGGGACACGTCGTATTTAGGATATTTAATTAAGCCTAGATATTTTCTTTATGTGATTTTAGTGTTATTTAAGTCAATTATATTCCTTGTAATACTTTCTTGTCTTGTATATATTTATATGTTGTTATTTTCACTGTTTATTGTAGTCAATATCTCTCTTAGATCAAAAATTGACCAAGTTGTGTTGTGGGTAGGGCCCGAGGAGACAAGGAAGACCGAGGCTTCACGGATGCGAGAAGCTTGTAGCAGCTCATTGAGAAGATCACATCCAAATGAATTAAGTATAGAGAGAGCTAGATAATTTAGATTTAATTTTTAGATCCTTATTCTTGTAATTATTTATAATAATTAAGTGCTTATTTATAGCAGTTCTCGCTAAAGTTCTCACGTGTGCCAACAAAGGCTTGGACTATTTTTATTATCGTGATGTGTCGAGACTTGTTTCATCCTTAATTAGAGGGTGGGGGGCTCGACTTGAGCGGTTGATTTATTTAGGACATACACACGACTCTTAGAGCTTCCTTAGGTAATGATTGTGCTCAAATAATTTTGGCCACACAAAAAGATTCATTTAAATAGATGCATCTTAGCACGTTTTGATTAGCACAAAATAAAATCACTTATTCATCGCTAATAGAACTTACGTTTACGATTACGTTTACGAGTGTTTTCTTTGACGTGCATCCAGGTTAAGCCATATCGCGGTATATATCAACAATATATCAATATCGATATATGACCTATAGCGTCGATATGGCCGATATTTGCCCTTCCAAGACCATTTCCTTCACAAAACGAGGTCGATTTAGGCGATATGGCATCAAATATATCATCGATATATTGTATCGACAAGTATTTGATACCGATACTGATATGACCTACCTTGTTTGCATTTCATATAGTTAAATTTATATATTTTGTTGAGCACCCCACACTGAGAGAGCTAAGAACCACTGTAAGATCTCTAATTGAGCATACGTCATCGATTTTTCACTTGCATTTTGTTTTCTCGATTTCTCCCTCTTGAGTTTTACAAACTTAGGATTAAAGGAATTGAGACTGATGATAAGCATTGTATTGTACTCAATTAATCTTCAATGACAACCTAATCTAAAACTGGGACCGTTAATGCAAGTTGACCTTAATAATTGGAATAAAATTCACCTTGGTATCAGAGCCAAAACCCTAATCCACGCCGCCCCCCTTCTCCTCCCGCCGTCGCTGGCCTCTCTCTCTCTCTCTCACCGCCAGCTACCCTCCTCTCTCACCGTTGCCGCCAACCCCTCCCACCGTCGCCGCAAGCCTCTTCCCTCGATGATCCTCTTGCTGCCGGTCCCTCTTGCCACCGGCCCCTCTCGCCGCTGGCCCCTACCACCGCTGGCTCCTCCTACCGCTGGCCCCACCTTTCTATCTATGGGTTTGAGTGCATAACTCTACATATGCACTCAAATCCTCTGGGGTTTATTTAGACATCTGTTCTTTGGTCTACGAACCCTAATTCCATATCTCCGGTAATATTTCAGAAAACAAGGTCGATATGCCCTCTATAGGCGCGTTCAAAGGTCCAGCACCAATTGTCAAAATGGATGGAAACGAACTATGAACTCCGGGTGATGCAGTTCATGAGTCTCATGGAGTCGAATGGTAAGAAGCACATACTTACCGAAGATGAGCCGACAGAGAAGATTGGGGTTTATGCCTCCTAAGAGGCTGATGATTCATGCGCCTAAGTCTGGCTTTCAGACACACTGTCAATGGAGATTGCCAATGATGTTCTCCATCAGCCCATTGTAAAGGCAATATGGGACATACTTGCAGCAACATATTCGCAAGTGCAAAATGAGTCCAAGATTCTTCAGCTTCAACATGACATATTTACAGTCAAGCGGAATGGACGACCCCTTCACTCCTTATATAAATCCTTGCGAGGGATGTTTGAGATGTATTACAACATCATTCCTCTTACATCAACTCCGGAGCAGCAGAAGACCTTTCGGAACGCTACATGGTGAGGGTCCTACTTGCGGCACTTCACCCTGAATATGATGCTGCTCGCTCGCTTATTCTTGTAGATGCTACCATTCCTCCTATGGAGGAAGTTTACCGCAGACTCAGCTGCGTTACAGTCTTGTCCAATGCTTCTACTCAGCCTCCTTCGGCGATGGCTGCCTCCAGAGGCAGAGATGGCTCTTCTTCCTTCCGTGGTCGTGGACCTTGTGGGAGAGGCGGCCGTTTCCGTCAGCCGTGCACCTTTTGTCATGGACCAAGTCATGCGGAGGATACATGCTATTCTAAGCGTGGTTTTCCGACCTCAGCGCTTGTAGCCGAGCATGTTTCATCTTCTCTGCATCTGCTTTAGATCAGAGATTCGAGGAGCTTTTTGCTAGATTGCATGACATTATGCCCCCCGCCTCTACAGAATCTCCAGTAGGCACCTCGGATATTGCTGCGTCAGTCTATGCCAGTACCTCTGCTACTGCCAGCACCTCAGGTAGTGCTTATGCTTTTACCCCATGCTGATGTCTCAGATTGGATTATGGACTCCGGTACGACACGCCATCTTTGCCGAGATAGAGATAGACTTACATCATATAGGGAGATTCCACCGGGGCGATCCGTCGTGATAGCAGATGGGACCCATTCTCTCATTATTGGACATGGAGAGATTACTTTATCTCCTTCCACGTGTCTACAGAATGTGCTACATGCTTCTGATATTTTCATGAATTTACTTTCTATCAGTAAGATTACAAAGGATTTATGTTGTCGCCTATATTTGACCCATGGTCTCTTGTTTTTCAGGACATTCTCGCGGGCATGGTGATTGGTTGTGGCTCTGAGCAGGATGGTCTTTATCGTCTGGTCCGAACCTCATATGCTGGCGTCTCCTCTCACCCAAGTGGATCAATACCTCCTTTTACATGACATCTACGCTTCGGCTACCTCCCTCTTCAGAAGATGCGTCATATCTTACCCCTGATTTCACCAAGTTCTTCCTTTTAGTGTGAAGCATGTCCATTGGGAAAGCATCACGTATCTAGCTTCCCTAGTCGTTAGTCTCGGAGCAGTAGCTCCCCTTTTGAGTTATTTCATGTTGACATTTGGGGTCCGAGTCGTGTTCCTGATCAGTAGGGACACATGTTTTATCTTGTTATAGTTGATGATTTTTCTCGACTTTCGTGGGTGTTTTTGTTGAAGAATAAATGTAAAGCAGGGGATATGATAAAAAATCTTATAAATGAAGTGCAGAATGTTTTTTCTTCTACTGTGAAATATGCGCGTACGGATATGCTTTGGCGTTTTGCACTCGATCTCTTCTCAGTTCTTCTCATCTAGAGGCATTATCCATCAAACCACTTGTGCTTACCACGTCTCAACAGAATGGTTTTGCTGAGAGAAAACATCGTCGTACTTCTTGATATCATTTGGACGCTACTTATCCAGTGTTGTGCTCCCATTTCTTTTTGGGGAGATGCTGCCTTACAACATGTTATTTTGTGAATCGTATGCCATCTTCTATTTTAGGTGTGAAAATTCCTCTGTCTGTCGTCTTTCCTGATAAGGAATTATTCTCCCTTACCTTTCGTGTCTTTGGTGTTGTGGCATTTGTTCATCAGTTGTCACCGGGACTTGACAAGCTCTCATCTAGGGCTGTCAAGTGCGTTTTTGTTGGTTACTCGCGGACTAAGAAGGGTTATCGATGTTATGATCCTGTAAATAGGAAATATTTTGTTAGTCTTGATGTCACATTTTTTGAGTCTGTCATGTATTTCTCCCCTACAAGACAGGTTGGCCTCGTCCACATCCGATGGTGTGATCTATGTCCCTCATCCTCCTTCGTGTCCACCACCTCCTACTCTTGTTCCCGTCAACTTACCACCACCACCACCTCCACAACCACCTGTACCACCCTTACCAAAGTTCTATACCCATCGCTCTGTTCCTGCTCATGGGGCTCGTCAATCATCCAACATGCCTCAGGTTTGTCCAGATATTATCACTAACAATGGGTTTGATAATGTGCAAGTGCAGGGATCATCTTTGCAGGAGAATGGTATACCGACAAATATTGTTTCTGATGATCTGGATGTCCCTATTGCCATACAAAAGCAGAAACACACATGTGCATCATATCCACTTGCCTCAGGTTTCTTTCCATCATGTCACAGGGACTTTCAGAGGTTTGTGATAGCTTTATCAGTCGTGGAGATACCACGGACTCATCAGGATGCCTTGAAGATTGGCTGCTGACATTCTGCCATGGAGGAGGAAATGGCTGCTCTACAATCGCGGGGTACATGGAGCTTGGTTCCAGCTCCTCCAGGTGCATCTGTTGTCAGCTGTAAGTGGGTGTTCAATGTCAAATATCATGCAAATGGTAGCCTTGACTGTTACAAGGCAAGGCTAGTGGCGTGAGGATTCACTCAAACATACAGTGTGGATTATATGGACACTTTCTCTCCAGTTGCTCGTCATTTGATTCTACGTGTCCTTCTGTCATATGCTGTGGTACGCGATTGGCCCTTATTTCAGCTTGATGTTAAGAATGCCTTCTTGTATCGCGATCTGCAGGAAGAAGCCTACACGCAACAGCCTCTGAGGTTTGCTACCGAGGGAAAGAGTCACTTGGTGTGCATACTTCACAAGGCTATATATGACCTTAATCAGAGCCAAGGGCGTGGTTTCAGAACCTTTCTCATCTAATTGAAAAGCAAGGGTTCAAAAGATCAAATGCATATCACTCTTTGTTCGTCCATAAGATGTTTAGAGGTACGATTGTCATCATGGTGTATGTTGATGATATATTAGTTACAAGAGATGATACACATGGGATAAAGATGGCAAAAGCATTTCTGGGCCATCAGTTTGTTACTAAGGATCTTGACACACTACGATATTTTCTGGGGTTGGAGTTTGCCAGGAATGCGTAGGGTCTTGTGATGACCCAAAGGAAGTATATTAGAGATATGCTTGTTGAGACGGGTATGATTGGGTGTCGACCCTCAACTACTCGTATGGACCATGGCCTCAAATTTCGCCGAAATTCGACCGAATTTCGGTCGAATTTCGGTTTCGGTGGGTCACCGAAATGTGACCGAAATGGCCTATATCGGCCGAAATTTAGGGGCCTTAGTTCAAAAAACGACCGAAATGACCGAAATTTCGGTCGAATTTCGACCGAATTCGGCCGAAATGTCGTTTCGGTCAGTCACCGAAACGAAACCGAAATCCGACTTTTAAGGCCTTGGTATGGACACCAGCATGAAGTTATATGGCAATGATACAAATGAGGCTGATAGGAGATGGCATAGGAGAAATGGTGGATAAGCTCCTCTATATTACCATCACTAGACCTGATATCGCTTTTTGTAGTGAGTTGGGTGAGTCAGTTCATGGAGCAGACTAGACAAGTACATATGGATGCCATATACATGATACTAAGGTATCTAAAGTTGTCTCCAGGCACATGTTTGCTGTTTAGAAAAGAAACAAACATTTCTATTTCTGCATGTGTTGATGCAGATTATGCAGGATGCCCTAAGGATCGGAAGTCTACTTTGTGTTTTGCAGTATTTTGTGGGCAGTTCTTTGGTTTCTTGGAAAAGCAAGAAATAAACAGTGGTGGCTAGATCTAGTGCGGAATCTGAATATAGGGCCATGGCACAAGCAAGTACTGAGATGATGTGGGTTCGAGCTGTACTAGAAGATTTGCATATAGATATACCTCTACCCATGCAGCTGCAATTGATAATCAAGCCGCACTATTCATTGCTAATATTCCTGCTTTTCATGAAAGAACAGAACATATTGAGGTAGACTACTACTACACTAGAGATATGATCTAAAAGGGCTTGATCTCTACTTCTCATGTCAGTTCTGGAGAGCAGAATGCAGACATTTCACCAAGACATTGCTCAGAGGTCCATTTCAGAAGTGTTCTTTCAAGCTGAGCATGATTGATATCTAGCTTCATCTTGAGGGGGAGTGTAGAGATATTTATATATATTCTATGTACCGTTTCTGTTTATTTTAGTTTCTTGTTTCCATCTTATGTAATTTTCCCGTAGGCTTTCTCTATATAAGAGAGCCTAAGTTTCTTTGGAATAGAACGAACCTTTTCTCCCCAACAACTCCAACATAATACATCTTTGCTTTTTAGAAATCGGAAATATAAAAGGTTTGTCTAGCCAAAGAGGAGCACGTGAAAGTCCAATTACACAGTTTATTTTCCTTGGAGACATTCATATTCATTTCCAAAATCAATCCTTAATTTTTTATGCAAAAAAGCAAACTCTGTTATAATAGAACTCCAAGCTTCTAAGATCAGCTAACATAAAAAGGTGACCATTTCTTGAAAGCCTCTTGAGCAATTTGCAAAAACTTTGGAAGAATAAGGTAAAGGCTTGCTATACAGTCTTTTGCACATGTCAGAAATTTTTTGGGATCAAATAAATTACAAAATAGCAGAATGAAATTAGAAAGAAAACACTGGATGATGATTTGTACAACTTGGAGACTATTGTTCTCAAAACCCTAATTCTCATAAGGAGTTTCGTCATATTATTAATCTAAAGGTAGAGTCAGCTCCATTTTCACCTTTTGTTCATGACATTGGTATAAAATCCAATATCTTTTCACTTACGTATTTTATTTTAGTTGCTCGGGTTCGAACATGATTTAAGTATAAGGGATGATCAATTTGTGATTCAACACTTTAAAAGATGAAAATAGTGCTATGTTCCAATTGATTAATTGCATTTTTTCATTTATTATTGCATTATTATCATTCATGCATATGTAATTAAATATTCATGTTTTAGCATGCGTAATTACATTAAATAAGAATATGAAAAACCTTTTACACTATGACATGTATATTGTCTATAAGTTGTGTAAACATGCACTTTGGCTACCACTTCATTTAAATGTGAAATAAAGGTACTAACCTGGCTTGTTGTGACCTTTGATCACTATTCTGTTTCACATTGAAAATTAGCTACCTTTTTTTAATCTAAATTCTTCGTTGTTTGACACAGCAAATTGTGCAACTTGATCTCTCCTCCACTTGGACATTTGGTGTGAAGTGGTCTCCAAGTGGCAATACATTGGCATATACAGGTTGGAGTTGTACCGTATCACCATATTGTTATAGTTTGTTCAATCTGTTATTGACGTGCCAAATAATCAAAGGAGAGACCGAAATGACCATTAAAATACAAGTGTAGGAAACAAACAAGCAATAAATTTAGGAGGAAAAAGACAGATACAATTATAATGTGACTTTAGGGTAAGTTATGTTCATTATTGAACTACATCACAAAACAATGTGCAAATTATATAAAAATTTGATAATTTTATTCATTGTTGTATGAATATTTGATGAGGACGATTAGTTTTATTCCATCTCTGATAATGATTCGGTGTTGCATGAATATTTGATGAAGACGATCCGTTTTACCCAGCTCTGATAATTAATCTTTGATAAGAGTTTTCTTGTAGTAGTTTCATCTGGAAACCCTTTTTAAAGATGAATATTTGATGAGGACGATTATTTTTTTCCCGGCTCTGATAATGAATTGTTGTTGCATGGATATTTGACGAGGATGATTCGTTTTACTCAGCTCTCATATATTTGATAAGGGTTTATGTAGTAATTTCATCTAAAACCGTTTTAAAGATGAAACGTTGAGATTTGGGAACTTTTAGAAACCCTACAGTCGGAGTGCTTCTTATTTGTCATTGTTGGCTTATTATTCCAGTAGTTCCTGAGGGTGATTATGAGTTCTTGAAGATTTGGAAAAAGTTAAAGAGCTCTCTAGGAAAAATGGCTAGTTAAAGGGTTTGCAAGCATCAAATTTAAATTGGATCAAGTTAGAGAAGAACGCTGGGTCTTCGCACAGCTTCAACCTTCATGTCCATGTCATTGCATTATAGACTCGCCTAGTTCAGAACAGATTTTCACTAACATTGTGCTTATCCTAGGATAAAAAACCCAGGTATAAATGTATAGTTTCAAACATATTGTTACATATAGTTTCAAAACTTGGGCACACACCTATACAGGGCGACCTTTTTTCTTTTAAAAAAACTTATATCACATCCATATATTACGTGATGTTTATATATGCTTCATAAGGAGAATGATCGATTAAAAATGTAAAATCTATGGATATGTGCACTTTTGTAAAAGTCGGCCGTCTAGGCCGACTAGTCGAGTTGGGAGGGGGTAGCTGAGTCGACTAGGCCTAATCAACCATTAGTTGGTCAACCCAACTAACGGGCCAACTAGTCGACCTAGTCGGCTAACTACTCGACCAACTTTTACGTAGAGATTTTGTTTATTTTTTGCTTTATTTAAATTAACTATTCCAATATGCTAATGTGTATTTGAAGTCAATACTCCTTTTGTTTCATTATGATAGTATAGAAAATGTACAAATCTATGTAAATATATAAAAATATAAAAATGATTTATATTGCAAATACATAAGAATATATGTATAAAAATGCTTTATATATTTAAAATAATTAAAAAATTCAAAACCGACTAACGACTGATTAAATTCGATTAGTCTGCCAACTGACGATTAATCCTTAGTCAGTGACCCCTTTGAACGAGTGCCGACTACTGATTTCTGCAACCTCGGATATGCATTATCAAATTTTAATCTTTTTTACGTCTACATAAATTGACAGTTATGAAAGTGTAGTACCATGTTCTTGAAAGTGGATACAAATAAAATATATGGATAGAGAAGTACCGTGTAGATAAAATAAAGAATATATTGGGTGATGAATCAAGCCCATTAAATGTAATTATTTGAAGGTATTTATGTAAAGTTTGGTCAAAGAATGCCTTAAGTGTTATATCTTGTGGAGAGAAATGAAAGAATTGTTTATTCGGAGGCCATATGGCTCCTTTATATTGAGAGGTGGCTCCTTATATTGGGAGGAAACCCTAGAAGGAATATGACGAAAGGGAAAGTTACATAAAAAAGAAATAACGTATGCCATAATTACTATTTTCTATGACACTCCTCTTAAAGCTGGAATATAAATCTCTATCATGCTCAGCTTTGTAGAACACTTCGGGAATGTCCGCCTAACCAGAGCTTTAATGAATATGTAGATACATGTCTCTTCAAATAAATAAATAAAACAAAAAAAACAAACACCATCCCTTAGGAAGGGATGCTACAACAATGAGTTGCCTTCACCCTTTCCATTTTTAACCTAAAATATTAGCATTACCTCCTCTTATCAGTTGGTCCCATCAACTCTCCATCGCTGAAAATGTCTTGCTCCTGCATGATGGCATCGAAATAATTCTAGAGGAGATCGGGACAATTGGCACTTAGTTCTACTTCATTAATCCACAAGCTCTCACATACATCGCATCTTATGGAATCACCAAAAGATGCCATGGCAGGTTGCAACTTCACAGACATCCTTAAACCACCTTTTCTTCGGTGGATTGCGTTCTCTGTGGCAGTGACGTGGAATCCTTAAACCACCTTTTCTTCTTGTGCCCAGTCACTACGGGCGTCTGGGAGGAGGCAAGGATCTCTTGGATCAACACCTCGGGCTCGGTCGGTTTTTGGGACTCTCTGAGATCCACAAGGACAGGGGCGCGCAGAGCTTCGTGGGCCTTTTTGCTTGCATTTGGGCGATTTGGCTAGGGCGTAACGCAGCAATTTTAGGGGTCAAAGATTTTACAAGGAGAATGTTTTGGCTCAGGCGGCTCTTCTAACCTACGATTGGTCGTTGATGTAGTTCGAGTCTTCTGATCAGGGTGGGATCTTCTCGATCCCATCTCGGTCCCTTATCTGTTTGTCCCTGTACTTCTTTCCTTCTTGTTTACCGCTTCTTATTAATAAAGCTTTTGGGGCGAACACCATGCTGTGTCTCCCCCGAACCGTTTGATTTCAAAAAAAACTTCACAGACATCGAGTATGCCTTCAATAGGGCTTGAAGTACAGTAGGTGGTGTGGTGAAAGGACAATAGCTGATGTTATGATTGGTCGATGTAGATGACTCTTGTGGTTTTGCATGATAGCTAAAGAGCTTGGAGACGTTGAAGACGGGTGATGTTGGAATATTCAACGAAAGATCAAGGACATATGCCATTTAAACCTATGCATTTGATAGCGTGAAAGGGTCCAAATTCCGTGGCACTCAATTTGTAATGGACACTTATCGGGAGTCTTTCTTTCCAGATGTATATCATTACCAAATCTCCCAGTGGAAAATCATATGCTCTCCTATGAGCATTGGCTTGGGTTTGGTATCTAATAGTCATGGTTTGTAAGTTGTTATGGACTTGTTGGTGGATTTGATGTAGATGATCATCTCGTTCTTCATTGGAGAAACTGGTTTTCTCGGGTGGGGAAATCGAAAGACGATCCATAAATTTGAGGAATACAGTAACTATAGACACACTTAAAAGGAGACGATAGAACGATTGGGATAATTGTTGTAGGCATATTCAGCATGTGGAATTATCAAATCCCATTGTTTTGGTATATCACCTGCAAGACATTGTAATAAGTTGCCCAATGATCATGACTACCTTAATTTGGCCATCAATTTAAGGATGGTATGCACTACTAAATTGCAATTTAATGCCTAACTCAGATCATAACATACACAAAAAATGACTCAAAAATCTCGTGTCACGATCACAACTAAATGTGAGCGAATGCTATGCAAGTGAACAACATGCTTAAAAAATAAATTCTCGATAGTTGAAGTGTTGGAAGAAGAGAATGAATTGTTTATTCCAGAGAACCCTAGGCTCTCTTATATAGAGTAAGCTTTTGGGTAAATTACATAAGATGGATACAAGCAAATAAAATAGCAGAAAAGGGTACATAGAATATAGAAATATATCTATACTCCCCCTCAAGATGGAGCATAGATGTCAATCATGCTCAGCTTGGAAGAACACTTCTAGAATGACCCTCTGAGGTAAAATGTCGGCAGTTGCTCTCCTGAACTGACGTGGGTAGTAGAAATCAAGCCCTTTTGAATCATATCTCTAGTATAGTGACAATCTATCTAAATATGCTTTGTTCTTTCATGGAATGCTTGATCATTAGCAATGAATAATGCCGCTTGATTATCACATTGTAACTTCATGGGAAGATGTATACCTATATGCAAATCTTCCAACATAGCTCGAACCCACATCATCTCTGTACATGCTTGTTGCCATGACCCTATACTTAGATTCTGCACTAGATCTAGCCACAGTTTGTTTCTTGCTTTTCCAAGAAGCTAAAGAACTACCAACAGACACTGCAAAACCTGAAGTAGACTTCTGATCCTTAGGGCATCCTGCATAGTCTGCATCAACAGATGCATAAACAGAAATGTTTGTTTCTTTATTGAATAGTAGCTTTGCACTTGGAGAAGACTTTATTTTTTTGAAAGCCCGAAATAGGGGGAGACACTCTTCGGTGTTCGCCCCATCTTTTATTTAATAAAGGAAACAGAAAAGTTAGACAAAAACAAAAGCGACGACAAAAGGAGAGACAAATTACAAAACCCACTCCTCCACTAATCTCGTGGCATGAATCCCTACGTTTTCCTTATAAAAGCGCTGCCCCAAGAATAGTAAAGCGTTCTTTCCCATCCAAACAACCCACAGGACGACCAGAGGATAAACTATTCGCCATCAGCGAGTTGCAAAACGCCTCGAGATCTTCAACACAACACCAGGACTGGCCCGATCCCCTGCCATACCTGAATCACCTTGGGGCATATGAAGAATAGATGTTCGACGGACTCAATCGCCTCCTCGCAAAGAAGGCACCTATCCGAGGTGGACCCCAGAAGCCTAGCACACCGGTCCCTCATCAACAGCTTTTGTCTCCGAAACAGCCATAAGAAGAAACCTGGAGAAGACTTTAGATATCTCAATATCATGTATATGGCATCCATATGTACTTGTCTGGGTTGTTCCATGAACTGACTCACCCGACTCATTGCAAAAGAGATATCACGTCCAGTGTTAGTAATATAGAGAAGCTTTCCCACCACCTCTTTATATCTTCTCTGTCTACCTCATCTATATCATCATCATATAACTTCATGTCGGGATCCATAGGAGTAGTCGAGGTTCGACACTCGATAATGCCCATCTCAAGAAGCATGTCTGTACTGTACTTCCTTTGGGTCATCTCAAGACCCTGCGCATTCCTAGCAAATTCCAACCCTAGAAAATATTGTAAGGTGCCAAGATCCTTAGTAACGAACTGATGGCCCAGAACTGCTTTTGCCATCTTTATCCCCTGCATATCATCTCCCGTAACAAGTATATCATCAACATAAACCATGATAACAACAATATCGCTGGGAGTCTTCTGCACAAACAAGGAATGATCTGCATTTGATCTTTTACCATTGCCTTTTAATTAGCTCAGAAAGCTTCTGAAACCATGCATGGCGGGCTTTGCTTAAGGCCATATATTTCCTTGTGAACTCTACACACCATCTGACTCTCCCCCTCAATGGCAAACCCCGAAGGCTGCTGCATGTAGACTTCTTCCGGCAGATCCCCATAAAAAAATGGCATTCTTAACATCAAGCTAAAACAATGGCCAATCACGTACCACCACAACTGAAAGGAGGACACGTAGAGTCGAGGGACGCGCGGCTGGAGAGAATGTGTCCATATAATCCCACACCGTATGTTTAATGTGAACCCTCACGCCACCAACCTTGCCTTGTAATGGTCAAGGGGCCATCTGCATGATATTTAACAGTAAATACCCTTTTGCAATTGACAACAAATGCTCCTAGGGTAGCAGAGACCAAGTTCCAAGTACGCCAGGACCGTAGAGCAGCCATTTCCTCCTCCATGGCTGAACACCAGAAGCTATCCTTCAAGGCGTCCTGATAATCGGTGGTATGTCCACGGTAGATAGGGCAACAACAAACCTCTGAAATTCCCCTGTGAGGTAGTGGAAGGAAACCTATGAAGTAAGCGGATATGAAGCACGGGTACATTTCTTCTTCCGTAAGGCAATAGGTAAATTTAGATCATCGGAAACAGTACTCACTGGTATGTTAATCTCTTGCAAAGATCCGTGCACTGTTACATCATCAGATCCATCGTTAGTAATATTATCTGGACAAACCTGAGGCGTGTTGGATGACTGACGAGTACCATGAGCAGGGACATGCCGACGGGTATAGAATTTCAGTAAAGGTGAGACCGGTGGTGGTGGTGGTGGTGGTAGTGGTGGTGGTGAAACAATAGGAACTGATATGGTAGAGGACGAACTCAGTGGAGGAGGTGGCACGTAAACCTCATCATCAGATGTAAATGAAACCAATCTGTCACCTGTAGGAGGAGAAAATACATCACAGACTCAAAAAAAGTGACATCAACATTTACGTAATATTTCCTGCTCAAAGGAGCATAGCATCGGTGACCCTTCTGATTCCGAGAGTACCCAACAAACACACATCTGACAGCCCTAGGTAAGATCTTGTCAAGACCCAGAGTCAACTGATGGACAAACACAACAGAGCCAAGGATACGAGGAGTGAGTGAGAACAACTCCTTGTCAAGAAAACAATGGAAAGTGGAACTTTCTCACCTAAGACAGAGGATGACATACGATTCACCAGATAACATGTCGTGAGGACTACATCACCCCAGACAGAATGTGGAGCACGACTCTGAATAAGTAGAGTTCGAGTGATATCAAGAAGATGACGATTCTTTCTCTCAGCAATGTCATTCTGTTGAGACGTGTAAGGACAAGTTGTCTAATGGATAATGCCTCGAGATGAGAAGAAATGTGAAGAGCACAAGTACAAATTTCCAAAGCATCATCTTTTCTCATAAATTCAATTAGAAGAAAAAACATTATGCATTTCATTTATAATATTTTTTATTACATCCCCTGCTTCAGATTTATTCTTCAACGAAAACACCCATGACAATCGAGAAAAGTCATCAACAATAATACTAGGTAAAACTTGTGTCCCAAGTGATCATGGACACGATTCTCGGATCAAAATAGCACGCAGTGCAAATCCTTCCTAATCTGACTGATAGATATTAAATTTATCGAATAATCTGGGATATGCAACACATTATGTAGGTGCATAGAAGGCGTCAAACTGATCTCCCCCTGTCTGATGATGGGGGATTGAGTCCCATCTGCTATCACTACAGTATTCCCTGGTGGGATCGCTCTGCAGGATGCACGTTTATCTTTATCTCTGCAAAGATGATATGTCGTACTAAAGTCCATAATCCATTCTGAAACGTCAGATCCATGACAGAAAGTAAATGCATAAGCACTATCTGAGGTGCTAGTAGTGGATGATGTATCGATATAGGCTGAAGCAACTATATCAGAGTTGCCTCCCGGAGATGCTGTAGAGACGGGAGGTATGATATCTCACAATCTGGCAACAAGTTCCTCAAACCTGGTCGGAGCAGGTGTCGGTGGAGATGCAGCGTGCTCGGCTATACGCGTTGATGCCGGAAAACCATGCTTAGAGTAGCATGTATCCTCCGTGTGACCTACGTGATGACAGAATGTGCAGGGCTGACGGATGTGGCCGCCTCTACCACGAAGTCCACGACCACGAAACAAAGAAAAGGCTCCTCTGCCTCGGGAGGCCGCCATCGTCGAAGGAGGCTGAGTAGTAGCAGTAGGCATGACTGTAATCAGACTAAAACTGTGGTACACTTCCTCCATTGCAGGAATAGTTGCATATGCAAGAATTTGTGAGCAAGCATCATCATATTCAGGGTCAAGTGCTGCTAGTAAGACCCCCACCATGGTAGCATTCCGAAAAGTCTTTTGCTGCTCGAGAGTCGCCGTAAGGGGAATGATGCTGTAGAGCTTCTTAAACATCTCTCGCAAAGATGTATACAACGAATGAAGAGGTCGTTTGTTCCGCTTGACAATAAATTTGTCATGCTGGAGTTGAAGGTTCTTAGTCTCGTTCCGCGCTTGCGAGTACGTTGCGGCAAGGATGTCCCACATCGCCTTAATAGTGGGCTGATGGAGCACATCATTAGCAATCTCCATCGTTAGTGTACTGGAAAGCCAGACTTTGGCATCGAATCATCGGCCTCTCATGAGGCATAAACTCCAGTTTTCTCCGTCGGCGCTTCGTTTGTAGGAATGTGCTTCTTACCATTTGACTTCATGAGACTCATGAACTGCATAGCCCAGAGCTCATAGTTCATCTCATCCATCTTGACAATGGCCACTAGAACTTTGAAAGCGCTTGTGGAGGGTATGTCGACCTTGTTTTTTGATATCTTGCGGAGGAAAAGAACTAGAGTTTTGTGTGCCAAGTAATGAATGTCTACAAAAATATCGGAGGATTTGAGTGCATAGGTAGACTTATGCACTCAAACACATAGGCTAAGAGACGAGAGAGAGGGGAGGTGGGGGTGGGCGGCGGCGGCGAGAGAAGGGAGGGGAGACGGTTGCGTCGAGAGGTTGGGGGGGCAAGAGAGAGAGACGAGAGGTGGCGACGTCGAGAGCGGGGGGGGGGGGGGATAGTGAGAGAGAGGGGAGGGGAGGTGGTGGGCAGCTAGGGTTTGGGGTAGGGTTTTGGTTTGCTCCGATACCGTGTTGGAAGGAGAATGAATTGTTTATTCTAGAGAATCCTAGGCTCTCTTCTATAGAGAAAGGCTATGGGTAAATTACATAAGATGGATACAAGCAAATAAAATAGCAGAAAAGGGTACATAGAATATATAAATATCTCTACAAGAAACATCTAATGTTTTCATGTGAGGAGTAAAATGCATCATCTTGGAAAATCTTTCAACAACAACAAAAACAGAATCAACTTTACATACAATAAGCGCAAGTCCTAAACAAAATTGATGGAGACATCTTCCCAAAGCTGCATGGGAATCGACAAAGGTGTATACAAATCGATGTTTTGAGCTTGCCCTTTAAAGCATTTGCAAATTTAACCTTGGTGGACAATTCTCATGACTTTGATATTCATTCTAGGAAAAAACTATTTTTAACCGTGGACAAGGTCTTATCATGATCAAAATGACCTCCTAATCCTCCACCATGAATTTCACGTATCAAATTTTCACGAAAAGATGAGGCTGGAATGCAGGTTGCCATGAAAGAGATTCCTGTCATGGAGGAGATATTTAAAAGAGATACGCGTCGCGAAGGAGATATTGAGTGGTTGTAAGAGAGTATCCGGGCATTCCCCATAAATATCTCCGAAGTCAGGATCAATTGGGTACCAATCTCGAACTGACTCAAAACCAACTGCTTGCACAGATACAATGGTCAAGACGTGTGGGCGTTGATTAAGTGCATCCATGGCCTCAGATTTCAACGAAATTCCACCAAATTTATCTGAAATTTTCATTTCTCTAGATCACCGAAATTGAAACGTTGCCTTATTTCTTTTTCAAGGATTTCAACGAAATGTCAATGGAATTTCATCGAAATTGCATGTTGTTTTGGTGATACAAGAAAAATAAGGGAATCTTCTTCCTTCCGCTTTCATCGAAATTTTTATATGTTAATGAATTTTCACTTATTTATTCGTCGATATGTTGATTTGTTAGAGTGCCTTATGTCGTTTAAAGAAGTTTCTTTATTTAGTTTCTAAATTTTCCAAAACCAAATCAATTATCGTAGGATTTAAGAGTTAAATTCAAGTTTTAATTGAAGAGCTTTATTTTTTGTTCTTTTTCATTATATATTGATTAGTAGTTATTTTATGTGTCATCTCATTCTTATTATATATATATATATATTGATGAGTAGTTATTATATATATAATGCCAAAATCTAATCTCGATCAACGAAATGTGAATGGAACCCGCTCTGATACCATCTTAGAATCTACGAATGCGGAAGCAAATATCAAAGATAAAGAAATAAACTTGAAAGGAACAGTGGGATTTTACGTGGAACCCTATTCCCAGAAGCAGGATGAAACCATGGGAGAACATCTCAAAGGGTTGATGTGTCTCTTACACTTTCTCAACTGTTACAAGAGGGTGAGGGGATTCTTATATAGCCCTCAACAAGTCTCCACATCCAATAGATGATCGATGTGAGACTAAACAATTGGATGTGGTAAATGGATCCTGGAGGGATCCATTTACCCATCCACGTGAGTGACGCACAACATATGTACTCCAACATAATCTCGTAAAAGGTTACTATCTAATCCACATGTCCTTTTTTCTATACCATTTACTCCTTGCATACAATGGCCTGTCCGAAATAAATCATCTTTTTCCCCCACCAAGTTGGTCCAAGTTCTTCCTTGTAGCACTTAGTCTTCATTAAGAATAGTACTAGCATATTCCAATAATTGGGATCACATCATTCGCATTAATTTTCTAGATTTCAACGGGCACACGATCGTGATGCCTTTTTTGATTGGACGGACCATGGACGGACCACTTTTCTCACCTTTTCACTTGGAAAGACTTATCTAGTGAGAGGAAAGTCCAATTTGTCACACCCAAGATCAAGGGTTATGCTTTACTTTGGTGGAAGCAAATATAAGACGAGCGTCAATGTACGGGTCGTGGCAAAATCCAATCATGGTCCAAGATGCAAAAGAAACTCAAGAGGAAATTCCTCCCAGACAATTATCGTTAAAATTTGTATACTCATTTGTAGAAACATCGATAAGGTACTCGAACGGTCAATGATTACACAGAGGAATCCCAAACCTTGATGGCTAGGAACAATTTACAAGAGAACAATGCTTAATTAGTCTCTCGTTATCTCCATGGTCTTAGGGTCATCATATAAGATGAGCTCTACATGTGCGACTGCAAAACAATTGATGATGCATACAATAGAGCTTTGCAAGATCTGACGAAGTTAGCTCGCCTTACGACTCGCAAGACTACAACAACCAAAATTTTTGCTCCCTTAGGAGCCCCAGAATCTTCTACCTTCCCTAGGTATTTTGCAAGTACCTCTTGCCCTCCCCTAAAGCTCTCACCACAACTCATTCTCTTATGAAACCCTCTTCCTCATTCCCGACCATACAGATCCTAGAATATTAGGCTCAAAACCCAATGTAGGAACCGATACCTATTTTTGACGCTACCAGAAAGGAAACCGAGCTATTGAGTGCCCTAACCTACGTGCAGCAAGTGCCCACTTAATTTAGGAAGGGACCCTTGAACCTTCTGACTCGGCTGATGTTGATAAACATCTCGCAATGGTGGATGGGTCTAGACACCTAAATGAGGCTTTTGATTGTGTGGATGTTGAAGGAGAGTCTTCTGGTCCTTTCCTACTAATTGAGCATTGTTGGAGTATTTGTTATATGCATCACTTATGTGGGAGATGGGTAAATGGATCCTTCCAGGTTCTATTTACCCTCATCCAGTTGTTTAGTTTCACATCTACCACTTTTGGGATGTGGAGACTCAGTGAAGGTTATATAAAAAACCCCTCACTCGCTATATCCAGTGAGAAAGTGCAATGCATACATCAACCCTTTGAGGCGTTTTCTCATGGTTTAATCAAGCTCCTTAGGGAGTTGTGTTCCACGTTCTCGGGTTCCTCAATGTTTTTATCTTTATTTCTCTGATATGCTTCCGCATTCCTATTTTCTAACATTGTATCAGAGCGGGTCGTTCTTGGTCGATTTCGTAGATTTATTATTGAAGATTATTTCGAAGATTCATTGTTCAGGTTCATGAAGATGATAAGTTCTAGGGTTTTCTAAAAACCCTAATTTCTATTTTTTTCAAAAATGATTATTGAAACTCTTAAGATCCAAGTTGTTTGGGAAAATTAAGTTCGATTATTCGTGGATTTGCGTTTGGTTCCAGTAAATATATATTTTAGCGTTTCGTTAAAACCCCTGGTTCCATGCGGCGCTATTCCTTTAGGCAGTGCAACTTCAGTCGATGAAACCCTAACGTGCAACCCTTGCACAATTCCTAGCTGACCCACAATAGATTCCCAGGCTCCAGGCTGCATCAACGAGCCGACTACACATGCTTCATCCAGACGGAGATGCATCTCAGGTGGCGATGCATCTCAAGCTCTGTGCAACAGCATCGAAGATCTCCTGCGCGAAGACCTCGTGTGTTCTAGACCTTGATCTCCTTCGCGCAAAGATAGAAACACTCCCCATTTCTTCCAGATTGGACAGAAAACAATGACGTCGACCAAGTTGGGAGAAGACAACAAAGATGGGGATAATAAAAACCAAATAAGCCGTCATATTTTTTTCGTCTTTTCTCAATCTATTTTTTAAGCATTTTTTCGTCTATTTCATTCCTTTTTTATAGCCATCACTTCTCTTCTTTTTTTTGACTTCCTTTTTTAAAGTTTTAGCGTACAACTTTTCTTTTGTACGTCTTTTTTTTCAAAACGTGGCCTAATAGCAACCTCATTTTTTTAAAATAATTGCCATCAGACCTAGTGGGAACCCTCTCTAATATCGCCTGCCTTTTTTTAGTCTCCTTCGATCATCTGCACTTGAGCAGGCTGGAGAAGCTACGGAGGATCGCCTCCACAACCTGGAGCGCCGACTTGTGTTGCGACGCCAAAGGAGGAAGGGAAGGAGGGTACCACCTCCTTGAGGATCTATTGTTCATCTGGATTGCACAAGAGGAGTTAGGCACGCTGTGGGGGCTCTTCCGACTGTGGAAGTGTGAAGGAATCGTTGCCTGGGGGTTCTGAACCAATCTGGCGGTGCCACCAAGCATGAAATCTCATCGGGGGTTCGATCACGCGCTACTTGAGAGTCGCATGTGGTTCGATCTCGCACTGCCTGCGCGAGATTCTAGAGAAGAGGAAGGGGCGTGCTGCGATCGACGCGTGGGTTCGAGGTTACGGGTTTCTGAGTGGCTCCGTCTGCGGCTGTGCGGTATCGCCTGGAGGAGCTTCGCAAGAAGGGTCTGGGTCGGGATCGCTATGGGGTTTGCACGCGATAGGGCTCTACGTGTCGCCGGTGTCGATAGGGCCGTTGTTATGACTTCATTGGCGTTGTCTTTGCCGATGTAGGGCTACTGATGTTGCAGGCCTGTAGGGTTGCTGAGATCGCGACCTGGATCATGATCTGGAAGTGCGGAACTAAAGATGCAAGAATTAGGGTTCTTGAATAGGAACCCTAGTTTCCTTCGTATTGCACGATCTTAAGAAGTAGAGAACAATCTTCAATGTAGAAATTCCAAGAACAATTCTCTTGTAACATGAACAAATAATATTTAACAACAGAGAGCAAAATCTCGACAAATCGTTAGGGTTTTAACAAAAACCCTAGAATCGAACCTCAAATATAACTAATGAAAATAACTCCTTGAGAATCGAACCCGCTCGGATACCTTGTTAGAAAATATGGAATACAACAGAAATAGAATAAGAAAATAGGAACTCGAGATTTAACATGGAACTCTACTCTCCAAGGAGCAGGAATGAACCACAGGAGAATGCCTCAAAGGGTTGATATATGCATTGCACTTTCTCACTGGATACAGAGGGTGAGAGGCTTCTTATATAGCCCTCAACGAGTCTCCACATCCCATAAGTTGTAGATGTGGGACTAAACAACTGGAATACTCCTTGGAGATAGGTGCTGGAGGTGCGCCGCCTTGGAGGGGAACTGTTTCTGAGGTGGAGTATTTGTTATATACGTCACTTATGTGGGAGTTGAGTAAATAGATCCCTCCATGATCCATTTTCCCCATCCAGTTGTTTAGTTCCACATCTACCACTTGTGGGATGTGGAGACTCAATGAGGGTTATATAAGAAGCCCCTCACCCTTTGTATCCAGTGAGAAAGTGCAATGCATACATCAACCCTTTGAGGCGTTCTTCCGTCCGCGTTAAATCCCGAGTTCCTCAATGTTTTTATCTTTATTTCTCTGATTTGCTTCCGCATTCCTATTGTCTAATAAGCATGAAAAATTCCTAGAAGCTCTTAGTCGACCTATGGAGACTGTCAGGCAAATCATGTTGATTCTCCATGTTAATGATGAAGATCTTTGGTTGTGATGCAACATCTTCCGTACCACTTGCTCCTCTAGTGGACAATGTTGCTAACTAATCATTTATGGATGAAGTGTTGAGAATTTTGTCTCTGAGGACAAGGTACATAAGTTGTGCTTAAAAACTCAACCATTGGACCAAGCATACAACACTGCGTGGTTCAAAGGAGGAACACTTACATATCCGATTGCGGCAGTGCCTCGTTCAGTTTCTATTGGGCATATTTATAAGGATGAAGTTTGGTGTCATATTACTGTCATTGATGTGTGCTATATCCTTCTTGGTAGGACATCACAATATGATCGAAATACTACCCTTAGGGCTCCACAAAACGCCTATTCCTTTCCCTTAGATATGACTATCACGCGTCGCCCTCAACATATCACACTTCACCCTTAACATGTTGCTATTAGCCCGTCTCATATGGTATCTTCACCGCATCCTACGCCTTCGCCTCTACCTGTTAATGGTAAACCAACCAATGACTCGGTGATGATCATTGACTCGACTCCTTTTTAGAGCCTTCTACGCAATTCACAAGTTGTTTACACCCTTATAGGAAGAGATGTTTCCCTCCTTGACTCTGTGGATATACCCCTTGAGATACAACCTTTGCTATCAAAGTTTGCTGATGTGATGCCCGGGAACTTACCTAATGGTTTACCACCACTTCGTGATATTCAAAACCATATTGACATCATATATTAAATGATGACCTGTGTGTATAATATTATCTTTTGTTATTTAGGGATCATGTTCATGGATCATGATAGTGAGAATGATGAGTTTCTGATCTGATTTTTGATTCTATCTAATTTCTCGATTCTAGTGGAAAGACTGTGGCCTTGGTCTGAGTGTGACCTCACATTATGACACTAAGGCGTGAAGAATACCATAGGGTTGGGGTGTTTCCGTAGGCATACGGTTGAGTGTCATGCATCCTAATTAATTTCCCAAGACGTCTAATAGCTTATCTTATCACTCTTAGTAGTAATTCTAAGATGCAATTAATTATTGATGATTGATGATGATAAATGATTTTGTACCAAGCTCAACTGTAACCAACTCAATTGTAACCCTCTAACTCTTGCCAAACTCAACTGTAACCACTCCAGGCTCAACTATAACTCCTCGCCAAGACCTATTGGCAGAACGGTAACCGAAACTCAAGCGATGAGGAAGTCTCTTAAGAGAATCTTATGTCTCGCCCCCTAAGTGGAAGTGTGGTTCAGTGGAGGGCTAGTCCTACTCCAAAACTATGCCCCTGAGACGAGTGGGAGAGACTCCCCAGAAGTGCCACTCCAAAAATTGATCCGACTGGTACGGGCTAACGAGCTCGCGAGAAAAACTATAACTAAGGGCCCTCAGCCTAGGTACCCTAAAACAGAGGGTTAGCGGAACTGGTAAAAAATGTAGATCCCAACAAGGCGTAAAAACGTTGCTAGCTCGCATAAAAATCATAGAAAGGATTAGGATCCTAGACCGCGCACTTGGCGGGTGCTGCCCGAACTGGGCTTCTTATCTCCATCCCTGTTGAGGGTCATTGCACCCTCGCACGGTCATGCTCAAGGGGCATCATGACTGGCACTTAAATTTATAAGTCATCACTGATTCACGAGCATCTTTACTTTCCTAACCACTTAACTCTATCGATCTTTTCTGTAGTTGATTGTATAGATTTCGGTCCTTTTGTCAGTGTGATCTATAGTTAGTAAAGTATACCTAAAAGATTAATTCATGTAGATAATCGATCTTTGAGATCTCAAGATATCATTTTTTAAATCATAAATTTAATAGCTATTCATCGGATATGAATTTCGATCATAAGGCATAATAATCTCCCTCAAATCTCCCAACCTTACTCATGAAATATAAGTACAATAGTGGACTGGATTTGGGTTTTAGATACACAAATTAACCCTAACTCTTTAAATTTTAAATCATGAGATATTGCATTTCATTTCACTATCTCATAAGTCTCGATAACGACACTGACATATTTAATTATATATGTTTATATTTATAAACAGTATGAAGTTGCTGACGCAAACAGATTTACATCATTTGTGTACATAAATTTTTGCACTCCCAAGAACCTCTAAGTTGCAAGCCGTACGAAAAGTTGGAGTCATTCTCACTAAAACTTTGCACGTGTATAAAGTATCCACAAGATTTATTGCACTTGTTTGGAAACCTGTAGAAGGCAATAGTTTTGATCCACTTCAACAATTATTGACCATGATTCGAATAACATCGGTAAAAGTGGCATTCATGCAGACTACTAAATGTAACTTAGGATTTTGAGGTCACAATATAAACTCAAGATGAGTAAAGATTACAATTTATTATAACAGATGTTTAGTAATGGGACAACCTAAAACCATATAACGGAGACAAAACCATCAAGTGAAATGATCCATGGAGAAGAAAGATATGACTTTCCATCAATATCATAAAAGAAGGATGCTGAATTAATGAATATGGTAGCAAGATTTCAGAGGCTGTACTGGCCTTCCCCTTTGAATATACAACGACTAGCAAATATATTTTCCTCCCATCAAGATAATTTTCCTCTTTTTTTACCAGAGAATTTCCCTTAATCATATTCCCAACCTTTTATATCATCTAAATATTGATACTAAATGCACATAATGTTACTTATTCAGCATGTCAGTTCTTACATTCTATGCTTCTGAGTCCATATCTTCTATATTTTGGGAATGCAGCCTCTATTCTCCATATTTTTTCGCATGGAGCAAGCCTCCACAAACTTATTGCCATCACAAAAATCACGAATCAAGAAATTTTATGTATACATATCTGGGAGATGTCCTTTCATCAATATCTCACCAAACATTACGTCTGCCATTTCAAACTCTCCTGTAACAACTGACCCTCTAATAATGACAGTGTAGCACACAATATATATGGTTCACACCTCTTCTTTGTTATTTCTAAAAAAATACTTGAATGCCTCTAAATTGCATGCTCATTTCTGGCATTCTGAAGATAGAAACTCTAGGAATACACATAAAAATCATGAAAGGCAGCAAAAAAAGGTGGGAAAGGTAGGTCAAAAACATGTATGGCAGCAAGGAGGAAGGGAAAAGGATTGTACATATAAATATCTCCAATTGGGAATCGAAATTACTTGTAACTATTGGTTGGAAAAGGAGGTCCAGCACTTTGAACTTTGGCTGAAATTGGATCTCCAGCTGCTCCTTGAACTCCAAATGAAGCAGAAGGCTGTAGCTGCTCTTCTTTGCATGAAGCACCCCAACAATAGGCGGAGGAGCAGCAGAAATTTCTGCAGAATTGCGGCTTGAGCTGCATCAGATGAGGGTCTGCAGCAGCTCTTCGATTAAAGAGAGGGCTGGGAGGTTTCGGCTCCCTTCGGCTGGAAATTGAAGGTGGATGTGAACCCCTCAGGATCCGGGTACCCGTTTACGCGCAATTCGCAAGATATCATTCATGTTTAATCGCACAAGTCGCAAAAATACAGGGAATTTTTTTTTTGCAACTATGACATTCATTCTCAATACATGACCACAAGTAAAAGAGACAATATGGCACCAAAATTCTTTTCATTAATATTCATATCCATTTACAACATGTACAAGCATATTCCATGTTACAACATATATCCCAAAATGTGATACAAAAGAGATAACATTTACATCATTATCTGGACAAAACTGAGACAAAGTAATTCATACCGTCGGGTATAAACTCTGTCTCCAGGAAGCATGTATAGCTACTGAGCTGCAGGCTGTTTGCCTGCCAAACATGTTAGGAAAGAAAAGGCGTCAGCGGTTGCTGGTACCTCCCAAAAACTTATATAAAATAACAGGCATTTATTATTTACAAAAGAAAGCAAGTAGAGAGGCAAGAACAACTCAATTTAAACTTTATTTCTACTTTGCAATGAAAAAGGTTTTTCAGGCTACTTGTAAGCATCTCAAGTGTTTGTTCCATACCCCAGCATTTCCCACATGTGACATATTCTATAGTACTTGAGTATTCATGAGTATCTGAGTGTAAACACATATCTATTCAGAGATTACGTTGTTGAGTGATAATGGAAAAGTTATGATTGGAAAGATCTATTAATTTATTTACATCATTGGGTAGAGATAATGGTCATTCCTACTAACCCTAACTGTTGATCGTAACTTCTCAACTCTTAATTCCAATGTTTCAGATACAACTCCAGATGGTATAGATGCAGATATGGATGATCTAGATGTAGAATCGCCATGTCTGTTGGCGACGTAACTCAAGCGGTGAAGAAGCCTACAAATGACTCTTCTGTCTCGCCCTCTAATTGGAAGCGCGGTCCAATAGAGGGATAGGTCTATTCTCCAACTACGCCACTGAGACGGGTGAGAGAGACTCCCTAGAAAAGTCGCTCTAGAGAAAACAGCCCGACTAGTACGGGCAACCGAGCTTGTACGTAAAGCTGAAAAACCAGGATCCCCCGCCTGGGCATCCTAAAACAGGGTCAGCGGAACTGGTCTAAAGTCTGGGTCCCAACGAGGCGTAAAAACACTGCGAGCTCGCGTAAAACCGAAAAGGGACTGGGATCCTAGACCCGCGCACTTGGCGGCCGCTGCCCAAACTGGGCTTCCTTTCCTCCGCCCAGGTGAGAGTCACCGCGCTCTCGCACGGTCGGGTGTAGAAGTCACCATGACCGGCACTAATGATTTGTTATCATTGATTCCCCGAAAACCAACTATCTTCAAGATTTCAGTGTAATATAGATCACATTAATTATTGCAGATGTTTGTCATCAGATATGTATTTTATAAGGACTGCAACAGTAAGATTCAGTGACTTAAAGAACTACATAAATTAGCCAGATCAACATATTTTTTAAAATGTTTCCAAATAATATGCAACATACTGTCTAGATTTGTAGATTGTCTAGATTTTTAGATTATTGAGAGCATAGTATATCATATGCATCATTCACAATATAAGCCACTCCTTTATGAGAGCATAGTATATCATAGTATATAATGGAACACAGTAAGTTTGTCAAAGACGTACTTTACTTGATCTAATAAATGAATTCTGATGACACCAATCTTATTTCAACCAGAGCTATCAAAATTTTGAATCAACACCAACCAGACCCAAAATCATTTGATTATTTGAGTAGAATTAGCTACGTCTAGATCCCTGGTTAGGTTATATGAATAGTAAATATCATAAAATTTTAGGAAAATAATACAAGGTCAAAATCCATATGGATTCGTGTGCTCCCATGGATTCATCATGTACTTCTTTGCTAATATTATTAATATGATTTTATATTAACAAAATCCTAAAAGCATGAACTTGACAATGTCAAGCCGATGCCGCTACTTAGAGACCGACTTACTAGTTTTGATTGCTATTGGCAAGTAATATGGGAATCTACGTCTAGCAATGCAGCCCGCCTATGGCCTCTAGTCCCCTTCTTGGCTATATCCCCAATTCCAGATAAATTTTCAAAAAAATTTTTTTTAAAACAAAAGAAAGCGTTGTTCTTGAATCTATGTTTAGTCATATTAACTGGTTCTCCAAAACAGAATTCTTCTCTAAAGTCTATTTTAGAATATCCTCGAGGTCCACAGAGACAAACAACATCGGATTTTTATGCAAAACAGTAGCAACCAATTCAGTCTATAATCAACAACATTTAATATCAATACATGAAGAGACCAAATCTATAAAATCTCCATCAATTATAAATATATATAACCTCCTAATATTCTGTGATTAGAAATGTCATTCAACAAATGGAATCATATTAAAGTTTACTTATATACAGTACCTACCTATAATGATTACATGCAAAAATAAAAATCAAACTAAGGTTCTACAATTGAATCGGATATGTTATATTTGTAAGGTTAAAAATGGACCCCATTATTTACTCTCTTTCCCTGTATGCACCACCAGTTCTATTTGAATTCCATTTCAGAATCTCAGCCAAAACAACCCAATCAAGTCTATAGGAAACCCATATGCAAAATCAGCAGCAAGAAGGGATAGAAATGGGTTTAATAACAGGAATGGTAGTTAAAAGGGGTCCTAATTTATACATACATGGTAACAAGATATAGGGAATTTGTTCATGCATGGTAGTAAAAGAAGGAAAAGGGATTTTACATGAATGGCAGCAAATAGGAGGTATAAGGAGGTACCTTTTGGATCAAATTTTTTTGGAGGGGTGAGAGTTGATCTTGCATGCAGTGCAATTCAAGGACTGTTGAAGACAAGCTCCAGCAGCTGGTGGGAAAAACTTCAGCAGAATTCCAAGAGAATGGAAATTGGGGAGGCCCCTCTCACGGCTGGAATAGATGGAGAATTGGGGGCTTTTGGTTGATATTTATAAGAGGAGAGGGTAGATTTGGTGTTGACAAGTGGGGGGAGAAAATATGCCAAGTGAGGAAAACAAGAGCCAAGTGGGAATTGGAATAGATGGCCAAATGGACGGCTGTTTTGCTTCAACAATTGATATATTCTATATATAAATACTGTAGACAGTAGCCGACTGTTTATCTAAAATAATATTTTTTTTTCTTTTTTTTTTAAAACGGATCGTACGCGCACCTCGAGCTTCTGTTTTTGACGCGAAATATCTCGATTTGATCGTCTCGGAATGACGATCAATTTGAGTACAATATTGATATACTTTCGGTTGGGTTTTGAACCCCCGAAATTTTCGGATATGGTTTTTGTTTGGGTTTAAATTTTGCAAACTAAAATATCAAACGAACTCCGATTGACGAACGGTCGATTCCGTTGGTCTTGTATCGTCGAATCGGATCTAATGACGGTCTCGGTTTGTTTTGCGGTTTCTGAATTTGCGTCGCGGCTTTTTCGCGGCGCGCAAGACGAAATGACCGATTTTTGATCGATTTCACTCGAACAACTTTTGATTTACGATCAATAGATCGTTTTAGGTTGTTTAATATTGACCGACAACGCTTTTGGGTTCATTAGACCCAAAATCGGACGACTTCGGGTTTGATTAGAAACCGGATGCTACAAATATAAAAACCTCAAAGGGAGTCTCGTCCTCGAGACTCGAGTTAAGGCTATTCGGTGACTTGTTTGAATTTCATATGTTCCTAAAAACCTCAAAGGGTTTTGAACCCATAAAAACCTCAAAGGGAAAACAAGCCATATATTTATAATGTGTCTAATTACAAAAGCTTGTTTTGACGATTACATCAGAATAGTTGCGGATATCGTGCCCGCATGTCGGCTTCAGTCTCCCATGTCGCTTCCTTGACGCCGTGTCGGTGCCACAAAACCTTGACCAATGAAATCTCTTTGCTGCGAAGCTTCTTCACGGCACGGTCAAGTATCTGGACAGGCTTCTCCTCATAGGTCAGATCCGGCTCTACATCGAGATTCTCGTAACTGATAATGTGGCGAGGGTCATGGACATACTTCCTCAGATTGGATATGTGAAAAACATCATGAATAGCTGAAAGATGTGGAGGAAGGGCTACTCGGTATGCAACTTTCCCTACACGAGCAAGAATCTCGAACGGTCCAACATATCGTGGCGCCAACTTGCCACGAACACCGAATCTCTGCACTCCCTTCATGGGAGATACTCGCAAAAATACCCAATCTCCAACCTATAATCGATAGGAGTGTCATTAATATGAGAGTAATTTGGACATATTTATATATGTCATAGATGAAGAATAAATAATTAGATTACCTGGAACTCTAAGTCTCTCCTCCGACGATCCGCATAGCTCTTCTGGCGGCTCTGTGCCGTCAGAAGCCTCCGCCTCACAAGATCAACAGCTCTCGCAGTCTCCTCCAAGAGATCCACGGAATATAAAGCATGATCACCTACCTCACGCCAACTGAGAGGTGTGAGGCATCTCCGCCCGTATAGGGCCTCGAATGGTGCCATGCCAATACTGGAGTGATAGCTGTTGTTGTACGTGAATTCCACCAAAGGCAAATGGTCCTTCCAGGACCCTTTCCACTCCAAAGTGCATGCGCGAAGTAGATCCTCAAGTGTCTGAATGGTGCGCTCACTCTGCCCGTCTGTCTGCGGATGATAAGCAGAACTCATCTTCAGTTCTGTCTGTAGTGCTGACATGAACTGATGCCAATAGTGAGATGTAAATCTCGAATCCCTGTCAGACACCACCTCTCGTGGTATACCATGCAGCCTGATAATGTTCTGCACATAGAGCTTGGCCAATCTGGATGGAGTGTAAGTCGTGTTGACAGGTATGAAATGGGCTGACTTGGTCAACCTATCAACAACGACCCAAATAGAATCATGGCCACCTGGTGTCTTCGGCAGACCTGTGACAAAATCCATAGAAATGCTCTCCCACTTCCACTCGGGAATGGGGAGAGACTGCAGTAATCCTGGTGGTCTCCTGTGCTCAGCTTTGACCATCTGACAGGTCATGCATCTGCTAACATGTAGTGCCACATCGCGCTTCATCCCATCCCACCAGAAATGTCGACGCAGGTCACGGTACATCTTCGTACTGCCTGGATGGATAGATAACCGTGAACTGTGTGCCTCATCGAGAATGTCTCTGCGAAGCTGCTCATCATTGGGTACAACGACCCGTCCTGCCTTCCATAAAATAGACTCCATCACAACAAAGTCGTCAAATTCATCCTTGATGGCGCGCATGTATCTATCATGAATCCAAGGATCGGTCTTCTGGCCCTCAACAATACGATTCCAAAGACTGCTGTATCGTGGAGGTACAGCGGTAGAAATGGATGCGCTCTCCTGAGGATGCCAATCACTCAAAGCTGCAAGTGTATCCCACGTGTATAGCCAGTTCGCCGTACCCTCTGCATGTGCTCTCCTGCTAAGTGCATCAGCCACCACGTTTCCCTTACCGGGATGGTAAGAGATCGTGCAATCATAATCCTTCAGCAGCTCGAGCCATCTGCGCTGCCTCATGTTCAGCTCCTTCTGATCAAAGATGTACTTCAGACTCTTGTGGTCTGTGAAAATCTCGAAGTTCACCCCATATAGATAGTGGCGCCAGATCTTCAAGGCGAAGACAACTGCTGCCAACTCTAAGTCATGTGTGGGGTAGTTCCGCTCGTGCGGTCTCAACTGTCGTGATGCGTAAGCAATCACCTGTCCTCTCTGCATCAACACTGCTCCTAGACCTTCTCCAGATGCATCTGTGTAAACTGCATAGTCCTGAGTGCCTGAAGGAAGAGCAAGAATAGGCGCTGTGGTCAACCTCTCCTTCAGTGTCTGGAAGGCCTGCTCACATGAATCGTCCCAAATGAATGGAACTCCCTTCTGCGTCAATCGTGTCAATGGACGGACGATGCGTGAAAATCCGCTGACAAAGCGTCTGTAATAGCCCGCTAATCCGAGGAAGCTCCGAATCTGAGTGACTGTCTTGGGCTGCTCCCAAGACATAACTGCATCTATCTTTGCAGGATCAACTGCAATGCCTGCCCCAGAAATGATATGCCCGAGAAACGAGACCTGGGATAACCAGAACTCACACTTGCTCAACTTGGCATATAGCTTGTGCTCTCGTAATGTATCTAAGACGATCCGCAGATTATTAGCATGATCCCCTTCATTCCGTGAATAGATGAGCACATCATCGATGAACACCACTACAAACTTGTCCAAGTATGGACGGAAGATACGGTTCATCATATCCATGAAAGCCGTAGGTGCATTGGTGAGCCCAAACGGCATCACCACAAACTCATAGTGTCCATAGCGAGTCCTGAAGGCTGTCTTCGGAATGTCCGACTCGCGAATCCTCAGCTGATGGTAACCTGAGCGAAGATCGATCTTCGAGAAAACCGAAGATCCCTGGAGCTGGTCAAACAAATCATCGATACGTGGCAAGGGATAACGGTTCTTCACCGTTCTCTTGTTCAACTGCCTGTAATCGATGCATAACCTCATGGATCCATCCTTTTTCTTGACAAATAGAACTGGAGCACCCCAAGGTGAAGTGCTCGGCCTCACGAATCCCAAGTCAAGCAACTCCTGCAACTGCACCTTCAGCTCCCTCAACTCGGCTGGTGCCATGCGATATGGTGCCATAGAGATCGGCTGCGTATCTGGCAACAATGTGATCTCGAACTCAATCTCCCTCTCAGGAGGTAGCCCTGGTAGCTCATCAGGAAATACGTCAGGGTATTCTGAGACTACTCGGATGTCCTGTATCATCGGCTCCTGATCAGACACCTCCCGAACAAAGGCAAGATATGAATCGCAACCCTGATCCACAAGTCGCTGGGCTCGCAATACTGAAATGTACTCCATGGTGGAGTCATGTGTAGTACCCTCAAAAGTGAACTCGGGTAGATCTGGAATCCTGAAGACAACCGTCTTTCTAAAGCAATCAACAAGTGCATGATGAGTGGATAGCCAATCCATGCCTAAAATCAAGTCGAACTCATCAAGCTGTAGGAGTAGACAGTCTGCGATCATCTCGTAACCGCCAATTAGTACGGGCAAGTGCCTGACTATCAGAGATATGACAAATAACTGGCCACCTGGCCCTCGGATGTGATATGGAGACGATAGCGTCTCTGCAACTCTATCTAAAGAAACAAGCAACCTCGAAGCAAGGAAAGAGTGTGTCGCGCCGGAATCAAATAAAACATGGAAAGGTCGGCCCAAGACTGAGACCATACCTTTCACCACTGTAGCGGCTGAACGTGCCTGCTCCTCAGTAACGGCATGTAACTGCCCCTGCCTGGCTGATGCAACACTAGATCCCGCCACACTCTGCATCTGCCTTGGCTGCTGTCGCCTAAAGTTGGAGTTCCTGCCACGGAAACTCCCTGAACGCTGTGTCTGAGGCTGTGGCTGTGAAGGCTGTGGCTGAGGCTCGCCAGAAGCCTGTGGGCACTGTGCTCGGTAATGTCCCCACTCGTGACATCGATAGCATCTGACTGGCCTGGTAGGTGGAGTAGCTGTGCCTGTACTCCGAGCTGGTCCTGCAGGTGGTCTATCGGCTCGCTGCGACCCAGATGGTCGAGCGGACTCTGTGCCACGTCCGGCGAGTGCTCCTCCTAGAGTAGTCGATGGAGAAGAGCGAACATTGCCTGTGAAGGACGAACCTGTGGGTCGGAACTGTCTGGCTGACCTCTGCTGCTGAAACGGCCGACGTATCGGCCCAAAATATCGCCGCGGTCTAGGCGGTGCTCCAGACGAGCTCCCGTAACGTCTCCCTCTGATGTCCTCGAACTTCTCCGCAGCATCGGTAGCCTCGGAGATAGATGTGATGTGTAGTCCAGCCAACTTCTCCTGTACTTCCTCTCGCATGCCACCAATGAACTTTTCCAGATTCTCTTCTGGAAATGCGCCAGCTGCTCGTGTATGTCGTGACAACTCTGTGTATCTGATAAAGTAATCCCGGGCTGTCATCTGTCCCTGACGAAGCTCTGCAAACAGTCGGCGCTGGGACTCCTTCCACTTCGCAGAAAAGAAATGGGCTCTGAACCTCGTCTCGAAATCGTTCCAAGTAGGCTCTCGGCCTAACTCGGACACTACGGCCTCCCACCATCGCTCGGCGAAGTCTGTCAGTGAATACTCTATGAAAGATAGCCACGTGTCTCGTGGCGCATGAATTACCCTGAGCACCTTCATCACTCTTTTCAGCCACTGCTCCGCGTCATCTGGTGGACCTGTGCCCTCGAACAAGGGTATGTTGGCCCGCTGGTAAGAAGTGAAGACTGACTGGTGCCTGTGAATAGCTGCATACTCGTGTGCATCCTCGTCAGCAAGGTCAACAGGGTCCTGCTCCCTGTCTAAGTCTGCATCCTCCTCAGCTCCATGCTCTGGAATGTCCTCTAGTGGATCATCAGGATGAGGCTGCTCCACCTCAACGGACTGGTGCTGGTCCTGTCGTATCCCATCCTGGGATGGATAGTACGTGAAATCTGACAGGTCCTCAAACCTCATCTCCATGTCCGTCTGCCTATCGGCAATCTCAGTCTGCTGGGCCAATATCTGCTCCTGCTGGCCTCTCATAGCAGCCTGCTGCTGCTGAAGATCGGTAAGTGCGCTCAGTATGCGTGCCAGCTGATCAGAAGTATCCTGACCTGGTCGAGATGCCATGGCTCTGCATGAGAACCATAATTAGTCATAAGGATGCCCTAGACAGATATTTATCATAAATGCTTTTCTCTTCTTGGGATATAAGATGAAAATTAATGAAATTGGTGACATCTGTGGTTATTGAATATGAATGTCATATTTCCCTTCTCGAACTCACGACAAGTCGGTAGACTGTCGCTATTCGAGATCTTAATGCGATCGGAATTGTAATATCGCGAATGTGCGTATCGGGGTACCACTGCTCTGATACCAAACTGTGAACCCCTCAGGATCCGGGTACCCGTTTACGCGCAATTCGCAAGATATCATTCATGTTTAATCGCACAAGTCGCAAAAATACAGGGAAATTTTTTTTTTGCAACTATGACATTCATTCTCAATACATGACCACAAGTAAAAGAGACAATATGGCACCAAAATTCTTTTCATTAATATTCATATCCATTTACAACATGTACAAGCATATTCCATGTTACAACATATATCCCAAAATGTGATACAAAAGAGATAACATTTACATCATTATCTGGACAAAACTGAGACAAAGTAATTCATACCGTCGGGTATAAACTCTGTCTCCAGGAAGCATGTATAGCTACTGAGCTGCAGGCTGTTTGCCTGCCAAACATGTTAGGAAAGAAAAGGCGTCAGCGGTTGCTGGTACCTCCCAAAAACTTATATAAAATAACAGGCATTTATTATTTACAAAAGAAAGCAAGTAGAGAGGCAAGAACAACTCAATTTAAACTTTATTTCTACTTTGCAATGAAAAAGGTTTTTCAGGCTACTTGTAAGCATCTCAAGTGTTTGTTCCATATCCCAGCATTTCCCACATGTGACATATTCTATAGTACTTGAGTATTCATGAGTATCTGAGTGTAAACACATATCTATTCAGAGATTACGTTGTTGAGTGATAATGGAAAAGTTATGATTGGAAAGATCTATTAATTTATTTACATCATTGGGTAGAGATAATGGTCATTCCTACTAACCCTAACTATTGATCGTAACTTCTCAACTCTTAATTCCAATGTTTCAGATACAACTCCAGATGGTATGGATGCAGATATGGATGATCTAGATGTAGAATCGCCATGTCTGTTGGCGACGTAACTCAAGCGGTGAAGAAGCCTACAAATGGCTCTTCCGTCTCGCCCTCTAATTGGAAGCGCGGTCCAATAGAGGGATAGGTCTATTCTCCAACTACGCCACTGAGACGGGTGAGAGAGACTCCCTAGAAAAGTCGCTCTAGAGAAAACAGCCCGACTAGTACGGGCAACCGAGCTCGTACGTAAAGCTGAAAAACCAGGATCCCCCGCCTGGGCATCCTAAAACAGGGTCAGCGGAACTGGTCTAAAGTCTGGGTCCCAACGATGCGTAAAAACACTGCGAGCTCGCGTAAAACCGAAAAGGGACTGGGATCCTAGACCCGCGCACTTGGCGGCCGCTGCCCAAACTGGGCTTCCTTTCCTCCGCCCAGGTGAGAGTCACCGCGCTCTCGCACGGTCGGGTGTAGAAGTCACCATGACCGGCACTAATGATTTGTTATCACTGATTCCCCGAAAACCAACTATCTCCAAGATTTCAGTGTAATATAGATCACATTAATTATTGCAGATGTTTGTCATCAGATATGTATTTTATAAGGACTGCAACAGTAAGATTTAGTGACTTAAAGAACTACATAAATTAGCCAGATCAACATATTTTTTAAAATGTTTCCAAATAATATGCAACATACTGTCTAGATTTGTAGATTGTCTAGATTTTTAGATTATTGAGAGCATAGTATATCATATGCATCATTCACAATATAAGCCACTCCTTTATGAGAGCATAGTATATCATAGTATATAATGGAACACAGTAAGTTTGTCAAAGACGTACTTTACTTGATCTAATAAATGAATTCTGATGACACCAATCTTATTTCAACCAGAGCTATCAAAATTTTGAATCAACACCAACCAGACCCAAAATCATTTGATTATTTGAGTAGAATTAGCTACGTCTAGATCCCTGGTTAGGTTATATGAATAGTAAATATCATAAAATTTTAGGAAAATAATACAAGGTCAAAATCCATATGGATTCGTGTGCTCCCATGGATTCATCATGTACTTCTTTGCTAATATTATTAATATGATTTTATATTAACAAAATCCTAAAAGCATGAACTTGACAATGTCAAGCCGATGCCGCTACTTAGAGACCGACTTACTAGTTTTGATTGCTATTGGCAAGTAATATGGGAATCTACGTCTAGCAATGCAGCCCGCCTATGGCCTCTAGTCCCCTTCTTGGCTATATCCCCAATTCCAGATAAATTTTCAAAAAAAAATTTTTTTTAAAACAAAAGAAAGCGTTGTTCTTGAATCTATGTTTAGTCATATTAACTGGTTCTCCAAAACAGAATTCTTCTCTAAAGTCTATTTTAGAATATCCTCGAGGTCCACAGAGACAAACAACATCGGATTTTTATGCAAAACAGTAGCAACCAATTCAGTCTATAATCAACAACATTTAATATCAATACATGAAGAGACCAAATCTATAAAATCTCCATCAATTATAAATATATATAACCTCCTAATATTCTGTGATTAGAAATGTCATTCAACAAATGGAATCATATTAAAGTTTACTTATATACCGTACCTACCTATAATGATTACATGCAAAAATAAAAATCAAACTAAGGTTCTACAATTGAATCGGATATGTTATATTTGTAAGGTTAAAAATGGACCCCATTGTTTACTCGCTTTCCCTGTATGCACCACCAGTTCTATTTGAATTCCATTTCAGAATCTCAGCCAAAACAACCCAATCAAGTCTATAGGAAACCCATATGCAAAATCAGCAGCAAGAAGGGATAGAAATGGGTTTAATAACAGGAATGGTAGTTAAAAGGGGTCCTAATTTATACATACATGGTAACAAGATATAGGGAATTTGTTCATGCATGGTAGTAAAAGAAGGAAAAGGGATTTTACATGAATGGCAGCAAATAGGAGGTATAAGGAGGTACCTTTTGGATCAAATTTTTTTGGAGGGGTGAGAGTTGATCTTGCATGCAGTGCAATTCAAGGACTGTTGAAGACAAGCTCCAGCAGCTGGTGGGAAAAACTTCAGCAGAATTCCAAGAGAATGGAAATTGGGGAGGCCCCTCTCACGGCTGGAATAGATGGAGAATTGGGGGCTTTTGGTTGATATTTATAAGAGGAGAGGGTAGATTTGGTGTTGACAAGTGGGGGGAGAAAATATGCCAAGTGAGGAAAACAAGAGCCAAGTGGGAATTGGAATAGATGGCCAAATGGACGGCTGTATTGCTTCAACAATTGATATATTCTATATATAAATACTGTAGACAGTAGCCGACTGTTTATCTAAAATAATATTTTTTTTCTTTTTTTTTTAAAACGGATCGTACGCGCACCTCGAGCTTCTGTTTTTGACGCGAAATATCTCGATTTGATCGTCTCGGAATGACGATCAATTTGAGTACAATATTGATATACTTTCGGTTGGGTTTTGAACCCCCGAAATTTTCGGATACAGTTTTTGTTTGGGTTTAAATTTTGCAAACTAAAATATCAAACGAACTCCGATTGACGAACGGTCGATTCCGTTGGTCTTGTATCGTCGAATCGGATCTAATGACGGTCTCGGTTTGTTTTGCGGTTTCTGAATTTGCGTCGCGGCTTTTTCGCAGCGCGCAAGACGAAATGACCGATTTTTGATCGATTTCACTCGAACAACTTTTGATTTACGATCAATAGATCGTTTTAGGTTGTTTAATATTGACCGACAACGCTTTTGGGTTCATTAGACCCAAAATCGGACGACTTCGGGTTTGATTAGAAACCGGATGCTACAGTGGATTTTGGGGAGAATTAGGGGGATAAAGAGAAAGACTTAGGTGTTATTTATAAGGAAGGAGGGGTGTTTTGGTGATGACAAGTAGAAAATAAAAAGAAACAAGAGGAGAGGGATGTTGTCTTTACAGTCAGAAAAATAAAATAAAATAATATTTTATTTATTTAACCAATTCTCTCTTTTATTTGAAAAAACCGAAATCGTCCGCATTCATGCCTCGAGTCTTGTATTTAGGTGCTTAATATCTCATTTTGACCGTATCTAACGACGATCAATATGAATATAATATTCATATACTTTGGATCAGGTATGAACTCCTGAAATTCTCGAGATACTGTCTCGATTTTCTATTAAATTTTGTGATTTTAAAATATCCAATAACTTCTCATCAGCGTACGATCAATTCCATTGGTCTTATTTCGTCGAATCAGATTTTGGGGTGGTCTCGGTGTTTTGCGGTTTTCGAATATGTGTCGTGGCTTTTCCGATGACATGTATTATGATGATCGGCTTTTGATCGATTGCATCCGAATGAATTTTGTTTTGCGGCTTATAGGTCAATCTAGGTTATTCAATATAGATTGAATATAATTCAGTACTCGCCATATCGGTATCGGCTTCGATATCGGTACCATGTCGATACAATATATCGACGATATCTCGATGTCATATCACTGATATCGAACCAAGTTTGTGAATAAAATGGCCTAAGAAGGCCAAAAATCGACCATATCGGTGATATATCGGTCACCTGTCGATACCGATATATTGTTGGTATAATTTGATCAAGCAGACCCGTAATCGGGTCAGATTCAAATTAATTGAATCCTAATGTCACAAATATAAAACCTCAAAGGGAGTCTCTTACTCGAGACGTGATTCAAATTCACTCTGTGTCTTATTTGGATTTCATCTAACCATAAAAACCTCAAACGATTTTGAACCCATAAAAACTTCCAATGAAGAACAAGCCATATCCTTTCAATAAGTATATAATTAAATGGGATGGTTAATGATTGTCTAAGAAAAGTTGCGGGTATCGTGTATGCATATCAGCTTCAGTCTCCCATGTTGCTTCTTCGATACCACGTCGGTGCCATAGCACTTTGACCAAGGGAAACTCCTTGTTGCGAAGTTTCTCCACAACACGGTCAAGTATCTGCATCGGCCTCTTCTCGTATGTCAAATCGGGATCCACATCAAGGTTCTTGTACCTGATGATGTGTTGAGAATCGTGCACATACTTCCTCAGGTTGGATATGTGAAAGAAATCGTGAATGGCTACTTGGTAGGCCTCCTTCCCTACTCTAGCAAGAATCTCGAAGGGTCCAACATATCGTGGCGCCTGCTTGCCACGAACATCGAATCTATGTACTCCCTTCATGGGAGATACTCATAGGAATACCCAATCTTCCACCGGTAATTACATGAATGCATACAGATTAAGTTAAATCTTAATAAGTCATATTTGCAAAAAGGAGTAATAGAAGAGTATTGGATACTTGAAACTCCACATGTCTTCTTCGCCGGTCCGCATAGCTCTTCTGGTGACTCTGTGCCATCAGAAGCTTTCATCTCACAAAATCAACATCCCTCCCAGTTTCCTCCAAGATTTCTATGGAATAAAGAACATGATCACCTACCTCACACCAACTGAGAGGTATCGGGCATCTTCGCCGGTATAGGGCTTTAAATAGTGCCATGCTGATGTTGGAATGATGGCTATTTTTTACATGAATTCTACCAATGGCAGATGGTCTTTCAAGGACCCTTTCCACTCAAGAGTACATGCGTGTAGCAAATCCTTGAATGGTGCGCTCGTTCTGTCCGTCAGTCTGTGGATGGTATGTCGAACTCATCTTCAGCTCTGTCTATAGTGCTGACATGAACTGATGCCAATAGTGAGATGTGGACCTTGAGTCTCTGTCCGACACTACCTCCCGTGGTATACCGTGAAGTCTAATAATGTTATGCACATATAGCCTGGCCAATCTGGATGGAGTGTAGGTCATGCTGATTGGTATGAAATGGGTTGACTTGGTCAACTCGTCAACAACAACCCAAATAGCATCATGGCCACTTGGTGTCCTTGGCAATCTAGTGATAAAATCCATGGAAATGCTCTCCTACTTCCACTCGGGAATGGGGAGAGACTGTAATAATCTTGGTAGTCTCCTTTGCTCAGCCTTGACCATCTGACAAATCATGCATCTGTTGACATGATGTGCCACATCACGCTTCATTCCATCCACCAGAAATGTCGTTGTAGATCGCAATACATCTTCGTGTTGCCATGATGCATAGATAATCGTGAATTGTGTGCCTCATCCATAATGTCTCTGCATAACTGCTTATCGTTGGGCTCGATGACATGGCCAACCTTCTATAAAATGGATTTTGTCACAACAAAATCAGCAATTTCGTCTTTGACAGCACACATATTTCTGTCTCGAATCCAAGGATCTGTCCTCTGTCCTTCTACTATGCGATCCCAAAGAAGGTTGAATTGTGGAGGCATGACAGTAGATATGGATGCACTCTCCTGTGGATGACGATCAGTCAAAACTGCGATGACATCCCACGTATATAACCAGTTTGTCGTACTATCAACATGAGCTCTCCTGCTAAGCGCATCTGCAACCACGTTCCCATTACCAGGATGGTAAGAGATCGTGCATTCATAATCCTTCAGTAGCTCAAGCCACCTGCGATGTCTCATGTTCAACTCCTTTTGATCCAAAATATACTTCAGGCTTTTGTGAATTGGAAGGACGTGTCGACGACATATCGGCGATATCTCGTCGATATTTCAGTTTCTCCAACTTCAGTATCTTGATATCTCCTTGTATCTCCATTTACCGATTTCGGCGATATATCGGTGACATATCAGTTGTCGGTAATATATCGCCAAAACAGAGCATATTCTTAATTTGGAAGGTATCAGGATCCCATTTCGGTTATATAAGGCCATTTTGCCTTCCATTTCGTGCATATCGACGACGAAGGCTATAGTTGCTTGGGTTCCCTTCCTCCATATTTCCATTGCAATTTTTTGTATGATCTTCTCTTAATTGATGAATAAAATTACAAAATTATTTAGGGATTTTGTTCATGGTGGTTATTTTGAATGCATAATCTTCTTTTTTTGTATAATCTTCTCTTAATTGATGCATAATCTTCTTTTTTTGAAATATTTGGAATGAATGGAGTTGAATGTCTTGTTTAGGAGTTAGGAAACATTATTTCATAGTGATTTTGTTAAATAAAGGTGTGTAATTAATTAAATCCAAAAATAAAAAAAATATATCTACAATTTATTGAGTTTTTTGTTCTCAAAATTTGGGGCTTTTGATTTTTGTGTGTTTATTAAAAGATGTTATGGATGAATGGAGTTGGATCTCTTATTTAGGAGTTAGGAAACATTATTTTATGGTGATTTTTGTTAATTAAAGATATATAATTAATTAAATCCGAAAATAAAAAAAAACATATCTACAATTTATTGAGTTTTTTGTTCATGAAATTTAGGTCTTTTGATTTTTGTGTGTTTATTACGATATGTTATGGTTGAATGGAGTTGGATCTCTTGTTTAGGAGTTAGGAAACATTATTTCATAGTGATTTTTATTTAGTAAAGGCGTGCAATTAATTAAATCTGAAAATAAAAAAAATACATTTACAATTTATTGAGTTTCTTGTTCATGAAATTTGGATCTTTTGATTTTTGTGTGTTTATTAAGAGATGTTAGATGAATGGAGTTGAATCTCTTGTTTAGGAGTTAGTAAACATTATTCCATGGTGATTTTTGTTAAGTAAAGTGTAATTAATTAAATCAAAAAATATATATCTACAATTTATTGTGTTTTTTTCATGAAATTTTGGGCTTTTGATTTTTTATGTTTATTAAGAGATGTTATGAATGAATGGAGTTGGATCTCTTATTTAGGAATTAGGAAACATTATTTAATGGTGATTTTTGTTAAGTAAATGTGTGTAATTAATTAAATCTGAAAATAAAAAAATATATCTACAATTTATGAATTTTTTGTTTATGAAATTAGGGGATTTTGATTTTTGTGTGTTTTGTGGGAAAAGGCTTTGTTGTTGTTGTATTAAGATATGTTATGGATGAATTGAGTTGGATCTCTTGTTTGAGTTAGGAAATATTATTTCATGGTCCTTTTTGTTAAGTAAAGGTGTGTAATTAATTAAATTCAAAGATAAAAAATACATATCTACAATTTATTGAATGTCTTGTTTTTGAAATTTGGGGCTTTTGATTTTTGTGTATTTATTAAGAGATGTTATGGATGAATGGATTTGGAACTCTTGTTTAGGAGTTAGAAAACATTATTTCATGCTGATTTTTGTTAAGTAAGGTATATAATTAATTAAATCTGAAAATAAAAAATGTATATCTATAATTTATTGATTTTCTTGATCATGAAATTTGGGGCTTTTGATTTTGTGTTTTTTTCTTCAGATTTCATCAATATACAACAAATCAAGGATTCAAGATCATGGCACACTTCGGTTCATATTCTGATGATTTTCGTGGACAGTTGTTGTTGGACTTGGATGGTGGAGAGATTGGTTGGAGGTTTGCCACCGCTCCAGATGGCAACAAAGCGAACACACAATGCAACTTCTGTGGGAAGAGGTTGAGAGAAGGGGGCATTACTAGACTGAAGCTCCATCTTGTTGGCAACAATTAAAATGTTGCCAAGTGCTTTCGTTGTCTAAAGACGTGAGGGACTTCGTGAATGCCAGCATGGAGGGAAAAAAAAGAAGAATGTGGAGAGGTCCAGGCGGGATGAACAGTTCAAAGAATTCATGTTTGAGAAGGAGTTCAATGTCCTCTCAGATTCAGACGACGAGGACTTTATCTACCTCGATGGCACTCAGACCGCAACAGAGAGGATGGAATACATGAGGGTGACCAAAGAGTCCATGAGGAGCGAGTTTAAGAGGAGAGAACTCAGTGGTGCACGTGGCGGCTTCCCTAGTGTCGGTGGCAGTGGGAGTGGTTCTGGAGGTGCACTAGTATTACCACTCATTGAGAAACACAAGGGGAAGGGACTGGGACCATTATTGACGAGGAGCGGGTCCATGCAATACAAGCCAAGCGAGGATCCGAGGTAGAAGACGGCGAAGGGAATGTTCACCAATGCATGGGAGAGAGTGGGAAAGGACATCGACAAGCTCTTCTTTGGGGAGAGCATCCCAGCCCATGTCGCTAGTGGACCTTTTTTACATCATGCCATTGATGAGATCGCTGCTGCGAGATCGGGAGTTGAAGGTTCCTACTGCCAAGGAGCTGATGAACAAGTATCTTGGGCAGGAGAAGGAAGAGATGAACGAGTACGACGTGATGCTGATGTGTGACAACTGGACAAACTATATGAGAAAGTAGATCATCAACTTCCTCGTTTGCTGCGACGGTAAGACCATTTTTCTTAAATTCGTCGATGCATCTGAACAGGTGAAGGACTACAAGTACCTGCTGAAATTGGTGAAGGACATCACTAAGGATGTTGGGAAAGAGAATATTGCACAGATTGTCACGGACAATGGCAACAACTTCAAAAAAGCAGGTGAAACGATAATGAAGTCTAGCAAGTATGGTATTTTTTGGACACCGTGTGCTGCGCATGCATAGATCTAATTCTAAAGGAATTCGGCAAGAGGAAGCTCGTCGCTAAGGTGATGGAACAAGCACGGACGATCACGACTTTCATTTACAACCATTCCAAGTGCTGGCTTTGATGAGGCGAACGCACAATGGTGAGCTGGTGAGGCATGGCATCACACGCTTTGCAACCAATTTTATAGCGTTGCAAAGCTTCAAGCAACACAAGATAAGGTTGAAGATCATATGTTGCCAAAGTGAATGGTTCGAGAACCCAGAAGCTCGGACCAAAGGAGGACGGAGGGTGGAGACAATCATCAATGATCTTCATTTCTGGGATGACGTGACAATGGTCACGAAGATAATGGAACCGGTTGTTTTTGCATTGCGTATCATAAATGGGGACAAGAAGCCAACTATGGGAGTGATCTACGAGGCAATGCACTGCGTGAGGGAGAAGGTTTGAGAAGCAGTTGGGAGAGATTTAAAGCATGGTTGGACATCATAGACGAATGATGGTCCAAGATGCTCCCACATCCTCTTCGAAAGGTTGGTATGTATTATCTAATAAATATTTTTAATCTATTTTGGTTGGCATTTTAGAAGGTATGTATTATCTAATAAATTTGAGAATTGTTCATCTCTAGTGTATTTCTTGAATTCGAAGTACCAATACAAGAGCAATCTTGGTACAAATGCTGACCTTCTAGCCGTTGTACAAGTTGTGATGGAGAAGCACATCAAGGACGAGAAGACACAAACCTCATACATGAATGAGGTAATATTGATTGTATAATGTACAGTCTATAGTCGCCTAAAAAGCGAATGAGTTTTAAATTATTTTGAGGCACAACCGTTTTTATGACAAGTTTTGAATAATGTGCAGATCAAATACTTTAGGGATGCCTTGGGTTCTTTCAGTAGAGTAATCGCGGTTAATGGACAAGGCAGTACTTTTCCTTGTAAGGACTAAAATGGATAAGTCTAATATCTATTAATTGTAATTTATGACAATTTCATTATTATTAATTTATCTCTTTTGGATTTTCCGCAGCCGAATGGTGGTTACTGTATGGGATGGAAGCTCCCAACCTACGAAAAGTGGCAGTGAAAGTATTGTCCCAAACCGCATCTGCTTGTGGCTGTGAGAGAAACTGGAGCACATTCAACTTGTTTCATTCAAAAAGTCGGAACAAGTTGGGAGAACAGATGCTCCATGATCTTGTTTTTGTGCACTACAACTTGAGGTTGAAGATGAAGCATGCAAGGGAGGGGCATGACAAAGAGGACTACACATACCTCATCGATCTTACATATATTTACAAGATGCACAACGATGATGCTGATGAAGATGTTCTGCAGAGGTGGTTGGATTCCAACGGTGCTCCACTGATCGATCAACCGGGAGGCAGGACGAATTGAATATAAGCCAACAAATGGGAGAAGATGTTGGTGACTACATGGCCATATATGGATGAAATTAGACGAATCACGGACCCTCTTAGAGGGGTGGAGCTTGATGCAATTGTGGACGATATTCTCTCCACTGGGTCAAAATTCAAATCGAAATCAAAAGATGGCAGTGGGAGTGATGATGATGATGTTGGTGTTGGTGATCGTGGTGGATCAGGCGATGGGGAGACATATTCAGGGGGGTCAGGGTCAGCAGGGGGTGGTCGTGGACCACATGATGATACAAGATTCGAGTTAGGGCGAGAATACATGGAGCGGCGTAGAAACATATATGGTCAGTTTGTCCCAAGTCCGAGTACTGGACCTATGGTTTACGATGCATATGGATGACATGGCCATCATCCTACATATAGGTACATGGAAGATTTGATATCATCTGTAGGTTCGTTGAGTTGCATGGACATTGATAACCCAACCGTGGAGGAACACCAAGTCCCCTGGGTGGATATGGAACCTCACAAGACGAGAGATCATTTGACGTCTTCCTTAAATATTTTCCTACTCCTCCACCTCGACGTCCTCCTCCTCCTCAGGCGTGTACTCCTCCATCATATGGATATGGTTGCAACAGTGGGTATGGATGATATAACAGCTACAACGGTGAGAACTACCAAGGTAGCCAACCCGAGCAGAGTCAAGGAAACTTCTTTGGTGGTGACAGTTTTGGTTTCTTCCCTGAGTACGAAGCTCCTCCTCCACGTCCTCCTTCGTAAAGATCTTCTCCTACTCCGTCGTCGTCATTCCGAGGATCTCAAGCTAGTACTTCGCAGCCTCGACGCTTATCTTCGACTCGGGATATTCATAGGGATTTATGACCATCAATACATGCAATATATTATGGATTATAAGGCCATGTACTCATACATGACATGGGAAAACTATTGCAACTTCATTGAATCTGCAATCTGCTATGAGAGACAACAGGGCAGGGGAGCCGATTTAGATCCGCCGTCGAATTCTCGGTTTTAAGTTATCTCTTTTACAATCTTACATTGATTTGGATATTTTTCATTTCTTTTTGTAAATAGATAAATCTTTTTGCCAAACAAACATTGTCTCGTTATCATTATTGACAAGTGTGATCTAAGCGAGTAAGAGTACATTTGTAAGTTATTTAGTGATCAAAGAACTTGGATGAAATCCATTTTTAATATATATAGTAGGTCAACAACTAACAATATCAGCGATATATTCGAATTGATATGACCGATATGTGCAGCATAAGGATATAGTCCTCATAAATTATCTGTGTGTTATCTAAGTGTATATTTGTATAAGAACTACAATGGAATCCATTTCCAATATTTATAAGTCAAGAATCAACATTAACATCGGTATGACCGATATGTGCGATACCAATATGTGCGATATATGGTCTATAAATGACTGATATATGTGATATAAGTTTGTATTTGTAGGTTATTTGTTGTTTTAATATCTTGGATGATCTTAATTTCTGGAAAAATGCCAAAAAATGGCTTTTTTGAGCCATTTTCGACATTTCCACCAATATCGTCGAAATATCGGCGATAGGTCCCGATATTTCCTTTTCCGGGCGGACCGAAACGATATCGATATCGATACGGCCTTCCTTGATGTGAAAATCTCGAAATTCATCCCATAGAGAGAGTAGCGCCAAATCTTCAAGGCAAAGGCAAATGCCGCCAAATCCAAGTCATGAGGGGAGTAATTCCGTTCATGTGTCCTCTATTGGCATGGTGCATAAGCAATCACGTGACCTCGTTGCATCAATATCGCTCCTAATCTTTCCCCCGACGCATCCATATATATATATATTGCATAATCATGGGTGCTTGAAGGAAGTGCAAGAATGGGCATTGTCGTCAATCTTTCCTTCAGTGTCCTGAAAGCTTGTTCGCATGCATCATCCCAAATGAAAGGAACTCCTTTTTGTGTCAATCGTATCGAGGAAAGAATAATGCGTGAAAACCCACTAATAAAGCGTATGTAATTGCCCGTTAATCCAATGAAGCTCCGAATCTAAGTGTCTATCTTGGTTTGCTCTCAAGACATGACTGCCCCAATCTTCACAGGATCTACTGCAATACGAGCTCCAGAAATGGCATGCCCAAGAAATGAGACCTGGATAAACATAACTCGCACTTGCTCAGCTTGGCATACAACTTGTGCTCTCGCAATGTGTCCAGGATAATCTTCTGATTTTTTATGTGATCATATTCATTCTGAGAATAAATCAACACATCATTAATGAATACTATCACAATCTTGTCCAAATACGGACAACAAATCATGTTCGTCGTGTCCATAAATGTGGCAGGGGCATTGGTGAGCCCAAATGACATCATTACAAACTCATAATTCCCATATTGAGTCCTGAAAGTTGTCTTCGGAATATCGGATTCACGAATCCCCAGCTGTTGGTAGCCAGATCAAAGGTCGATCTTTGAGAATACCGAAGATCCCTGAAGCTGATCAAATAAATCATCAATGTGCGGTAAAGGGTAACGATTCTTCATTGTTCTCTTGTTTAGTTGTTGGTAATCAATGCATAATCTTCTCGATCTATCCTTTTTTCATTGCAAATAGAACTGGAGCACCCCATGGTGAAGTGCTCCGCCTCACGAAACCTAAATCAAGTAACTCCTGCAACTGCATCTTTATCTCTCTCAACTCGACTGGTGCCATATGGTATGGAGCCATCAAGATCGGTTGTGTATCAAGTAATAATGTGATCTCAAACTCAATCTCTCTTAGGAGGTAACCTTGGTAACTCATATGGAAACACGTCTAGGTAATTTAATACTAATCAGATGTCTTGTGTCATTGGCTCATGATCAGATGTCTCGTGAGTAAATGCTAAATATGAATCACATCCCTGATCAACTAGTATGTGGGCTCTCAACACTGAGAATCTGAGATGTACTCCATTTTGAAGTCATGTAATGTACCCTCAAAAGTGAACTCGAGTAAACCTGGAATCCTGAAGACAATTGTCTTACTAAAGCATTCAACAAGGGCATGCTGAGCTGACAACCAGTCCATGCATAAAATCAAATAAAACTCATCAAGTTGTAATAGCAGACAATCTGCAATTATCTCGTGACCGCTAATTAGTACTGGTACGTTCCTAAGTATCAATAAAATAACGAACAACTGGTCACCTGGCCCATGGATGTGGTAAGGAGGATATAAAGCCTTTGCAACTCTATCTATTGATGTTGGTAATCTCGAAGCAATAAAGGAGTGCGTCGCTCCAATATCAAACAAAACATGAAAAGGTCGGCTCAGTACTGAGACCATATATTTCACCACAGTAGTTGTTGATCGTGCATGCTCCTCGGTCATTGTATGTAATTGTCCCTAGCTAGCATGTACCGGACTTGAACCGACCACGTTCTGTGTCTGTCTCGGCCAAGGTTTTTGAAATCGAACCAGACATCGGACCAGAAACATTACCGGAATTGTCGAACCAGGTTGAACCATCTAATCAAACTGGTTTAACCGGATGATGACGTCATCATTATTTAAAACCAGATTAAAATGGACCGGTGAAAAAAAGTGGTTGAACCGGCTAATCAAACCGAAATGAAGTAATATATATAATATACACTTTAATATGCTTGAAATATAAATAAAATACATAGATAATGTATATATTTCACACTATACATAGAGTATTTTCTTATCCACCATCAAATATCACACATATCATATATATATATATAATTTGGACTAGATGCTCTATAACATGGTAATAGTTAAATTATATTTAAAATCCAATACATGCAAAAAGATGTGTTAGTGTAGTTGGTTAGAAGTTTGAAATAGGTACCAAAGGTCCTAGGTTCAACTCTCACTAGCAGCACAATTTTTAATAATTTAAAAATTAAATGTGGTCCAACTTCGGTTGAACCTAGTTAAACCGGATAAAAAAATAGGTTAAACCGGACAGGTTAATTAAAATTTGAATAATCGAATCGAATCAGCATAAACCGATGAACCAGACCGGTCCAGGCTCGATTCACCGGTTGAACCGGTCGGTCTGGTCCGGTTTTCAAAACACTAATCTCGGCAACGTCCTGAAGTTGGAGTTCTTGCCACGGAAACTCCCAGTACGTTGCGCTCGTGGTTGTGAAGGTTGTGGTTGTGGTCGAGGCTCACCAAAAGCCGATGGGCACTGAGATCGGTAGTGTCCCTACTTGTTGCACAAATAACATCGGCCTGACTAGGTAGGTGGAGTGGTCGTGTCTTTGCACTGAATCGGTCATGCTGGGGGTATGTCTACTCTCAGTGACTCAGATGATCGAGATGAACCGTTGCCATGTCCGGCAAGTACTTCTCCTAAAATAGTCGCTGGAGATAAGCGTGCACCGCCTAAAAATACCGAATCTGTAGGACGAAACTCCATGGTTGGTCTCTGCTGCTGAAATTATTGTCAAATCTGTCCAAATGATAGTTGTGGCGTAGGTGTCGTGTCCTCAAACTTCTCCGCTGCATCAGTAGCCTCAGAGATGGAAATGATACGTAATCCGTTCAGCTTCTCCTGCACCTCTTCCCTCATACCTCTGATGAACTTATCCAGATTTTTATCTGGAAAAGCAATGGTTGCTGGTGTATTGCAAGACAGCTCGGTATATCGAACGAAGTACTCTCTAGCTGTCATACTCCCCTGTTTGAGCTCTGCGAACAATCGGAGCTAGGACTCCTTCTACTTCCTAGAAAAGAAATGGGACCTGAATCTCATCTCAAAATCATCCCATGGGGGCTCGCGTCCCAACTCTGAAATTGTCACTTCTCACCATCTCTTTGCAAATGCTGTCAGTGAATACTCCATAAATGATAATCACGGGTCTCGTAGTGCTCGAATCATCCGAAGTATCATCATTACCCTCTTCAGGCACTGATCAACCTCATCTGATGTCTCGGTGTCCTCGAACATTGGCACATTGGCCCGCTAATAGGAAGTGAAAACTGACTGATGCATGTGAAAGCCAGAGTGTTCGAGTACGTGCTCACCTGCAAGTATACAGGGTCCTGCTCCATGCCATAATCTCCATCTTCGGCTCCATGTGATGGTACCTCATGTGGATCATCGTACTAAGGCCATTGTACCTCTACAAACTGGGGTTGATCATATCGTATTCCATTTTGAGATGGATGGTAAGTGAAATTTGAGAGCTCCTCGAACCTTATCTCTATGTCTGTCTGTCTATCCGCAATCTTTGTCTGTTGTGTGCTAATATCTGGTCCTACTGACCTCTCACCTCATAGCAGTATGTTGTTGCTGGAGGTCCAATCGCTCAGCATTCTCCTGGTCAGCTTTAGTCATCATGGTTCTACATGAAAGCCAATATTATTAATCACATAAATTGGTGTCCTCAGACATCGATTGTGTTTTTCTCTTCTTGGGATACTATATGAAAAGTAATTGCCATTGGTGACATCTGTGGTTTCTGTACATATTTTCCTTTCGGATTTGCGACAAGTCAGGGTATTGTTGTTATCCGAGAACTTAATGCGGTCGGAATCGTAATACTGCGAATATGTGTAGCAGGGTACCACTACTCTTATACCAAACTTTGACGTCTCAGGATCCAGATTACTTGTTTGCACATGATTCGTAGTGTTGGAGTCATTAAATATCGCATCAGGTTACCAAAATTGAGGAAAAATATTTCGCGTTTCGAAATGGCATTCACATTTCATGTAAACAACCACGAAGTCAAAAACAATTGTCACCAATTTACTTTTAATTAATTTTCATATATATTACATGTACAAAAGAGACTGCTTCATATGCATGTATCTCAAAATATAGAAGAAACAACAACAAATGTACCGCCGAGTATAACAACGGATGCTCGGAATCATCAGCCAGCTACTGCGACACAGACGCTTTGCCCGCCAAGCGTGCAAGGAACAAAAGAATGTCAACAATTGTTGCATATAATCTAACATATTAAAATTTACAGGTAATTTACTGGTTTTCAAAGAAAACAAGTAGATGTGTATTGAAAAATTAAGTTTAACAAGCTACTTGCCTACAAGTGATTTTCAAGTTGTGTTGTATATGAATTTCCCGATCACCCAAACACTATATAATTTTCCATATATACACTTCATATATTAATTGATGACCTATGTGTATGTTATTATCTTTTGTTATTTAGAGATCATGTTCGTGGATCTTAATAGTGAGAATGATGAGTTTTTGATCTGATTCTTGATTCTATCTAATTTCTCAAGTCTAGTGTATAGTCTGTGGTCTTGGTCCGAGGGTGACCTTACACTATGACTTTAAGGCGTGAAGATTACCTTAGGATTGGGGGTGCCTTCGTAAGCATGCAATGGAGTGTAATGCATCCTAACTAAGTTCCCAACATGTCCACTAGTTTATCTTATTTTTTGTAGTAGTAGTTTTAAGATCCGATTAATTGTTGATGATTATAAATGATTCTGTACCAAGTGCAATTGTAGCCAACTCAATTGTAACCTTCTCAACTCTAGCCAAACTCAACTGTAACCACTCCATGCCCAACTGTAACTCCTCGTCAAGACCTATTTGCGGAACGGTAACCAAAACTCAAGAGGTGAGGAAGTCTCCTAAGAGACTCCTCTGTCTCGATCCCTATGTGGAATTGCAGTCCAGTAGAGGGCTAGGCATACTCCAAAACTACACGCCTGAGACGGGTGGGAGAGACTTCCCTGAAGAGTCACTCCAAAAACTGACCCGACCGGTACGAGGCTAACAAGCTCGTGAGAGAAACTAAAACCAAGGATCCCCCAGCCTAGGTACCCTAAAACAGAGGGTCAACGGAACTGGTCAAAAATCTAGATCCCAACAAGGCGTAAAAAAACTGCGAGCTCACGTAAAAACACTGCGAGCTCACGTAAAAATCGTAAAAAGGACTGGGATCCTAGACCTGGGAGACAAAACCATTAAGTGAAATGATCTATGGAGAAGAAAGATACGACTTTCCATTAATATCATAAAAGAAGGATGCTGAATCAAAGAATATGGTATCAAGATTTCAGAGGCTCTATTGGCCTTCCCCTTTGTATATACAATGAGTAGCAAATATATTTTCCTCCCATCAAGATAATTTTCCTCGTTTTTTACCAGAGAAATTCCATTAATCATAGTCACAACCTCTTGTATCCCCTAAATCTTGATACTTAGATGCACGTAGTTTTTCTTTTTCAGCATGTCAGTTCTTACATTCTATTCTTCTGAGTTCATATCTTCTATATTTTAAGAATGCTGCCTCTATTCTCCATATTTTTTCGCATGGAGCACACCTCCACAAACTTATTGGCATCACAAAGACCACAAATCTGGAAATTTTATGCATGGCCTCAAATTTCAGCGAAATTCAGTCGAATTCTGGTCGAATATCAATATCCTGTCGAAATCGAAATTCGACCGAAATCTGAGGGCCCTAGTACAAAAATGACCGAAATTTCAATCATATTTCGACCAAAATTCCACCAAAATTCCGTTCTGGTCGGTCACCGAAATGGTGACCAAAACCGACATTTAGGGCCTTGATTTTATGTACACACATTAGGGAGACGTCCTTTCATCAATTTCTCACCAAACATTACTTCTGCCATTTTAAACTCTCCTGTACAACATACCCTCTAATCATGACAGTGTAGACCACAATATATATATGGTTCACACCCCTTCTTTGTTATTTCTAAAAAAAATACCTGGATGCCTCTAAATTGCATGCTCATTTCAGCCACTCTGAAGATAGAAACTATAGCAACACCCAAAAAAATCATGAAAGGCAGCAAAAAAAGGAGGGAAAGATTGCAAAAAACATGGATGGCAGCAAAGAGGAAGGGAAAAGGATTGTACATATAAATATCTCCAATTGGGAATCTAAATCGCATGCAACTATTGGATGGAAAAGGAGCTCCAGCACTTTGAACTTCGGATGAAATTGGATCTCCAGCAGCTCCTTGAACACCAAATGAAGCATAAGGCTGTAGCTGCTCTTGTTTGCATGAAGCAGCCCCACAATAGGGAAGGAGCAGCAGAAATTTCTGCCAAACTGCAGATTGAGCTGCAGCAGATGAGGGGTTGCAGCAGCTCTTCGATTGAAAAGAGGACTGGGGGGATTGGGCTCCCTTTGGCTGGAAATTGAAGGTGGATTTTGGGGAGAATTAGGGGATAAAGAGAGGCTTAGGTGTTATTTATAAGGAATCAGGGGTGTTTTGATGATGACAAGTGGAAAATGAAAGGAAACAAGTGGAGGGCTGCTGTCTTTACAGTCAGAAAAGATAAATTAAAATTTTTTAACCAATTCTCTCTTTTTTTTGAAAAAAAACCGAAATCGTACGTATTCACACCTCGTGCCTCGGATTTAGTGCTTAATATCTCGTTTTGACTCTCTGGACGACGATCAATACAGGTATAATATTCATTTACTTTGGATCGGGTTGGAACTCATGAAATTCTCGAGATACAGTCTCAATTTGCGATTAAATTTTGTGATTTTAAGATATCAAATGACCACCAATCAACGAACGGTTGATTCTGTTGGTCTTATTTCGTCGAATCGGATTTTTGGGTGGTTTCGATTTGTTGTGGTTTTCGAATTAGTGTCGCAACTTTTCCGACGGTACACATTATGATGCGATCGACTTTTGGTCGTTTGCGTCCGAATGAATTTTGATTTGCGATTTATAGTTCAATCTTGGTTATTCAATATAGATTGAATATAATTTGATCAAGCAGACCCTTAATCGGGTTGGATTCGGATTAATTGGATCTATATGTCACAATATGGGGACCCTCCAGGCTTAAAGGTGATGACATTAACAATTTCGCTTGAACAGGGATGGGTAGCGACCACAAATATTTTGTGGAGAGGATCTGGAGGTACGGAACTCCGATTTAGGACCACTGCACTGATAATGTGTGAGAAAAAAATGCTTGGATTGTTTGCAGAAAATGATATGAAGTCGACTTTAATATAGAGAGCAGTGTGGTTATTAGGGGGAGTACAAAAGAAAGTAAAAACACATCTCTACACCGCAAGGGTTATGATCAAACCCTAAGTAAATCACATAATGGAGATTGTTACTTTTGCACACGACCTGAATCTGAACCTTATGCTTTTTCTCATGTTAAGTTGGGTTTTCAACATGGATTTCTTGCTTGTAAAAATATCTTTTTGTGGGAGATATCGGGGTTTAGATCTAAATAAACTTGTTTAAATGTCCAACCATTTGTTTAGACAATGTTATTTTCTAGTGCCATATGAGGATTCTCAATCATTGGAAAACATCATTAGTAATTATTTTATCTATACTTATTTGTGAAACCTAATATGACTAATGTATTTTATTCAACAGGCCATAATTCCATGATTTTCTTTGTCGATGATATTGGATCATCTCCTTCTGCTCAAAGTGTTGCCTTCCGTGATTTGCCTCTTCGTGATGTGGGTTAGCATCCTCTTCCTCTAACTTTATTCCCTTTGTCACTTCAATCTGCATAATTGATTTCCCCCCTGTTGTTTGATGACTTTTCTCAGGTACTTTTTGTTTCTGAAAAAGTGGTCATTGGCGTAGGGTTTGACTGCAATCCAATGGTTTTTTCTGCTGATGAAAGAGGGATATGGTAATTCATTTTTTTATAAACAATGTCATTTTGCCATTAGATATATAATTCAGACCAGTTCATGTTCCATCTTTTCATGTTGTGACCATGTACTGAATCAGCGTATTTGACAAAGATCATAACATGGAGAATTTCAAATGCCATGAATGCACCAGATGGTTCTTCAGCAAATCTGTAGTTTCTTTGTCAATCTGCTATGCTGCTTGGAAAATACTTTTCTGGCCTCTAATCTTCGATTGCATCAGTTTAAATGTAGGATTGAGGGAAAAGTGTTAATGATAAGAATAAGGTGGTGAATGTTGTGGTACTTTACATTCAAATTCATTTATATTTAACCCCGTCATTAGCCGATTGAGGGGTATGTATGTAAAGTGGTGCTAGAGGGGTACAATAGACTTATTATATGTTCTTATTAGAGTATGCATCCATAGATGGGTAAATGGATTCCTTTAAGGTCTAATTACCTCAATCACGTGTTTAGTCCCACATCGTCTGTGATTGGGGCTTGGTCTTACTGGTGGGGCTATATATGAAGCCCCACACTGCCAGTAACCTTTGAGAGATAGATAATAGAAGATTTTGCCCTTGAGAGGCCTTCTCCTATAGTTTCATCCCACTCCATATTTAGTATGTTCAGCGTAAAATCATGGTGTTCTTTATCATTCTTTATCTTTATCTTTGATTATGCATCCGCATTCTCATTTTTTACATGGTATCAGAGAGCTGGTTCGATTTTTTATATGTTCTTGAATATTGTATTCTTGATTATATTCATATTTGGGATTTGTGCAAATTCTCAATATTGTTAAGGTTCGAGTTCAAAATCTTCCTTGGTCTACAGTTTGTTCTGGGATTCTTGGAACCCTAATTTTACATGACAATCGAGTACACAATCCCAGTGCAACATCCATGAGATCTCTTTTGGAAATCTCTCAATGGCATGTTTAAAAAAATCATTTAGATTTCCTGATGGAGCCCTAATTATATTTAGCAAGAATCAAGAAGAGACAATCCCAATATCACCGGAAATCTTTGTCCATTTTCCTAGGTGCACGAGAAGAAGAAAGAAGTAGCGCTCCTTGGATGGCACTGTGATGGGAATATCGACTATGGCTATCTCCTACAGCTATGGGAAACACTTTAGAGTTTCTCGAAGATGAGGACCGATCACTCCCTCTGATGTCGGTCACATTAACCCTATCAGGTACCCCTACCCCCAAGCGCATCTTCAGGTGCACACTCCTTGTTCTCCAGATCAGCCGCATCTCCTTCCCCCCATATGCAGTGTACCCACCTCCATGCGGCACATTCGAGGTCTCGAAGAAAAGTGAGAGGTGGTGCTCTCCAGTTTCCCGTTTCTCTATGTGCACATGCGATGCCATATCTCACAAGGCCATTTCTTCTCGAAGACTCTAGTGGTGGCGTTGGAGATGTGGCTCCAGGATGGTGGTGATCACAAAAGGGTTGTACCCCATCGAGAATAAAGGACATTAGACAGGTTCCCATCGTGAGAACCATAAATAGAAGCGGGTCCCAGAGTTATTCCTTTGTCTTTTTGGGCCTATATTGACCCTTCGTTTGTTGCTTTTTCGGTTTGTATAAAGGAGGTGGTGTAAATTGTCATGGGCCAAGGTGGGCCCTACTGCCATATTAAAAAAGGGAAAGAAAAAAGGCTGCACAAGTTTATGGGCCTGACTTGGACCATAGTTGTTTAAAAAAATAAGGAAAAAGAGCCTTTTTTACAAAATGAAGTCATACGAAAAATGATTTGAAAAAAAGAGAAAAAATGCTTGAAATAAACAAATGGTTTATTGAAATCAAGGGATTTATTATATTTTCCCCATCTTTTTAGTTGATATTGTCTGTAGTGTCTTGTATTCTGTAAGTGAGTGATTTTTTTATATTTGTCCAAGCTGAGCATTGCATGTTCTAACTTGAGGGGTGGTTTTAGAGTATACATCCATAGATTATTAATTGGATCCCTACAGGCTCCAATTACCACATCAACATTTTTAATCGTGCATCGTCTCTTTGTGGGACTTGGTCTTACTGGTGGGGCTATATAAGAAGCCCCAAACCACATGTAACCTTTAAGAGATAAATAACATAAGATCTGACCATTGAGAGGTATTCTCCCGTGGTTTCATCACTCCTTATGGAGTAGGGTTCCACGTAAAATCATTATGTTTTTTATCATTCTTTATCTTTATATCTGATTACACTTGCATATTCTCATTTTTATCGTTCCAACAAAAATGGGTGAGAAGATTTAGTTCTGTTCTAGTTTCATTGACTTCAACAGATACATAGCACACGTTCTCCGACGAGGAGATTTAGTTCAGTTCCTTGACTTCGATAGATGTAGTACAAAGCACATGTTCTCTAATGAGGAGACTCGGTTCACAGTCCTTCCCATCACTTCATCCTCATCAACATGACATGAGAAGCAACATTCTCAGTCGACTACCGATAGAGTATACACTGAGTTGATATTGTTCGTAGTGTCTTCTATTCTGTGAGTGAGTGATTTCTTTCAATTTGTCCAAGCTAGTCATTACATGTTCTAACTTGTAGAGATATTTATATGTTTATGTATTCTATGTGTATTGTTTTCTTATTTTATTTTCTCTTATCCATCTTATGTAATTTACCCATAGGAGTCTCCTCTATATATTAGAGCCCAGGGTTCACAGAAATAAAAACACACTCATTTCTTCCAAGATGGTATCAGAGACCGGAGCTCGTATACCCTAACCCTAATCCCTACCCGCCAGCCCCCCCTCCCTTCTTCAGTGTCGCCTACCCGCCGCCTGCAGCCCCCTCCTTCGGCGTCGTCGTCCACTACCCCCCTCCTTTTTCCGACGTTACCGCCCCTCTCCTTTTGCGCCGTAACCCCCCCCCCCCGACCCGCAGCACATCCCAGGCCCACAGCCGCCTCCCCGAGCACCTCCAGCCCGTCGGCCTGGCCGTCGGCCTCCACTGTCGTCGACCTCCGCTTTCGCCCTTCTCTCACTTCCTTCGCTTCGGTTCATGGATTTGATTGCATAGATCTACATAACCAATCGAGTCCTAACATGTCTGTGTAGACATCTATCTATCAGTCTACAAATCCTGTGATCTTCATTCGACATCATGTCAGAAAACAAAGTCGACGTACCCGCCACATGTGCCTTCAGAGGCCTGGCATCGATTGTCAAGATGGACAGGACGAATTATGAGCTCTGGACGATGCAATTCATGAGCCTTATGAAGTCTAATGGAAGAAATATATTCTTACCGAAGATGAATTGGTCGAGAAAACAAGGATTCACACCTCGTGGGAAGCGGACGACACATATGCCAAAGTCTGGCTATAAGGGACATTGACAATAGAGATCGTCAATGACATGTTGCATCAGCCCACTGCTAAGGAAATGTGGGATATTCTCGCAGCAACCTATTCTCAGGCACGGAATGAGGCCAAGATTCTTCAACTGCAGCATGATATATTCACGGTTAAGCAGAATGGACGGCCTCTCCACTCAGTATACACATCCTTACATGGGATGTTTGAGAAGCTCCACAGCTTCATGCCTCTGACGGCCACCCCTGAGCAACAGAAGACATACAGGAATGCTACCATGGTGGGTGTATTCCTTGATGCACTTGATCCTGAATATGACGTTTCTCGCTCTCTGATCCTTGCGGATGCTACTATTTCTCCTATGGAGGACGCTTTTCGTCGATTTAGCAGGATTACCGTCCCGACTACTACTTCTAACCAAACCTCCTCAGCGATGGCAGACTCTAGGGGTAGAGGTAGTTCATCTACATTTCGTGGTCGAGGGGGTCGAATACGTCAGCCAAGCATGTATTGTCATCGTCCCGGTTACTCAGAGGATACATGCTATTCTATGCATGGTTTCCCAGCATCTGCACGGGTAGCGAAACAAGTTGATTCTCCAGCACCTTCTACTTCAGATCAGAGAATTGATGATCTCGTGGCCATATTTTGGGATGTCATGCCTCCTGCCTCATCTCCAGGAGGACATTCAGATGTGGCAGCTTCTGCGTCTGCTAGTACGTCTGCTACATCCAGCACCTCACGTAGTCCTTATGCTTTTACCTTTTGCATGGACTTGCGATTACAGAGTGATTATGGATTCTAGGGAAACCCACCATTTATGTGGAGACAGAGAGCATCTTACTGCATATAGACAGGTTCCTATAGGAAGAACGGTGGTGATAGCCGATGGGACCCATTCCCCGATCACTGGACATGGAGAGATTAGTTTGACGCCTTCGATGCATCTGCAGAATGTGTTATGTGCTCCAGATTTCTCTATGAATTTGTTATCTATTAGTCAAATTACGAAGGATCTGCACTGTCGAGCTATTTTTTACCCATGGTCTCTTGTTTTTCATGACATTCTTACGGGCAGAGTGATTGGTTGTGGTCGTGAGCGGGGTGGTCTGTATCGCCTTGTCCATACTTCCTATGCATGCGCATCCCTTCATTAAATTGGACCAGACTCTTCATACACTTGACATCTTCGTTTTGGTCACCTCCCTCTCCAGAAACTGTGTCGTATTTTGCGACAAATTTCTCCTGGTTAATCCTTCCACTGTGAAGCATGCCAGTTGGGAAAGCATCATCGATTAGCGTTTCCCAGTCGCCAGAGTCAGAGGAGTAGCTCCCTTTTAGAGTTAATCCACGTTGATATTTGGGGTCCAAGTTGTGTTCCTGATCACCAGGGACACAGGTTTTATCTTGTTGCAGTAGATGATTTTTCCCGTTTGTCGTGGGTCTTTCTATTGAAAAATAAATCTGAAGCAAAAGATGTGATCAAAATTTTTATCAATGAAGTGCATAATCTCTTTTCTTCTTCTGTGAAATTTGTAAGGATCGATAATGCTTTGGAGTTTTGTACCCGTGCACTATCCTACTTCTCCTCCCATGGTATAATACATCAAACATCATGTGCTTACAACTTTCAGCAAAATAGTGTTGCGGAGAGGAGGCATCGACATTTACTTGACATCACTCGAACCCTTTTTATTCAGACTCGTGCCCCACACTCGTTTTGGGGAGATGTTGTACTTACGACATGTTATCTTGTGAATCGTATGCCTTCATCTGTTTTAGGTGAGCATATTCCTTTCACTATAGCCTTCCTTGAGAAGGAGTTGTTCTCTCTTTCTCCCCGTGTCTTTGGCCCTGTTGCTTTTGTTCATCAATTGGCTCCCAGTCTTGACAAGCTCTCTCCTAGATTAACTCGAAAAAATGCACCCTTGGATCTTATCATGGTTTGATTAACTCGATAAGATTAACTCAATAATATTTAAACTGACAGCAAGGGTCACGGTGTAAGATGGAGTTAGATTAGAAGAGTCATGGGTAAATATTGGATTATCATCTAACTGCAAAAACTAGTGTTGCAATAATCGGTAGACTAGGCCAACTATTTGGTCCAACTATGAGGTGTGGGGGGATCCCTGACTGAATAACCTTTATTCTGCCAATAGTTAGCCTAACCGAATAGTTGGTACGATTATTCCGTCGACTGGCCCATTATTCGGTCGACTGATAATTAATTGCTTGAATTTTTTATTTTTTTTAACTCTCAAGAATTAGCATTTGTCATGATATTATCAAAAATGCTAATGCACCGCATATGTATATTGTTAATTATACTTTTATCTTGGATTCTTGTTGATTGATGATAATATATGTATAAATACATAAGAATATATGTATTAAAAATCCCCCCTCATGGGTGTTGTGGTAGGCAACCGACAGCCATCGTAAATAATAGTTAGATCTTTCAACATGGATTTGAGCTAGAATCCATCCATGTAGCCGACCCTACTTGAAGTGGGAGAACTCTTCGTCCCTTTTTTATATGTATAACAAATTATTTCTAAGTTAAAAATAATTTTAAAGAATACAAAATCGAATGAATAGTTGCTCGTTTACCGATTATTATTATTTTGTGACCCCTCCGACTAAACATCGAATATCGACATCTGCAACACTAGCAAAAACTTGCAAGGGCCACGGTGTAAAAATCCCTATTTTTAAATCAAAGCTAAACTTCCCTAGTATTATTTACTCCAAGTCTATCAATACGTATTCCTCATATCTGGATGATTGTTATGTCTCCTAATCAGTCCTATTTTACACCTATAGTGTGATCAAACATATATATTGTAGGTTTATACATAAATGAAATTGCTTCTTTATATTAATTGGTGTAGTGCATAAAATTCAGGATCAGGAACACCACACATCCATTATTGAATTGAGCCTTCCTTCTTCCTCTGGCATCTATTCTATCCCCTATTCCTACATTGTCGCCTTTGTCCTCACCCGCAATGTTACTAATGAACTACCTCCTGCTTAGCCCTTAACTTGATTTCCAGACCACCCACGATCACCGTAGATATTGTTCTCTGAAGAGATATTTCTATGTTTCCATGTACTTTTCGGTTATTTTATTTCCTTATGTCTTATGTAAGTTACCCATAGGTCTCTCCTCTATATAAGAAAGCTTCGGGTTCCTGAAATAAACATTCTTTATTTTTCTTTTAACATGGTATTAGAGTGACGGTCCTAGACCGGAGCTTCGGTATCCATAGCCCTACACCTCACCAACCAGCCACGTGCGCTAGCTTCCAGCGCAACCCTTGTCAACCAAGTCTGAGAGCTTCTAGAACCAAGCTCTCGGTCTCTGCTTAAGACTATAGATTGCCATATGAAGTCTACACACATGTAAACACTCCCCCTCAATAGCAAATCCCAGTGGTTGTTGCATGTAGACTTCCTCTTGAAGATCACCATACAAAACTGCGTTCTTGACGTCCAACTGAAACATGGGCCAATCCCGAACGACGACAACAGAGAGAAGAATTCGTAAGGTGGAATGACGAGCAACTGGTGAGAATGTGTCAAGATAATCCACCCTGTATGTCTGAGTAAAACGTCGTGCAACCAGGCGTGCCTTGTACATGTCGATGCTACCATCTGCATTTTGTTTTACTATAAAAACCCATTTACAACTCACTATAGACCCTGTTGTGAGAGCTGGGATGAGGCTCCAAGTACCTCTCGGCTGAAGAGCAGCCATCTCTTCCTCCATAGCTAAATGCCATCGATCGTCCTTTAAAGCCTCCTGATAAGTCTGTGGAATAACTACGGAAGATAAGGCAACTGTAAAGTTCCTGAAATCGCCAATCAAGCGATCAAAGGAGACCATAGATGTTATATGATATAACGCACAACTACGCTTCTGCTTTCGAAGCGCAATAGGTAAGTCCAAATCAGCAACCTCCACATTTGGCTCCTGTAAAGAATCCTGCTCAGATAGACCATTAGACCCATCATTAGAAACTGTGTTTTCAGAACATACCTCATGTGTGCCAGATGATGAGCGATGACCATGAGCAGAAGTAGGCCGGCGGGTATAGTGATGTGGTAATGGTGGAACTGGGACTGTTGGTGGTGGTGTCAGTGGTGGCGGTGAGGGAGGTTTTAGTGGTGGAGGTAAAGGAGGTGATGATGGTGGCGGTGGCATGTATATCTCATCATCTGTGTCGGAAGAAGTCAACCGATCACCTCTAGGAGAAAAGAACATTACGAACTCGAAAAAGGTGACATCGGTACTAACATAATGCTTCATGCGCAATGGATCAAAACATATGTACCCTTTTTGTGTCCTGGAGTACCCAACAAAGATACACTTGACAGCTTTAGGAGAGAGCTTGTCAATCCCTTGAGACAGTTGGTGGACAAAGGCGACGGAGCCAAACACACGACGAGTAAGTGAGAACAAGGGAATTTTCTCACCTAAAACCAACAAGGACATGCGATTAATAAGATAGCATGTCGTACGGATAACATCACCCCAAAAAAAATGTGGAGCACGACTCTGAATGAGAAAAGTCCTTGTAACATCAAGCAAATGATGATGCTTCCTCTCAGCAACACCATTTTGTTGGGAAGTATAGGCACATGATGTCTGATGAATAATGCCATGGGTTGAAAAATAATGGGAAAGAGTATGGGTACAAAAATCAAAGGCATTATCAGTTCTCACATATTTCATAGAAGAAAAAAACACATTTTGTACTTCATTGAGAAAACTTTTGATAACATCTCTAGCTTCAGATTTATTCTTTAATAAAAATACCCAAGACAGACGAGTGAAATCATCCACTGCAACAAGGTAAAACATGTGTCCTCGATGATCAGGAACACAACTGGGACCCCAAATGTCTCAAAAATGGAGCTACTGCTCTGACACTGATGACTGGGAAAGGTAGACCGATGATGCTTTCCCAACTAACAAGCCTCACACTGAAAGGACGAGTGAGGAGAGATCTGAGGCAGAACATGACATATTTTCAGGAGCGGGAGATGACCAAAGCACATATGCCATATGAAGGGAGGGACAGGTCCAGCAGAGGAAGAAATGCCAACCTACGTTCGAGTTAAGTAATAGAGGTCACCTTGCTCACGACCATACCCAATCACCTTACTCGTAAGGAAGTCCTAAAATACAAGAGAAGATGGGTCAAAAATAGCTCGACAATGTAAATCCTTGACTCAAAATCCTAAGTAGTACCTGGGATTTACTTAAATACCCAGGTTCTACGAAATCTTTTTTTTACTCAAAAACTACAGAAGTGTCACATGTTCAACATGCGACACCCCTGAAGTTTTTTTTACTCAGAAACTACAGCTATGTCGCATCTCTCACATGTGATATATAAAACGCATATTGAATATGCGATATCAGGGCTAAATAAGGACCGCGCGCATCGGACTTACCATTTCCCCCACGCAATATCATCGTTCCCAGCTGCTGCCCGTGACCCGCCCACTGCGCCACCCGCCCATTTTGTCCTCCCCCTCTTTCAAAAACGTCCATTTTGATCACTCCTAGCCTCGTGGAACACTCCTTTTCTGTAGTTTCCTTGGTCGGCACCGTCCTAACCGCCACCGCCTCCCACTAGGGCTAAGCCGTTGTTGCACGCAGTTAGACTTGGTAACTTTTTTCTTGAGATGATTATCTATATCATATGCATATTATTCTTCATTTCATGAATGTATTTTGTTTAATTGTACGTTGTGTCACATATTAGGTCGGAATGGAGCCGTTGTATTGTATGTTTCATTTGAAGGGTGAACTCATTAGCGGTTCGACGACCAACGTAAGGGGGATTTGTGTTAACGCCTAATATGACGTTCGATGAGATGTTGAGCTTGGTTTACCGTAAGTTCAACCTTGATGCCAATGGTCAAAAAATCCGATTATTACATTGCATCCCTCGAGGCTCAGGGGAAGAACCATCATTTTCATCTATTGTCGATGATGATGATGATGATGATGTGCAGATAGTTCTTGTGTATGCTCGGACCATTGGGAAATCGATGCCTACTGACATTATTGTTGAAGATGTATCTGTCAGCGAAGTCCCCAATGTTGTGACTAACAAGGGTCCATCTGTTGTCCCGAGCACACAACCAACAGTTGTCTGTAGCACACAACCAACAATATTCCTAAGTATACAACCAGTAGTTGTACCTACCATGGAACCCTACTTTGACGCTGATGCGCCTATAACGCAATCATGCACGGATCAGGAATTGGGCATGAGTGAGTCGTCGCTGCGAGAGGTTAACCATGCTTTGGATGATTTCATCCCTTGGGGGACCGATGATGACCTGGAAGAAGGTAGCGAAGATGTCGACGATGATGACGAGGAGATCCCAACTGATGAACAAAGCACGCATACTATTACACCTCGTATACCCTTTTTTGGGGTTAGAGGATCAAATACTCGTTCAACATATGAAGACGACATTCGATGGTTATGTTTGGTATATACGAGGACATTTTAGAAAATTTGATGGATTGTGGGTGATCTCCAAGGTTGTTGGGGCACACACTTGTATAAACCCAACAGTTAATCAGGATCATCCTCATGGACTACAAATTCATGTCCAGATCTTTGCTAACTCTTGTTAGGGATGACCCTAATGTTCGTGTTTCAAGTTGTAGAGCTCACATCCACGAGATGTACAACTACTGGGCTACAAAGAAAAGGGCTTGGGATGCTCGGAGGAAGGCCATCGGAATTGTATTTGGTGACTGGAAGAAGTCATACGCTGAAATGCCTTATCTATTGCATGCAATGAAGGATGCTATTTCTGGGATTGAAATTGATATTGAATACAGCGACCATCCTGATCCTCGGAAACCGCTTTGTCGTAGATTTGAACGTTGCTTTTGGGCATTTGGGCCTTCGATTGAGGCATTCAAATATTGTCGCCCTCTGATTAGTATTGATGGGACACATTTGTACGGGAAGTACAAACAAAAATTGCTCATTGTTTGCGGGATTGACGAGGATAAACATATTGTTCCCCTTGCATTCGGGATTTTTGACGAGGAATCCGCTCCTTCATGGAAGTGGTTTCTATCGTTGGTACGTATCAGGGTAATCGGCATGCGAGCTGGACCAATATGTATCATCTCTGACAGGCATGCTGGAATAAAAGCCGCTACGAAAGATGCTGACGTAGACTTATTAGAACCCTTTGCATATTGGTGGGTTCTGTACAAGGCATGTCGCGAGCAACTTCAATAGCATCTTTAAAAATGGCTCCATGAAAGCCCTGGTGCAAGCAGCAACATTACAGACGACACCTAGGAAGTTCGCGTACTTCATGAGGAAATTGCAAGAGTGGAATAATGAAGCAGGTGGATGGTTTTCGACTCATGATTGTCGTCGTGAGCAATGGACCTTGGCTTACAATGGTGGTTATAGGTTTGGTCAGATGACTACAACTTTGAGCGAAAGCTACAATGTTGTTCTTAAAGATGCTCGTTGCTTGCCAATCTCTACGTTAATCGAGAATACTTTTTATAATTGTGTGTCATACTTCATTCAACATGCTAAAGAAGCAAGTGCAGCCATCGCTGTTGGACGCAAATTCACGCATTATGCTTCCACAGAGTTGAACTTGCAGGAAGTCGCATTCATCATGGGGTTGCGAATTGATGGACTTGTGGTTACTGGGGAGACGACACCTGGAGCCACATGGGCGGATACTTGCGAAGAACTGTTGGGTGTTAAGCCCCTTCCAACAGAGGTCGTTGGCAGCAGGGTGTGTGAAACCCTCGAAACCGGAACATGGACTAAAATGCAAAATCCAGCTGAATCTGGGCTAAATTGCAAATCTGCTTTTATTCCAGTGTTCAAAAAATTTAATTGCATAGTCCATTGCGTAGGGCTCGTCGATAGCTTTCAAACGAGTCCAAGAACGCTAAAATCCGACTTCGGGAGCTCAAGTTATGGTCAATTTAGTGAGTAGGGGTCCAGGTCCATTCCAGACCCGAACCAAGATCCGACCCGAGATAACCTTTCACACAAAAACCCTAAAATCGACTTCCTCGTCAAAAACGCCTCCAAATCCCCCTTCCCAGTCGACCAGCCCTCCCTCCTCCTCTTTCTCCTCACCGGAGCTCGCCGGAGTGCCTTGAATCGACGATCCGAACCCGTGCTCGCGTAGAGAAGGTACGATTCTCCTTCCTCTTGCTGCGAGCTCCACACGATTTCTCCTCCCCCCTGGTACAATGTTCCCTCCCTCTTTGATGTTGGATTCCATGCATTTTATGCGAACCACATGCTAGATCACCCATGCAACTCTGTTCGTTGTTTAATGATCTTCAAAGTAGTGATCAGTCTGTTTTGTATAGGTTGCACATTACGTTCATAGAAGTTCTCTGAAGACATGTATCCGAACGTGGATCCACATCAAAAGAAGTACTAAACTCTGTAGGCACGGTATAACATTTCATCTTCCTTCACATCCTTATGTCTAACTTTTGGTGCACTGCCAGTAGCGAACATCTGCAGGTCTCCTGTGTCTACTATACCCAAATGGTGATCTTATCAAAAAAGAGAGAGAAAAAGTGAAACTTTGTGTTCCAACTATTACAACACACGGAGTATTTGATACAATGGTGCCCATCTTGATTTCAAATTTATGCATTTCTGAATATATATCCATATACCAAATGACATACGGATGGGGGATGGGATTGGCCATGTTTTATTCTCACAGTTGTTACAGTGTGTCCAGTTAGTGCAGCATTCCTACAAAACCAAATAAAACCCTTGTTTCCTTTCTATTGTTAACCCAAATGCTACATTAGTTCTATATTTTGTGTCAGCCAGTTTTACATAATCATGCAAAATTCTGCCTATTCCTTTTTCTTACAACTACGAACTACAAGGCCTTGTTTCACATCATAAACAGTGGAGTAGTTTTATGTCTACAATATAATTTGAATGAGTTTTTTTCACTGAACTCCAAGGATTAAACTTGAGAAATAACCTTGTTAGAAGTTAAACACAACAACCATCAAAGAAGTTTTTGGAATGTTGTTTATATATGCGTATATCTGCTCCTGACTAACCAATGAAGACATACATTAAATATTTCTAGTATCTTAATGAATGATTTCAGATTCCTTTAATTTGAATTATTGCGAGCTAGTACTCATAGATCGAGACTCAGTCTTGGTGCTTAATAATCAACAGATCCTAGAGTAGGTTTTGGGAATCTTATACATACTTGGGAAATTGATTTAACTTTCACAATTGCCATCGTAAAAATACAACAATGTGCTACATGTGCAGAGTGTTAAGTCTCAAATAACTGAGGTGCATATACACACACTACAGTTACTCTTACGGATCTAGAGTAGTCCCCTTGTGACATTACATGGTTATGTTAAATATTAAATCTTTTTTTAGGGTGCTAGCATTGATGATATTGTGATGGTTGTCATTTCATGTGAAGGGACAATTAATGGTGTGGGTAGATGGAGTAGATGTCATCAAGGGAGGGACATGCACCCTTGGGGCCCCGGGTAGAAACCTAGATGACCACGATCCCAACTGCTATTGTAGCTGCGATGGTTGGGGGACATGTTGCTTGGCACACCGAGGTGCTAATCTGACGGTGTTGGCCTCGGCACTTGCGTGCTTTAGCCCGGTGCTCGAGCGTGGGCCAAGTAGTCATGGTTGGTCGGCTAGTGTTTCGCTTGTCACTTAGAGTTAACACTCGTGTACGGACCAATGTAGGCCACATTGGTCGGTATTCCGAGTGGGAGCGCTAAGAGGGGAGTTCCGGGAAATGTGGTTAATGAAGTTGGAAATGTGATGTGAATCTCCTGTGCATAAGGAGGATTGGGCTAGTCGTGAAGATTCGCGGGTTGGAATCTAGATTGTGAATCGGATATCAATTGTGAAGTGGAGCTAAGTGGACGTGTTGGGAACTTAGTTAGGATGTATTGTACCCCACCGCATGCCTACGGAGGCACCCCAACCCTAAAGTGTTTTCTTTTACCTTAGAGTCATAGTGTGAGGTCTCATCCGGACCAAGACCACTGACTATCCACGAAGCTTGGTTACTCATATCTATATCCAGATCATAATAATAATGAAATTCGTTGCAAGATTGGTTACCTAGTTGTTCTTTTGCACACATTTAAATTATATCCTGCTTGTTTATGTGTAGTTTTTGTTAGAGTATTTGGAGCATGCGTCACTTATGTAATAGGTGAATAAATGGATCCCTCCAAGATCCATTTACCACACCACTGAGTTTAGTCCCATACCGCCTAGTGGTGGGACTTGGAGGCCCTGTAGAATATATATAAAGAACCCCAGGCCTCCTGTAACAGATGAGAAGTTCTAATAGAATATCCGCCCCGTTGAGGGCTTCTCCTGTGGTTTCATCCCGCTCCTCACGGAGTAGGGTTCCACATAAAAATCTTTGTGTTCTTCGTGATTATTCTTCTTTATTATGTTATTCCGCTTCCGCTTTCTATTTTATAACATGGTCGGCCAGAGCTTTCATGTGAGCCATAGGGACTCCATAGCAGAGGACTATTCCCTATGCCATTAAGGGCAAGGGTTTTCATGTGGTATCATAGGGACTCCACAGTAGAGTACCATTCTCTGAGCCAGATAGACACTCCAGCCCCGTTCGTCCTCTTCACATGCACGCCATGAGAAGCAACGTCCTCGACTGCAGCAGCTGTGCGCGTTGGGTTGATATTGTCTGTAGTGTCATGTATTGTGAGTTGAGTTTCTTCCTGTTTGTCCAAGCTGAGCATTGCATGCTCCAGCTTGAGGGGGAGTGTTAGAGTATTTGGAGCATGCGTCACTTATGTAATAGGTGGATAAATGGATCCCTCCAAGATCCATTTACCACACCACTGAGTTTAGTCCCATACCGCCTAGTGGTGGGACTTGGAGGCCCTGTAGAATCTATATAAAGAACCCCAGGCCTCCTGTAACAGATGAGAAATTCTAATAGAATATCCGTCCCGTTGAGGGCTTCTCCTGTGGTTTCATCCCGCTCCTCACGGAGTAGGGTTCCACATAAAAATCTTTGTGTTTTTCGTGATTATTCTTCTTTATTATGTTATTCCGCTTCCGCTTTCTATTTTATAACAGTTTTGTTTAAATCGTATTGGGCAACTTTGCTCATAACGTACCTATGTGTGGATCCGCAGGTTCGCAGTAGTGACTAGCTGGAGGCACCACCCCTTTTTTCAGCCTCACGACACTTTTTTTTTGCAGTACAGTTGTGGGTAGTAGGTTTACTATCTTTCTTCACTTGTAGTATTTTGTTGAGAGACATGGCATGTAATGATTAATTGTGGACATCTATATTTATGCTTACATGTAATTTTTGTAGACATGGAAATGATCAATGGAATGTAATGGAACATGGAATGTGATTATGAACGGGTCATGAATGGAAAAAGAAATTTTTTATATTTCAGTAAATTGTGTTATTTCTCCTGCTTATGTGTATGTCATTAGTATTCGAATGTAGAATGTATGTGCGTGGATTGGTTTGCCGAGTACCCGGATCCTAGGGGTGTCACAGGGTGTTAGCAAGTTGGTTGTTCACCCATTTTGCAGACTTGCCAGAATATGCAGACGAGATGGTCGTACAGAGACATGCTCGAGCCTACATCTTGCAGTTGATTGGTGGAGTACTATTCACGGACAAGTCAGGATCGTTGGTATCACTTATCGCTCTACCACATCTGCATGATATCGAGTACTGTGGGACATTGAGCTGGGGATCCGTCGTCCTTGCATATCTATATAGACATCTTTGTTTAGCAGCGGATATGGCAACTGAAGAGATTGGAGGCTCGATCATACTCCTTCAGTTATGGGCATGGGAGCATTTCCCTCACATTGCTCCAGTTGTGAGGGAAGGCAGAGAATGGCACGGGCGCCCGTTAGGAGTCCGCTGGGCAACGACGTTTGCCCATCGTCGATAGCCTACACACGTAGTGAGACCATAGCGGGACGCTTTTGACATGCAGACACCCGAGCAGGTAATTTCACATCCACAAATTGTTTCAACTTCAAACAAAAAAACTGATCTAAATACAATTTTGCCATTAAGGTATTACGCCAACTGAATTGGGGACAGACTTCGTCACACCTGAAGCCGAGCGACCACGTGAAGACATGCCAACGCTGCAGGCACCGTTGAGGCATGGATTGGATGCCAGAGACACACAACCAACTTACTGCACGCTCACGCCGCCGTCGATGCCAACCTTCGACGAAGATGTTGCTGGGCCCTCGCAAATCAACATGATAGACGAGGCGAACCGTCTGTTACCCTTCCATCCTCGTGATTCAACGATAACATACCAGCGGAGGAAAAAGCGTTGACTTGTGAACCTTGTAGTTGTTAATGTGATAAAAAAATGTATTGTACATCCATGGACAATTCTATATATGTAAAATGATTGGAATGTCTTTCTGAATCAAAATATTTTTCCTATGTGAATGTCTTTGTGTCCGTAGCCCACATTTGTGATTGTGGATACATCTTTGAATGCGTGTTCTCATATAACTTTCTCATATAACGTATGTCGAACATGCGCTATATGAGAAAACCCCTGGACCGGTTCCAGGAACTTTCTCATATAGCGCATGTCCAAAATGCGCTATACGAGAAAAATCCTGGAACAAATCCAGTGATTTCATGACATATCGCATATTCAACATGCGACATAGCTGTAGTTTTTGAGTAAAAAAACTTCAGGGGTGTCGCATGTTGAACATGCGACACCTCTGTAGTTTTTGAGTAAAAAAAGATTTCGTAGAACCTGGGTATTTAAGTAAATCCCAGGTACTACTTAGGAATTTGACTCGCAAATCCTTCGTAATCTGACTGATAGATAATAGGTTCATAGAGAAGTCAGGAGCATGCAATACATTCTGTAAATGCATGGAGGGTGTCAAACTAATCTCCCCTTGTCCAGTAATTTGGGAATGAGTCCCATCTGCAATAACCACAGTCCATAATCTATTCTCTAACATAAGATCTCCTATTGCTAGTGAGTGCATAAGTGCTACCTGATGTACTAGAAGAGGCTAAAGCAGCCACATTAGAGTGACTCCCAGAGGACGAGGAAGATATCACGGGACTGGATGGAGGTATAATGCCCCTCAATCGTGCTACAAGGTCATCAAATCGTTGATCCATAGAGGAGGCAGTCAGAGGCTCAATATGCTCAGCTATTCGAGCAGATGCAGGAAATCCATGTTTTGGATAACATGTATATTCAGTATGTCCAGAAAGATGGCAGAAGGTGCAGGATGGACGAATACGACCTCTTATGCCACGAGGTCCTCGTCCACGAAATTGAGAGGAGCCTCTTCGACCTCGAGAGGTTGCCATCGCTGAAGAAATCTGACTGGCAGTAGAGGATGGAACATCGATTCGACTGAGCCTACAGAAGGCTTCCTCCATAGGAGGAATAGTAGAGTCTGCCAAAATCTGGGAACGGGCTGCCTCGTTGTCAGGAACACACCAACCTTGGTGGCATTCCTATAAATCTTTTGTTGCTCAGGCGTAGATGTGAGAGGCATGAAGCTATGGAACTTTTCAAACATCCCACGAAAGGATGTATATAGTGAGTGGAGAGGTCGTCCATTCTATTTGATAGTAAAGATATCATGTTGAAGCTGCAGAATCTTGATCTTGTTTTTTGATTGTGAATATGTAGTAGAAAGAATATCCCACATTACCTTGGTTGTGGGCTGATGGAGTATATCATTGGCGATCTCTATTCCAATGTACCTGAAAGCCAAATCTTGGCATATGCATCATCTGTCTCACATGAGGCGTTAACCTCAGTCTTCTCTATCGGTTCTTCCTCGGTAAGGATATGTTTCTTACTAGTAGACTTCATCATGCTCATGAACTGCATAGCCCACAGTTCATAGTTTGACCCATCCATCTTTACTATAAGTGCAGGACCTCTGAAGGAGCCTGTGGAGGGAATATCAACCTTGTTCTCTATAGAGATATTTATGTTCTTTATATATTGTTTCTGTTATTTTAGTTTTCTTTGTTTATCTTATGTAATTTACCCTTAGGTCTCTCCCCTATATAAGAGAGACTAGGGTTATCATGAATAATAGATTGATCGTTTTTCCCAACATGGTATCAGAGCGGTGGTCCTAGACCGGAGCTCTTATGCCCTAACCCTAAACATAACCCTACCGTCGACCTCCCTGTCCTCTCTCTCTCCTCTCCAATGCCGTCAACCCCCTTATTGGCGTCGCGAGCCACCTGCGTCGCCGCGGCATCCGTCTCGCAACTGCGGGGCGCCACCGCGGTACTACTCTTGCCGTCGCAGGACCCCTTCTCGTCGCGGTACCCCTCCTGTGCCGCCGCAGTGTTGGAAATGCGAGCCCACGGCGAGCCATTATGCAATAAATGTTATTGCACATATCATTCCCTGATCTGAAATGAAGAATGAATAATTTGTATAATAGGTCCCTTAGTACAATTAGGGTTATGTACCATGGCCATCTTAATAATCATACAGCTGTTGATTCAACTATTGAATCATAGAGGCTGGTGCTTGGATGAATATCTAAAGAGTTAGATTGAGGACTCATCAAGCACCGTCAAATGATTGTTAAGAGATGATCTCCAGCATGAGTAGGAGATGGCAATCCTTATCTCTGAAGGCTGATATCTGACCGACCTCTTGATGCAGGTCCTCTGCATAGGAATAGAGATTCGGAGGTGTCAGATTAGTTAGGTCAAAGAGTTGACTTAACGAGATCGAGATAACCAAAGTCCGATATCATATGCTGTCATGATATAGGCACGCATCCTCTGACCGGAGACAGATGTGTTGCTATATGTCCAAGTATGTACATTTGGCAGACCAATAGGTTGATGACCTAATCAAGGTCTATACACCGGCGCGCTGGTGTGCATATAAGGGCATATGAGTAATACGATCTCTCAAAGGGATCATACAGGTTCAATTACTGAACCGGAAGACATGAGCTCACTCATGAGATATTGGGAAGAATCAAATTCCATGCGCATGGTCGTCTCGCTTTGGAAGCTTGACTGAATTTGTAGGTTTGATATATACTTTTAGTATATGATCAAGACCTAGGTATGATATACACTTTTGGAAAGTGTATGATCGATACCAACTCCCAATGATCGAATGAGAAACTTACTGATAAAACCACGAAGTAGACAGTATAAAGTTGATCCGATACTTCGGGTTTAATCTGAGTCTTCCAGTATGCAGGATGTACAGGTATTGGGAATACCTGAGGGTGATTTGATCATAAACGATTGTATAACCATGACGCTTCCATTCCTAGGGAGTGATGAAACGGGTCTGGATTTTAGTGACTCCTCTCAGTAGAGAAGTGATCTGATCTTGGTCCAAGTGTTGGACATTGATCTGAATGTGATTCAGATACAATGAGAAGATTAGATTTACAGTCTTGATTTAATCAAGCATCTATGGGAGGCCCGCGATCTGGATTTGAGATATGATCTCAATATCCATGTCATTATACGTGGAACAATACAATCGCCCTGTCCTTATCTCCAAGTATCTGCGGAGAGATTGCATTATTCTTGAAGGGTTCAAGAATAATTCCATAAGATCTAAGCAATGAAAAAATAATGATTAAATGTGATTTAATCATCTTGATGTATGAAGAAATTATCCAATATAATTAAATGTGATTTAATTATTATGGATAAGAATAATGTGGGTAGAAATATCCAATTATTCATAATATATTATAAATGTGATTTATAATGTATTAGAGAGAGCTAATTATAATTTATATGTGTTGATTAATTATGTTTATTGGATACACATTGTGTAATTAATTAACAATGTAAATTATATGTTGTTTTGGGTTGTGAATATGATTCACAATTCTTCCATGGCAAGATTGCAATATTCTCAAATATAATTATGAATTATTTTTGAAGAATAAAATCCAACAAATTTGTTGCAAATAAATAAGAGAGAAAAATCAAGGAGATATGCAATCTCATGGGAATCCATGAGATTGCCTCCTTGGACTCCCATAGTGGGCGGCACACCATTCCTATATGGAATGGGTGGCCGTCCAACATGGAAGGTGCATGAAGATGAAATCTCCATGCACATTCTCTCCTTATTTGTTGGGTTGATTTAGGACTAAATTATATTTGATTTTTTCAAATATATTTTAAACTAAATTTGTTGCTTTTGACAACAACAATCTTGGCCATTGGATTGACACAAATCAATCTCACCCATTGATTTTATGTGTCCCATGGATTGAGATCCATGGATCCCAAAACCCTATAAATAGAGAGGCATTCTATGCTCTCTAAGGACTTGCAATATCAGAGCTCTCTCTCTCCTTCATTTCTTCATACACGCCAGCCCTCTCTCCCTCTCTTGTTGGTGGCCGTCCACCATACCCTAGAGGAGAGAACCGTCGTCGCCTTCGTCACCGCGCCGCCGCTTCGACGTTCTTCGGTTCTCCGTCTTCTTGGAGAGTTCCTCTCACGAAGGAGACGTTTGATCTCGTGCGACGAGATCAGGAGCAACCATGCTTGGATCATCTTCTTGGATTGCGAGGACAACGCGGTTCATCCCCGCGCTCGCAAGCGGTCTCGCCGACGATCGGACTTGAGACAGGAGGTCTCTTTCTTTAGAGATTTGATCAACCACGCTTCAAGAGGTATTGCATTATACTTGTAGTGGTTATAGATGAAACGATCTGAGAATGGTTCTCGGATCATGTGGTTTCATCGAATAAAATTTTTTAAATTCCGTTGCACCGAACAACTAGTACGACTAGTCGTTCTTCGTCGTATCCGATACCACGATCACGCTTCCGTGATGCGCTTGAGGATAATTTCATATCCTTCACGCAGAGCCCCTCTCGTCTCCTGCAGCCTGCGTAACCAGCGGCCGTTGGCCCGCTTTATCCTACCCTAGGCGCGCGCGTCCTTGTTTGTCTGATGGATTTGGTTGCGGTTTGAGTCTACACGCGCAACCAAATCCATTCATGTCTGTGTAGACATTTGTTGCTATAAGTTATTGTTTGGTTATCTTCCTCCAACGATATCATGTCAGAAAGCAAGGTTGATGTTCCCTCCACTGGCGCCTTCAGGGGTCCGGCGCCTATTGTGAAAATGGACGGGACTAATTACGAGCTCTGGGCTATGCAGTTCCTGAGTCTCATGAAGTCGAGTGGTAAGAAACATATTCTTACCGAAGAAGAACCGTTGGAGAAGACTGGAGTACATGCCTCTTGGGAGGCAGACCATGCTTATGCTAAAGTATGGCTTTCTGGCGCAATAACAACTGAGATCGCCAATGATGTGTTACATCAACTTACGGCGAAGGCGATGTGGGACATTCTTGCGGCTACATTATTCTCAAGCAAATAACGAGACAAAGATTCTCCAGTTACAGCATGATATATTTACAGTGAAGCAGAATGGTCGTCCTCTCCACTCTTTGTATACATCCCTACGAGGGATGTTTGAGAAACTTCATAGTTTCATGCCTCTGACTGCGACCCCGGAGCAGCAAAAGACGTACAGGAATGCTACTATGGTCGGCGTCTTCCTTGTTGCACTAGACCCGGAATACGATGCGGCGCGCTCTCAGATCTTGGCGTATGCTACTATTCCTCCAATGGAGGAAGCGTTCCGCAGACTCAGTCGGATCACAGTTCCATCCTCAGTTCCTGGCCAGACTTCCTCAGTCATGGCAGCCTCCAAAAGTCGAGGATGCTCTTCCTTTTCTCGTGGGTGTGGACCCCGTGGCAGAGGGGGACGGATTCGTCATCCATGCACGTACTGTCATCGTTCAAGGCACACCGAGGAAACATACTATTCTAAGCATGGCTTTCCTGGTTCAGCTCGAGTTGCAGAACAGACTGAGTCCCAGGCTACACAACCATATGATCAGAGGTTTGATGATCTTGTTGCTAGACTGAGAGATATTATGTCTCATGTTCCCACCACTCCACCTGGAAGTAATTCTGATGTTGCTGCCTCTGCTTCTACGAGTACTTCTGCCACTCCCAGTACCTCAGGTATTACTTTTGCTACCACGTTATGTCATGGTTTTGTGATTTCTGACTGGATTATGGATTCTGGTGCTACCCATCACTTATGTGGTAACCTGAATCAGCTTACGTCTTACAGACAGATTAGATCTGGTAGAACAGTTGTGATTACAGATGGGACGCATTCCCCAATTACAGTACAGGAGGAGGTTACATTGACACCCTCTATGCATATGAAGAATGTGTTATATGCACCTGATTTCTCCATGAACCTATTATCCATTAGTCAGATTACAAAAGACTTGAATTGTCGGGCTATTTTTAACCCTTCGTCTCTTGTATTTCAGGACATTCTTACGGGCAAAGTGATTAGATGTGGCCGTGAGCAAGGTGGTTTGTATCGTCTTGACCAGGGATCATTTGTTAGTGTTTCTTCTTCTGAGTTAGGCTATGTTTCTCCTTACACCTGGCACCTGCGGTTTGGTCATCTCCCACTTCGGAAGCTTTGTCGTGTATTTCCTCAGATTTCACCAGGCACATCCTTTCGATGCGAGGCATGTCAGTTGGGAAAACATCATCACTCTGTTTTCCCTAGTCGTCCGAGTTGGAGCAGTGGCTCCCTTTTTGAGTTGTTTCATGTTGACATATGGGGTCCTGGTCGTGTTCCATATCACCAGGGACACCGTTATTATCTTGTTGTTGTGGATGATTTTTCTCGTTTGTCTTGGGTTTTTCTATTGAAAAATAAATCTGAAGCTGGGGATGTAATCAAAAGTTTTATCAATGAAGTCCAAAATATTTTCTCGGTGTCCATTAAAACTTTGAGAACTGATAACGCTTTGGAATTTGTACTCGTGCCTTGTCTCAGTTCCTCTCATCTCATGGTATTATACACCAAACATCTCGTGCTTACACATCCCAACAAAATGGTGTTGCTGAAAGGAAATATCGTCACTTGCTTGATGTCACCCGCACTCTCCTGATTCAAAGCTGTGCCCCACATTCTTTCTGGGGCGACGCAGTTCTTACTGCATGCTACTTGGTCAATCGCATGCCATCGACTGTCTTGGGTGAGAAAACTCCTTTCTCTCTTGTCTTCCCTGAAAAAGAATTATCCTCTCTACCTCCTAGGGTGTTTGGTTGCGTGGCCTTTGTTCATCAGTTAACTCCAGGTCTCGACAAGCTTCCACCTAGAGCTACTAAGTGTGTCTTTGTTGGTTACTCACGGACTCAAAAGGGATATCGGTGTTATGACCCGTTGCGTCAAAAATACTACATTATTGCTGATGTCACCATCTTTGAATCGGTAATGTATTTCTCTTCCACGAGTGAACGGTTGGTGTTGTCCAGTTCTGATGAAGGAATCTTTGTGCCTCCTCCTGCGTGTTCACCACTAGTAGTACCATCTTCACCTATACCACCACCTCTACCCCCACCACCACCTACCACTGTACCACCGTTTCCGAAATTCTACACCCGTCGGGCTGTCTCTGCTCCTGGCACACATCCATCCGTCACTACACCTCAGGTTTGTTTGATATACATTGCTCTAGTGATGGGTCTGACGATATATCTGTGCAGCAATTCTTACAGGGAGATACTTCCATGATACAGGACACATCTGCAGATCTAGATTTACCTGTTGCACTTTGGAAGCAGAAGCGGTCTTGTGCTTCCTATCCTATTGCCTCACAGGTCTCTCTTCACCGACTGACAGGCGGTTTTCAGAGGTTTGCAGCTGCACTATCTACTATAGAAATTCCAAGAAATTATCAAGATGCCTTGAAGGATAGTTGCTGGCATTTAGCGATGGAAGAAGAGATGGCTGCCCTACGGTCGTGTGGTACTTGGACATTGGTTTCTCCACCCCCAGGTGCGTCCATTGTCAGCTGCAAATGGGTCTTCACTGTCAAATATCATGCAGATGGTTCTCTAGATCGCTATAAGACCAGATTGGTGGCAAGGGGGTTCACGCAAACGTATGACGTGGATTACTTGGATACTTTTTCTCCAGTTGCTCGACATTCTACCCTCCGTATACTCCTTACAGTGGTTGTGGTACGTGATTGGCCCTTGTTTCAGTTGGATGTTAAAAATGCCTTTTTATATGGTGATCTACAGGAGGAAGTCTACATGCAGCAACCACCTGGATTTACTGCTGAGGGGGAGTGTCAGCAGGTTTGTACACTTCATAAGGCAATATATGGCCTTAAACAAAGCCCGGGGGCGTGGTTTCAGAAGTTGTCAGATCTAATTGAGAAAGAAGGCTTCAAGAGGTCAAACTCGGACCACTCACTCTTTGTGCAAAAGACAACTAGAGGTACTGTAGTCATTATGGTATATGTAGATGACATCCTTGTTACAGGAAACGATGTGCATTGAGTGAAGATGGCAAAAGAATTTCTGGGTCATCACTTTGTTACCAAAGACCTTGGTACTCTAAGGTATTTCTTGGGACTTGAATTTGCAAGGAATGCTCAGGGTCGTGTAATGACCCAAAGGAAATATGTCATGGACATGCTTGTTGAGACAGGTATGGTGGGGTGTCGGCCATCCAGTTCCCCCATGGACCCTAGCATGAAGCTGTTTGATGATGATACGGAGGAGGTTGATAAAAGGAGATATAGAGAAATGGTGGGAAAACTACTTTACATTATCATTACAAGATCCAATATTGCCTTTATAGTAAGTCGGGTGAGTCAATTCATGGAGCAACCTCGACAGGTCCATACGGATGTTATATATATATATATATATATGATTTTGAGATATTTGAAGTTTTCTCCAGGTGCAGGATTATTATTCAAAAAGGGAGCATCTCTTTCAGTATATGCGTGTGCTGATGCAGATTATGCAGTATGCCCAAAGGACAGAAAGTCCACGTCGGGGTTTGTTGTGTTTGTGGGATGTTTTATGATTTCTTGGAAAAGCAAGAAACAGACAGTGGTGGCCAGGTCAAGTGTCGAATCTGAATACAGGGCTATAGCTCAAGCAAGCACAGAAATGATGTGGGTAAGAGCAGTGCTTATTGATTTGCATATGGATGTACCACTTCCCATGCAGCTATAGTGTGATAATCAGGCAGCCTTGTTTATTGCAAACAATCCAGCTTTACATGAACGAACCAAACACATTGAGGTGGATTGCCACTTTACCAGAGATATGATCCAGAAGGGCCTGATTCATACTACACATGTCAGTTAAGGAGAACAAACAACTGACATTTTCACCAAGGCATTACTCAGGGCATCATTTCAGAAATGCTCATCCAAGTTGAGCATGATCGATATCTATGCTCCAACTTGAGGGGGAGTGTAGAGATATTTCTGTTCTTTATATATTGTTTCTGTTATTTTAGTTTTCTTTGTCTATCTTATGTAATTTACCCTTAGGTCTCTCCCCCATAGAAGAGAGCCTAAGGTTATAATGAATAATATATTGATCGTTTTTCCCAATATTCTCTGACATGACGGCTGGAGAAGACTAGGGTTGAAGACTAGATAGGATCTTGTCTGCACTGACATAGAGAGATTTGATTGCATGTGACCAATCTCATCAAGGAAGATCACTTTGAAAGCGGTGCTTCTAAAGGACGGTGGCGACACTCCTTTTTGGAGTTATCGGAGGATCACAGTCACGCCACTGCCATGCCCTTCCTCGAAGTGCGCACATGGAGAGGTTGCGGGATCGGGTTGCGAGCCCGCGTGTGGGGGTTGCGGCATGCGGAGGGGGTTCGCATGGAAGGGCAACGGTACGCGAAAGGGCTATGATGCCAGGAGGAAGGGTAGCAGTGCACGGAAGAGCTGGGGGAGGGGGGTATGACGCCAGGTGGCGCATGGAAGGGTGGCCGACGTAGAGGTCCGGTCCGGAGCATGTAAGGGCGATGGCACGAGAGAGAATCAGCGGCGAGAGAGGGCCGACGACGTGCGTGGGAGAGGGTTAAGGTGGGGTTAGGGTTAGGCTTTCGGAGCTCCGGTCTAGGACCGTCGCTCTGATACCATGTTGGGAAAAATGAAAGATATGTTTATTCCTTAGACCCTAGGCTTTCTTATATGGGGAGAGACCTATGGGTAAATTACATACAGTGGACAAAAGATTAGAAAAATATATAAAAGATACATGAATATGAAATATATCTCTTCACCAACTACAGTAAAAAGTAAGACTATTCATAACTATTCTTTCAATAAGTAACAATGTATACTTGTTATATATTTTTAATAGGGTCTTTCACACTTGTGCCCCTCTGAGATTATAGAATCACAGTTATGCCCCTTCCTTTTTTGCAATATCAGTCGTGCCCTTACATTTCTGCACTATTAACAGTTGTGCCCCTTTTTAGTTTGGTTGTCTATTTAATGACCAAATCATGGTTTCCATAAACCAAGGCCAGGTTAAGAGAAATCCTGCTACGATTATTAAAACATAAAAAGGGTAAGTCACCTTGAGATGATGACCACATGTTTACTTATAATCAAACCGATTAGTTAGTTTGTCTACTATTGATTGACTAAAAGTCAATGCAATCGGCTACTCCTCTGACTCGATTAATTGGCCTAGTTAGTCAATTTGTATAAGCTTTCTATTTGGGTATCAAATTTAATTATACATCATCAATTGCATCTAAATAGGCCAAATTACGCCAAATGATCGTGCCATTTTGCCACATGGTGATAAGTGCCCAGGCTGTTTGAGATTTTATTGCAACAATGTCCTTCCTTTTTATGCTTATTATGCAGCAGGGGTTGGGGGGTAATCTTTGGCGGATGGAGTACTTCAACGTGCAAGGGTAGGGAGCTACAATGCATGCGGGGTCTTTACAGGGGAGTATTGAACTCCGTAGCTGCAAGCCCCTCGCCGCCACTCCAGGACACATTCCTCTGTTTGCCGTCATCATCTCCCCACCAATAATTTATTCTCGATCATACGATTCACACCAGATCCATACCCACAATTGTAAACTCCAATCCAAAAGAAACTCCCGTATGGTTTGAATTACACAATTCCTGTGTTAAGATCCAACCAATCCCCTTACATGCAACTCTCCCCCCAGATATCCTTTTCCATTCTAGTACATGTGGTCGTGTTAAGACGAGGATCTCTACAGGACACACGTACAATCCGAGCCTCAGGCAAGTACTCATTCAGAAACCTCAGCCATTACAATATTTTCTGGGCCCCTGCAACCTCTTCACTGTGGATCTCTCTTTCATCCCCTCTGCGCTCTGTCACCCACCATCCCAACAGCTACGACAAAGTTCGTGCATCAACTCCGTTGATGCCTTCATGAATCCCTTCATCCGATCCTTCAATCTATCCTCTAACGTCGTTATTGCCGCCTCTTGGAAGCTGTTGAAAGCTATAAACCACTCCATCTTCCTAGTCATTCATTCATCTCCCTCTGCCATATGGAAGCATATTTTGTTGTACTCGACAAGGAAATCTGTATAAATATGGATACGTAGTTGTGATGATGGTGGGTGGGAGGAAAGGGAATGTAGGCTCCCCCTAAAATTAGGCTTGTACTCTTTTTTCTTTTCAGTTACGCCTGTGCCTCTAAGATAATGTTCTTTTGGGTTGGGGGTGATAAATGACAACTAACGCAAGGGGTATAACTATCAAAGAAAGTAGGGGCACGAGTGATATTGCAAAAAAGGTATGGTTATAACTATAATTTCAGAATCTCGGAGTGGCATAAGTGTAAAAACCCTTCTTAATAAAGATACTTTGAAGCTATATCATGTCTTGATTGTGGAGATCATATAATATTTTCTTGTTTGGTATTAACCTATATAAGCATGAACAATTTATAAGATAATGGAAGCATTGATTATTGAGATGGTATTTGGTAAGTTTGTATGTATATTTTATATTTCCTATAAAGTTATTATTATAATATTATTAGTTATTGCGTAAGTCTAGTCTACCAAAAGTTGAAGTATATAGCCTCGTTATGCCTCACATTCTTTAAAACTTCGTTGCTTCGCGTGATTTCTTCGAACATGTGCAACAGATGAGTTAAATGTGCCATGTAATGCTGTCAAACAACTATGCAAGCAAATTTTGGTGCTAGTTCTTAAAAGTTTGAAGAGTTCTTGACTTGTACTACAATGCTTCTTATATTCATGTTCATTTACTATACTTTTGTTAAGTAGTCTAGATTCATGTACTCCTGCTGGCTTCTCTAAATTTCAGTATGTGGAAGTCCTTGCAAAATTATATTCTCGAATGCATGTCAAGAGGTTTGAAATTGCATTCTTGTGTCTGTTTATATATGTGCTTTTATTTGTTGCTATTATTAAGCACTTCTCTAATCGGATATTTGAATATTGAGGAATGGTTTTGGGTGTATAAAACTCAAAATGTGTGGGGAACATGGTTGGGTAGGACTATTTTTGGGTCTACAATTGCAGATTATCTGTGCATTGTCTGCTAGGTATATTTCTGCAAATGAATCACCAACCAAGAACATAAAAATGTACTAAGCCTTCTCCCACTATAAGTAGGGTCGGCTACATAGATTCTTGTTCAAATCCATGTTGTAAGATTCGACTATTTTTTACGTTGACCGTCGACTACCTAACGCAACCACTGCAAGAGTGGGATTTGAACCCTGGTCTTTTGTGTGGTAGACACGTTGTACTACCACTAGACCATTAAGTGGGTACAATCACCAACCAAGAATAGGAAAACATAATTAGAAAATAATGTTTTTATCAATTATGTCCCTCTTAGATGTTGCAGTATCAACTATCCCCCTCTCTTTTTGGAATACCAGTTCTGCCCCTGACTTTTTGTAGTTTATAACTTGTGGCCCATGAGTTAGTTGTCATACATATACATCCCAAACGAACGTTACATTTTGGACATATGTGTGGGAAATTAGAACAAAAAACTTAGGGTAGCGATGTAATTTCTATTGAACAATCTTCTTCACCTTCTTCCTCTTCTCCCTTCTCTATAGGAATAGAGGTGAATCCTCCGGCCCCTCCTCATTCACCCACAACAGCCCCTCCTCACGGCTTCGATTAGAAAACATCATAGGATCTCATCCATTGATGTTGGAGACGTGTCGTGGATCTGTAGATCTGGGAGGAATAAAGGTAAATCCTTTGTTCTTGAGAATAGGGCTCCTTCAGGTGGCAACAGATGTGGAACACAATGAAGATGGGTCTCTATCATGATCCTCGTGGTGGCTCTTGTGGTATGCGGTTGTTGCACTCCGGATCAAAGGTGGTGGCTCTGGATGAAGGTACTTGAGATGTTGATGGCACATATGATGGATGCGCTCCAGATGATTCTCGAATGTCGGGGGCTTATTCTTCGTACAGACAACACTTCAAATTGTTCTTCAAGCTACTGTAGCTTGTGCTCCAAGAAGGCAGTGTTGATTTCAGATCTGGGGTGCTTCTCAGATTGGCGGATACGAAATTGTAACCGAACGATGCATGTAACATCTTCTTTGGCAGTTGCTTAAGCCGAGTATAGTGACCAACTCTGGCGGATGTACGCATGGAGCTTCCTCGGGTGTCGAGGCAAACAACAGAGGAAGGGTGATGGTATCCTTCTCATCTACACTAGAGGAGAATGTGCTAGAGCTGCAGATGGAGCAGAGGAGGTGCTCTGATGAGAAGCGAGTATTAATGCACACGCTTAGATATAGATCCTACACAACACAGAAGGCATCTAAAGGTCCGGCGATCAAAAGCTACCGGTGATGTCTGATCTGGTCATATGCAGTTCACTGAGGATTTGTCGAATATTGGATAGATGAGGTGAATCTATAACCTCATAGTTTCCCCTTTTAGCTATAACAAGACATGAAGCAACTTCAAGTTGGCTAGAATTTGATGAATCTACTCAATGTTCAGGAAATCAGCCCGTGCAGCTGCATATGGGCCGGCATATGCATATGCGGCTAGTAGGGCGAACTGATTTCCTAAAGTAGATCATTTAGAACATGTCCGCTTAAGCGGGCCGCATATGATGCACAAGCGGTCTGCTTAATCGGTTTAGGCGGTTATCGGGTTTGGTAGGGGGCCAACTTGGAGATCAGAATGTTCCGATATTATCAAATGACCTCATGCTAGGAAGCATTTCGCCTTACTCAAAACTCGAGAAACCCTTAGACAAAAAACTCATTTCTCGTGAAACCTCCCACGCACGAGTCTCCACCTCTCGCCTCCTCCACCTAGAGATGAAGCCTCCTTCTCCTCACCTCCTTCGCCTAGAGACGAAGCCTGCTGCTCATTGCCTACGCCTACTCTTGCGGCTCCTTTGTCAGCTTTGTCACTTGTCAACTCCAACCTCTTGTGTATGGAGACGAGTTGATGCTCACCTCCCCCGCCTGGAGACTTGTGTAAGTTCTTGTTTCTACTATTTCTCTGATGTGCTTCCTCTTGGATAAGGGATTATAGATAGAGGATGTGGTGAAGTTTATTCTTGATATTGTAGATTTTTTTATGAAATATCTACATGGGTATGACTATGGTTTGCAGATGTGTGTTATTTAAAGGAATAGTAATGCCCACATTCGGTTGATATTATATGGTATACTCGTGTGTTATTTATACATGATGAACACTCTGAAATTATATCTAGAAGGGGCTTTTTCTCACTTTTAGTTTTCGAAAATCTTGATAAAATTTACTATTTGTTCAACTTTTATCCCCAGTGACCTTGTCTTAATCTTAATGCATCGGTTCATTATCATTCATCACCAATTTTCAGCATGCTTATGGGAGTCCTGATGTCTCACGCTTAAATCACCAATCTTCAGCATCCTCCTGAGGTCTCGTGCTTAAGTTTTACTATTTGTTCAACTTGTATCCTTCATAAGTATTTCCAATAATCTTGTCTTAATGCATCAGTTCATTATCACCAATCTTCAACATGCTTATACTCTGAGATTTAAACATTTATGCTCATTACACCAATCTTCAGCATGTTCCTAATGTCCCATGATGTTTGGAATTATCTTGCAATTGTTTACAACCATTTAAGGCTTGCATCTTTCGTTATAAAGTTGAATTTAATTCTATATATACAAAACTTGAGTATGTCTGATTTCATAGCCAAAACTTTAGTATTATTCATAAATTTAGTTCGCTTTAGTATTTTTGAAGAATTTTTTAGTTTTAAGTAAAAATTAGAAAACCATGTAGAACAGTATATATCATGCATATGGTCATGCATATCGCTTAATTGTTATCTAGTGCTTTCCTGAACCTTGAATCTACTCTTGTTGTGCTTCTGTTGGTTGATTTGTCGAAGCTCAAAAGATCGGAGCTCCCAGAGGTCGGCTCACTCTGATTTTGCTCCATCTTTTGTAGTGCTACTAGGATACTTGCAAAAGGTGGTGGATATGATTGATGGTGCGAGGCATGCCTCGAGTGTTGCAGAAATGTGAGGGAAACTGAAGCTCTTGGATCTTTGCATGAATGTCCAAGAAAGAGTTGACGAAGCTGTCGACATGATGCTATGTTGCTCCGTAGACTTGTGAAGAAATCCAAGGAGGTCGGAGTGGTGGGGTTGAGGGAGGAGGAGGTGAGGGGTGGACTTACACACACCTTGGTTTGTATAAACTATGGTCTAGATCAACTCATTAACGACCAAACTAAAGGTAGGGCATGGTTGATAATGGAACAAGAAGTCTGGAGCACAACTGATATTGCAAGAGGGGTATAACTGATATTGTAACATCTAAGAGGGAAAAAAGTGATACAAACCTTAGAAAATAAAAGAGGATTTATTGTTTGTGGAGGGATCGTAGTCTTCACAATTTTCAAGCATGTGCAATATTATAAATGTTGAAGTATGTAATAGAGTGGTAATTGGATCTCTGTAGGATCCAATTACCACTCACTTATGTTTAGTCTCACATGGATGAGAGGGGGACTCTGGTCTGTCTTTGGGGCTATATAAGGAACTCCACACCCCTGTCCTCATTGAGAAAGTTTACTAGAAACATACGACTTTTTGAGACCTTCTCTCGTTGATTCATCCCGCTCCTTAAAGAGTAGGGTTCCATGTAAAATCTCGTGTTCATGTTTATTCTCTCTTGATTTCTTGCTTTGTTTATCTATTTCGCTTCTGCATTTTAGATTTCAACATGGTATCCGAGCGGTCGATTATAGGGTTTTATTCTACGGTTCATTTTTTTCAGATTTCTATTTTGTTCTTGAGATTATATTATGCATGGTGGAGATTAAGTTCAAGTTCTTGTTCATGTTCCGTGGTTCCTCCGTGGGAGGAGATCTAGGAGGAAAACCCCTTCTCCTCCCCATTGTGCACCCTCTAAGTCAAGGCGGTGGTGCTCTAATCTCGAATCACCCTCCAGTATCACCTGCGAAGAGAAAACAAGGGGGTTGTGCATCTCTGGCACTAGAATCACACCCTCTTGTAGGCGCAAAACCCTGAATCGTACTAGACGTGGAGGCTTTTCCTCAATGCGCAAGCCATGGCGACAAAGGCCTCCAGTAGAAGCGGTTACAAGTCACCTTCCAACCCTTTCTCCAGAAGACCTCAATATGCAATGGTGATGGCAATCACCGTCAGGTTCACATCTCTGGTGATGGTGCACCATAGGCATCCCTCTGGGATACTCCAACGATGTTGCCTCCTTTTCAGGCATCGAGTGCGACAACACCCCATAGGTGGCGGTTTGCGATCTTGTGAGGGGTTCCAAATTGAGGAACCCTAAATAGGGGTGGGCCCAAGTGGACCACAAGATTGAAAAAAAATGAATTGAAAAAATGAGGCCAGTAGTTAAAAAAAGAGGGCTGATTAGAAAAAAGGATTCTTTGTTTGAATAAAAAAGATAGTACTTATAAGAAAAAAGTTGTACATATAAAAAAGAGAGTAATTGAGAAAAGAAGGAACGACTATGAAAAAGGGGGATTGATTTGTGCAAAAAAAAGTATAAAAATGTCTGTTTTGTTTCTCCCAACTTGATGTTCCATGCTCTTTATTCTATCAATTATGGAGAATGGGGGAGTCAGAGATGGATTCTTCAGGACTTCTACTACCCGTCCACTAGTGACAGACTGACACTCCAGATTTCTACAGATCATCTGTCTTCATCGAGCATCGATTTCTTTACTTGTGCTTATACTTCTTTTACTAACCGACTACTACTCAGCGCTGGACTTTTTCTACTGCGACTATTCTCCAGACACGACAGAGATACGTTCGGTGACATGGCATTGCAACGACTCTACATGCATGACAGAGATACGTTCCAGTGACCTAAAAGTCGGACAGTCGTCCTCGAGCAAGGTCTTCTACCAACAGGCAGCAACGAACATATATTTTCTTATAGTGTATCATGTAAAGATGTGTTGTATACCTTTTTTTGTTGCAAGTTGCAGCTTTTTCAGCTCCAGCTTGAGGGGGAGTATTGAAGTATATAATAGAGTGGTTATTGGATCTCTATAGGATCCAATTGCCACATAATTATGTTTAGTCCCACTTGGATGAGCTGTGGGACTCTGGTCTGCTATTGGGCTATATAAGGATCCCTACACCACTGTACTCATTGAGAAAGTTCAATAGAAACATACGACCCTTTGAGGCCTTCTCCCGTAGTTTCATCCCACTCCTTATGGAGTTGGGTTCTACGTAAAATCTCGTGTCCATGTTTATTCTTTCTTAATTTCTTGCTCTTTTTGTCTAATTCGGTTCCGCATTTTAGATTTCAACAATAAACAAGTAGAAAAAATTTCTCATTCAATCAATATATGATAACAAAATAATAAACGAAAGAAGTTTCACTTAAAAGTTAGTCATTGATTAGACAAAATTTCTTCTATATTGTGAATACCACTGGAATATGTTTAACTGCAAGAGATGCAATTTTTACTTAAAGGAAGTAAAATACTTGATTTCATCATGCTCTTTTTAAAGGAATTGAAATTTTCCCTTGTGCGTATCATTCAAGTGAATTAACTGCATTAACGGGGCTTCTGTTCACCAATTTTTATATTTTTGATGCAGGAGTTTTACTAAATTCCTTGATGAACGGAAAGTAGTAACATCAAGCTCAAAGTATGGCTCGCAGGTATTTTGTAACCTTTTATTAGGTCTCCTCAGAACCATGTGTTAGCATTGCATGATGGATTATTTAACTTCCTGCTGTTTCACTGCATGATCCTTACAGAAACTAGTTTGTGTTTTTGTGTATCTAATTATGCCATTGCGTTTCTCGAGACCCTGCGATTAGAAAGAAATAAGTTGCAAATTGGTTTTCCTTGATTATTTGACGGGTTATATCTTGACATAAAAAGTGACGATATTACCAGCCATTAAATCGGGCCTTAAAATTAGGGTTTTTGAAATCGTGTTATGAATGGCCAGATTAAAATTTGTCAATTCCACAAATATGTTTGATTGGGCTGAAATTTTATCATGACCTTGCATATTAGATTTGTTATGGACACCCAATGACATTTAATGTAGGTAGAATTCATGGCATAAAAAATGCAGGTGGTTTGAAGCTTGCATTGTTTTTTGTATCTTTTTCGCAGGATCTTTCTCATTTTTGATGTTGATCTTCATATCATTCCCAATGGACAAGCACATATCTCGAGATGTTCAGTTTTGTTAATTACCTATTTTGGTTCGCCCTTGGTCAATTTGGGCATATGTTGATTGGAACTGAGTTTTGGTGCAGACGGAGTGGCACTTAGAGGGGTGGTTCTCCCGGGCGTTGTCTAGGAGAGGTGTGGTTCTATTGTAATTAGTGTTGGGCGTACTTTTTGATGGCTTCCATGCTTTTTCTTGGCATTGCTGGCATGGTCAATGTCATGCAGGTGGGGGTGTGGGGCTGCCACTTGTGAAGTCAGCTGGGGTTTACATTTACATTTTAGTGATGGATGGAGGTCTGGGGATGAGTGGTTTGTGGACATGGAAAATGGCCCTCCTTTCTAAGTAGGTAATGAGGTTACTGGGAATGGTGATGGGTTCCTAGAGGATGTCTTCTTGGTGTCATATAGTCGGAATTTGGAGCTGGAGGAATGGGTGATGCTTCCTCGTAGTCTTCTACTTTTCATAAGGGAGTGGTTAAGGTGGTGATGTCGATTATTGACTTCCTAAATTCCAAGCTGGCCGTGCTCCAACATATTGGGTGATTTGCTCCCTAGGTTGATGGACCTTGAAATCGAGTTTAATGTGTATGTGGCCTACAATCAGTGTCTTGCGGTAGTGTCTTGCAGGAGGTGGGATGGGTTACGGACTCCTGCATGCACATCAGTGACGTCAATTGTCATATACATGTTGCAATGATTTCATGAATTTGACGTGCTTGACATGTTTGAGCCTTCGAATGGGGATCACTATTTTTGGATATGGGATTGGAGAAGTTTTGGTTGCTGCCATTTATGAAAAGATCTGGTAACCAGTCTAGACTACTTCGGGTGACTTGGGCAATTGGGCTGTGGAGGAATGGTGTATTTCTTCGATCCTCGAAGTTGTATATACTCGATCTCACACAATCAGAGTTCTTGGTAAAGGGAATTTATGTTGATCGTATCAATGAATATGTGGATGATCATTAACTTCTAATGATCATGGCTTTTCAAAAAATATAGAACGATGTTGGTCCTGGAAATAATATTGGTGTTATGTCCCCTGCTTTCTCATATACCGCTCAATTTGACATCTTCTTAGGTTATGGGCATGTGTATTTGACTTTGTACAAATAGTTTTTAACTGAGAAGAACGAGAAGAAACTTGTAGGTCTCATCTTGTTATGAAATATTATGGTTTTTTACCATCATAACAACAACAACAAAGTCTTTTCCCACAATTAAGTAGGGTCGGCTACATGGATTCTTCGACTCCATTCAGATCTATCTTGGGTCTATCCCAGGCTTATATCCACAAAACTAAGATCCCTCTGTATGGTCTCTTTCCAACACTTCTTGGGCCGTTCTCGCCCTCTCTTAGTTGGCTCAACATCCCAACACTCGCATCTCCTAACTGGTGCATCAGATGATCTTCTTTGCAAATGTCCAAACCATCTTAAGCGGTTTTCTTGCATCTTATCCTCAATTGGAGCTACACCAACTTTTTTTCTGATTGCATCATTCCGAATTCGATCTTTACGTGTGTGTCCACACATCCACCTTAGCATTTTCATTTCTGCTGCATTCATTCTCTGCACATGTCTATGATTCACATGCCAATATTCAGATCCATAAAGCATGGCAGGTCTCACGGCTGCTTTGTAAAACTTTCCTTTAATGTTTAAAAGAATTGTCTTATCATAGAGAACAACAGAGCCTCCTCTCCACTTTAGCCAGCCTGCATTTATTCTATTAGTAACATCTCCATCAATTTCCCCATCATGTTGCAGAATAGATCCTAGATATCTAAAGGAATCTCTTTTCTGAATGTGATCGTCACCAATCTTCACCTCGATTCCTTTACCATTGCTTCCATCAAAGGTGCACTCCATATATTTCGTCTTAGCCTTACTTATACGAAATCCTTTAGTCTCCAACTCATGTCTCCAGTCCCGAAGCTTCTCATCTACCCCATCTTTAGTCTCGTCAATTAACACAATATCATCAGGAAATAACATACACCAAGGTAACTCATCCTGAATGTGACTTGTCAACTCGTCCATTATCCAAGTAAAAAGAAATGGACTCAAAGCAGAATCTTGATGTAAACCAATGTCGATGTCAAAATATCCAGTCTTCCCAGACGGGGTCCTTACACAAGATAAAGCCCTATCATACATGTCGTTTATGAGGTTAATGTATAGGACATGTACTTGTCTCTTTTCCAAAACTCTCCACAATATCTCTCGTGGGAAACAATCATAAGCCTTCTCCAAATCAATAAAGATCATATGTAGGTTCTTCCTTTTAGCTCTATAAATCTCCATTGTTCTCCTCAACAAATTAATGGTTTCAATCGTTGAGCAACCTGGCATAAATCCGAAATGGTTTTCTTTTACATTGGAAACTTGTCTCAACCTTCTTTCGATCACACGTTCCCAAATTTTCATAGTGTGACTCATCATCTTGGTACCTCTATAACTTGAACAATTTTGAATATCTCCTTTATTCTTATAAAGAGGCACCACGATACTCCTCCTCCAATCTTCAGGCATTTTCTTGCTTCGCCAAATAACATTGAATAGATTCGTAAGCCAAGTCAAACCATGATCACCTAAAACTCTCCATACTTCTACAGGGATGTCATCCGTTCATATACCTTTCCCAGGTCTCATAACCTTCAAAGCCTCCTCTTCTTCCTTTCTGTGTATCTGTCTATAGCTTGCACGATTCAAGTAACTTTCACTACTAGCTAGATCACCCAAAGCGATGTCTCTATTTCCTTCTCCAATGAAAAGTTTATGGAAGTATTGCTCCTTTCTAGTCTTTATATCCTTCTGAGTAACAAACACATGACCTTCCTCGTCCTTACTGCATCTCACTTGAGAAAGGTCTTTGGTCTTTCTTTCTCTTGCTCTGGCCAACCTGAATATATCCTTCTGTCCCTCCTTAGAGTCGAGATTTCTCTACAAAACTTCATAAGCTTTTCACTTAGCTTCGCTTACAACCTTCTTTGCTTCCTTCATTATTTTGTAGTTTGTGATAGTTTCCTCTGTTTTATCCTTAGACATAGCTTTTAAGCAATCTCTTTTTATTTTTAGCTTCTCTTGCACCCCTTCACTCCACCACCAAGCCTCCTTTTGACTTGGAGCTCTTCCCTTTGACTCGCCTAGCATCTCTTTGGCTACCTTTCGGATACAAGATGCTACTGCCTCCCACATCTCGTTTGCACTACCGCTACAATCCCACGATAAGTCTTCTAAAACCTTCTCCCTGAAGCCCACTTGCTTCAGTGGAATATTCCACCATCTAGTTCTAGTTATCTCAGAAACCCTCCTTTTCTTTACCAGTCATTTCATTTGTACATCCAAGACTAACAAGCGATGTTGGGTTGTCAAACTCTCTCTTCGGATTACTTTGCAGTCTTTACAACACAACCGATCTCTTCCCCTCAACGCAAAGTAATTTATTTGTGTTCTAGTTGGCCCACTCTTATAAGTAATTAAATGTCCCTCTTCTTGAAGAGAGTGTTTGTTATGAAAAGATCATATGCCGTTATAAAATCCAGGATGGCTTTTCCCTCTTCATTTCTACCCCAAAACCATGTCCTCCCTGAACACTAGCATACCCTGAAGCATCTTTTCTCACATCTCCATTAAGATCTCCACCGATGCAAATCATCTCTCTTTGTGAGATTTGTAGACTCTTATCCAAATCCTCCCAAAAAGCTTAATTAGTCCTTTCATCTAAACCAATTTGCGGTGCATAAACTGAGATGATATTCAGAATTTCTTCTTCAAGCACCAATTTTAGCAAAATATTTCGATCCCCAAATCTTTTCACCCCAACCACACAATCCTTCAAATCCTTATGAACAACCGCTCCAACACTGTTTCTACCCTTATCTTTTCCTGAATACCAAAGTTTAAAGCATGTCTTCTAATCTCCCGTGCTTTCTCTCCAACCCATTTAGTCTCTTGAAGACATAGTATATGAATCTTCCTTCTTTCCATCGTATCCACTATCTCCATCAACTTTCCAGATAAAGTGCCAATATTCCAACTACCAATCCGCAACTTCTGTTGCAATCTCTTTTGGACTAACTTATTTACTCGCATGCGTCCATTATGCGAGAACCCTTGTAAATTTTGGACTGCATCCGGGCGGTGATGCAGTGGAACTAGCCCGCATGCGTTCCTCGTGCGAGAATCCTTGCAAATTTTGAACTACATCTAGGCTATGATGTAGAGGCCCTTGCCAATTTTTAATTGCATTCGGACAATGCAATAGAGAACGCCCCAACGAAATCTGTATGTTTGTTTAACTTCATGTTGAAAAGATCCGACTGTCATGAGGCAGTTTCTTAAATAGTATTTTTTTAGAAAAAAAGGTACTATTTAGGAAGTTGTCTTTGACTGTTTTACGCTGACTGTCGGCTATCTAACGCAACCCTCCTCATTTACCCGGGCTTGGGACCGGCCATGGCTGAGTTGTTTTTTACCATCATGTATCACATAAATATTTGACTTCTTTCTGTCCCAAATTCCTTACCTTGTTTTTCTGCTACATATGTTTTAGACGTCTATAGTGATATTTCACTTGGCATTTGTGTATCACAGCAGTGTTACTTTTTCCATTTTGCACTTCAAGTAACTGCGTACAAGTTCCTTGTGATGCATATTTAACTTGTAATGCCTTTTCAGTTTTCTGAGGCATTTGGGAAATTCTATGGGCAGTCAAAACATGGAACCAGCAACGATACTGTTGAGCCCACAAAACCTCCCAGTGGTGCCCATGAAAACTGCATAACGTATGTTCCATTTATTCTCATTGATTAACCCAATTCCATTATTTGCTTAATTCCACATTTATTATGATATGGGTTTTGCTTCTGTATCAGTGGCATAGTTCCTTTGAGGAAAGAAGGGGATAAAATAATCAAGCGCTTCAGCACTTCAGGTAAAATTAATGCAATTGTTATGCACAACTTTTATGTTTTCATACTAGAATGGAGTTTGGTGCAGTGGTAAGTATTGGCGTTCATTGACTACAAATTATTAACCAACCCTTTAACTAGGTTTTCTTTCACGTTTGCTATATGCATTTCTTTCAGTTTTGCAGATAGGGCCACATTGTTGTTCATGTTTGTTATCATGCCTAATTTTGTAGTGATTCCCTCATCCTAATTTTTTTGGGAAGATGCTTCAATGGAGGACAATAACAAACAACATAAACAGCAGGTGGACAAACTTTTGGGCATATGGTGTACCTTGGATGATCGAGCACGAGATAATAGCCCGTGGTGAGTAGGAGAGAGGGCAACTTTATCGGTGTAGTCACGGAGGTGAAGAAGTGAGAGGCATAAAATATGATGCGAGGATGGAGAGTGCAACCATCAAGGGAGAATTTCTTTAGACAGAGGGTGGGAGTTTGTTACCCATCAGAAGCGAGGTCCGCGTTATTACCAGTGCGGTGTACATGGCCATTTGGCCTTGGAATGCTCAGCCTTGCACCACCGCTTTGCTTTTGGTGGTTTGGTCATCGTTAAGTTATCTTGTAGCTCATGCCACTTGGAACTTATGGCGGTAAATCCATCAAAGCATCTAATTGTAGACAACAGTTCTAAGGATACCTCTTGGGTTACAGTGGTGAACGACAAAGTTCTGATTCGGATATCTCTATATGGAGGACGTGCATACTTATTGGTGTGCTGGAGAAAGAAGAGAGGGACTTCTCGCACTGGTAGGGGAGATCTCTACCGCTCTGGAAATGTCATTTGCAGGTGATATTGCTCAGATTGGTGCAAATTTGATTCTTGCATGTGGTTTGGCGCCAAAGGAAGCATATTGGCTATTATCTGTAGTTAATGCGATAATAGATGTTGATTGGCATTGGCCATGTTTTCAAGATGGAGAGGAAGCGTTGCTATACAATAGTGTATTTGCGGTTTTTGGTGCACCTTCCTCTCAAGGACTTTGGATCTTTAAAGCTAGTGTTGCAAGGCCTAGGTGAAGTTACGTGAATCCTCTCTGATGGCGGCAACCTAGGAGCATGCATTCATGCTACTTTGGTCGTCATACGGGGAAGAAAGATGATATCAGAGATTTACTACAATCTTTGGGTGGGTTGGGCATCTTTCTTGCTCCTTGTTCGAGAGGCGGCTCCGTCGCCACCGTCGGTGAAGAGCTCACATTCGAAAAGCATCTTGAGTTGGAGGAACATACTAGGTAGTTGAAGGTCTCTTACCTGAAGTGTTGATGAAGGGGTCGTTGGAGGAGTTTGTATCGATGTTGGAGGATGATGATGATGACATGGACCTGAAGTTTTTGGATATTGAATTTCATATCCACGTGGTGGTTGCAGAAGAGTTAGAGGGTGTTATTGCTCGGAAGTCTTGGACACAGAGATGTTTCCGCATGTATTGAACACGATGATGTATGTTAGGGTTTTGGATTTTTTTTATAGGAGGTATTTGTGGGTGGTTCTTTTTAGATCTAACCTGTTTGGAACTTGAGTCTTGGCTAGATGCGCAACCTCATATTTGTTTAAACAACAGATCAGAGATCCTTTTGGGACCATCCTTTAGCTCCTTTCGTTCGGATCGGGTGTTGGTCTAGATCGGACCCATGTTGGGTGCTATGCTTGAGACTTTGTCCCCCGCAGTGTATGCCCTTTATGTGGGGCACGTAGATGGGGTAAAGAGTTCTCCTCCTACTGTTGTTGAGGAGATGCTAGTCCTTGTTGAACTGGAAGGACCTCATGTCATTTATCCCGAACCAGAAAGGTATGGAGTCTCCTCAATATCGCCTGCAGTTGGTTCCCTTGGGGTCGATCTAGATTCCTCTCAGTCCTTCGTGGGAGTGTTGCACGGAAAAAAAGTTTGGAGATATATTGTTGCAATATTTGGCCGAATGGACCAAGGGTGATGATCGAATACAATATAGTTATTCAGTTAATATATGCCAACCCGAATATTCCCAAATATTCAACCTAATTCGATCGAATATTTGGCTGACTATTGCAACATATGTTGATTTATTTTATTATTTTTTAAAGATTCTAATTAAGCTCGGTATCACCACTATTAGGAAAAAAGAACTTAATTATTCCGTGGTGCCCTATGGCTCTCTTATATAGAGTTGAAAGGCCATGGGAAAATTACATAAAGATGACAAACAAAATAATGGGTGATAAATAAATAGATGAACATGAAAAACTCTCAACAATCCCCCTCAAGTTGAAGCATAGATATCTATCATTCTTAACTTGGAACTGCATTTCTCAAAAGGTCCTCGAGTGAGTGTCGTGGTGAAGATATCAGCGGTCTGGTCACCTGAACTAACATGAGAGGTAGCAATCAATCCCTTCTAAATCATATCGTGAGTAAAATGACAATCTACTTCAATGTGTTATGTTCTCTCATGAAAGGTTGGATGATCGAAAATGCAGAAGGCTGTTAGAAGCTATGAATGTGAAAGCTTAATCAGATATATAGAATAAAACATTATAAGAACACCACTTACGTGGAACCATACTCCCTAAGGAGAGGGTTGAAATTGTTAGAAAATAAACATGCAGAAGCGTAACATGGAAAAGATAGAGAATAATAAGAACAACGGGATTTAACGTGGATCCCTACTCCCTAAGGAGCAGGATGAAACCACGGGAGAAGCCCTCAAAGGGCTGGTGTGTCTATTGCACTTTTCTTAATGGATACAGGAGGTCTGGGGCTCCTTATATAGCCCTCCCAAGAGCCTTCAAGTCCCACCACTGGTAGATGTGGGACTAAACATATTGATGGGGTAAATGGATCTTCTCCAGAATCCATTTACCCTGCTACAACTCATATGGCGCACAACCAAATACTCCAACACTCCCCCTCAAGCTGGAGCATATAATGCTCAGCTTGGACAAACAAACAGAAAGAAACTCAACTCATGCTACATGACACTACGGACAATATCAACTCGACGCGCACAACTGTCGGCTGTTGTCGAGGACGTTGCTTCTCATGTCGTGCAGGTGAGGAAGACGAACAGGCTGGAGTGTGAGTCTGTTGAATCTCTTCGTCGGAGAGCATGTGCTCTGAAACTGTGCATGTCAGAGTCACTGTAACTGGAAATGAGTTTCCTCGTCGGAGTACTCTGGCCGCCACAATAATGTGGACAACTACTCCAGCTCTGAAAATGGCCGAACTGAAAAAGAGAACGTGGAAGTGCAATCCTCGTCGGAGTCCACGGTCGCTGGAGAATGGAGTCTAAAAGAAGCCTCCTCGTCGGAGTATTGGGTCTCTCCATCTGGCATAGAGAATGGTACACTACTCTGGTGTCCCTATAATACCACATGAAAACCCTTGCCAGCATGGCATATGGAATGGTCCTCTACTCTGGAGTTCCTATGGCTCACATGAAAACTTTGGCCGAACAACAACAAGAAGAATGGTGGGGACCACGAACAAATGACGGCAAACATGTGCTCATTTGAAAAGACCGCATACATGTGCGTGTCTGAAACAGACTCGGAAATCAAGATCGTCGAGTCTGAAATCTGTTGTAGAGTCTGGAAAATCTAACTGACCTCAAATCTGGAGATCTGATCTAACATCTGAAACATTTCAATGGACCTGTGACTCTACATAATACTCCTCCTTTCTCCCATACTTGTCGGAAAATGAAAATCGACAAAGTTGGGAGAAGACAATAACATGGGGAAAACAATATGATCATTCACAAAAAATTCTCGTGGCTTTTCCAAATTTTTTATAAGCCAACACATTTTTTAATATTTTTAAGCCGTTTCAACCTTTTTTTATGGCATTTCCTGTCATTTTTTTCCGGCTATTTCCATTTTTTAATAGCCATCCAAAAAATTTTCCATTTGCTTATGGCTTTTTAATTATACGTGCCTTTTTTCCCTTTTTTTCTTTTTTTCCTTTTTTTTGACATACGGCAAGCCCACTTAGCCATTACAAAAAAAAATCTCCCTCTTTTTTTTAACATTCCACTCTCCCCCCTTTTTTAACTCTCAGCCTTTCTTTCTTTTTTTTAACCATACCTTTTTTAAGGGCTTTAAAGCAGACCATCCACAGATTTTGTTTTATAAAAACTATCGGCCCACAGGGCCTAAATAAGCCAACATCAAATTAGGGTTCCCGTAGGAATCCTCTTCTATCTTTGAGAGGTCGACGCCGCCACAGGGAATCGGATGGGGAGGGGACCGCTACAGGATGTCCTGGACGTCGCGTGAGGGCACCGATGCCACTTGCAAGGAGAGAGGGATGCCGCCTGTAGCACGGCCCGAGATGCATCGCCACCTGGGTGTAGGTGTGGAAGAGTGACAAGATGGGGGTGATAGGGCTCCGCCTTGCGGGGAAGTTGCGAGGCTCCGCCTTGTCTTGGGGTCGGCGTTGCTTCCTGGAAGAAGTATCTCGCCGCCGCCACTTGCTTGTAGGGAGGTGGTCGCCTGGATCTGAGGAATCGCCGGCACCGCTTGAGTATGCGCGCACGTCTGGAGCGTGAGGGATCGCCAACGCCTTAAGGGTGTCTGCCGAGATGGAGGCTTGTGAGGGGGCCTGCATGCTCACGCCGCCATCTAGATGCTGCTTCTGGAGGGGCGCGGCTTCTACCTGGATTGCTGGATGTGTGCCACCATGCTTGACAGGAGGTGGCGCAGAGATCACCTGGAAGAAGAGGAGGGCGGTGTCGCCTCCATTAAAAAAATTAACATCTGAGATCCATCTTGGGAGAAGGTTGGATCCTCCAGGGTGAGAAGGGTTGCACGATGCCGATTGGATGCGGCCTGCAGATGCGCCTGGAGGGTATATGAATCTTGCATATGAAGCTGACAAACTGGAGACGTGAACATAGGGTTTCAACAGAACCCTATGCAGAACTCTCGTGCCATTGACAATCACGTTGTTGGCCTGATCACTAGCGATGCCGATATGGATAGAAGCAACGTTGAATCCATGGAGAACTAGGGTTTCAGAATGAAACCCTAGAATTGAATCGAAACTTCAACATTCTTCAAGAACAAAATCACGGACAATAAATGAATTGAGACTCAACTAAATAAAAAATATAGCATGATTTCTCGAGAATCGAACCTGCTCTGATATCATGTTAGAAAATAAACACGCGGGAGCGTAACATGGAAAAGATAAAGAATAATAAGAACAATGGGATTTAACGCGAACCCTACTCTCTAAGGTGCGGGATGAAACCACGGGAGAAGCCCTCAAAGGGTTGGTGTGTCTATTGCACTTTTCTCAATGGATACAGGAGGTCTAGAGCTCCTTATATAGCGTCCCAGGAGCCTTCAAGTCCCACCACTGGTAGACGTGGGACTAAACATATGGATGGTGTAAATGGATCTTCTCCAGGATCCATTTACCCTACTACAACTCATATGGTGCACAACCAAATACTCCAACAGAAACCATGGGAGAACGCCTCAAAGGGCTAATGTGTCCATTCATTTTTCTCATCTGTTACAGGAGTTCTGGGGCGTCTTATATAGCCTCATCAGACCCTCCAAGTCCCACCACTGGTAGATGTGGGACTAAACACTGGATGCAGTAAATGGATCCTGGAGGGATCTATTTACCCATATATACAGGAATGGCGTATATACTCCAACACACACCCTCAAGCTGGAGCATGTAATTCTCAGCTTGAACAAACAGAAAGAAATCTCAAACTCACGCTATAGGACACTACGGACAATATCAACTCAACGCATACACAACTGTCGGTTGTTGTCGAAGACGTTGCTTCTCATGTCGTACAAGGAGAAATAAACGGGCTAGAGTGTGAGTCAAATTAGCTGTGCTCTGTACTACTCCTATCAGAACCACCAAAATTGAAATGAGTCTCCTCGTCGGAGTATTCTGGCCCGCCACCTGTAGAAGACTGAATCATGTGAACAACTGATCCATCTCTGAAGGGTCGAACTAAAAAGGTTGTGGAGACATCCTCGTCAGAGTCTACGGTAGTTGGATAATGGAGTCTGAAAAGTTTCCTCATCGGAGAATCGGGCCTCTCCCATACTGGCTCAGAGAATGGGATCTCTACTCTGGAGTCCCCATAAAACCATATGAAAACCCTAACCGTCATGTCAAAAGGAATGGGATGTCTACTCTGAAGTCCCTATGGATCACATGAAAACTTTGAGATCAAAAACAAAAGATGGGGACCACAAAACGGATGATGGCAAACATGTGTGCATCAAAGTAAAAACTCAGAATCTGATTGTCAAGGCTGAAATATGAAAATCTCTGCAGAGTCTGAAATCTGGCTTGCCTGGAGAATCTGACTCTACACAATACTCTCCCTTCTCCCATACTTGTAGGAAAACAAAGACATCAACAAAGTTGGGAGAATACATGAAAAATGGGGAAAATAAAACATCACATAAGCTGATAATCATCATTTTTTCCGACTTTTCTTGTCAATTTTACTAATCATTTTGTTCTTGGATATTCCTTTTTTTTAATAATCGACTCATTTTCCATTTTTTAAATAAACCGCTCATCTTTTTTTCAGCTTTCTCATTTTTCTCGCGTACGGATTTTCTTTTGTACATTTTCTCAAAAACATTTTTTTTTGAATTTGGCCCAAATAAGGCTCAAACAAATGCAGCTTCCTTCCTTTTTTTTAAATGTTGCAGCCCAAATTGGGCTCCCTTTTTTTCTTCGAAATCATGTCCTAATTGGGCCCCTTTTTTATATTTAGGATTCCCACTTAGGAACTCTTTCTCGCAAAGACTTGCTGACCTTGATGGGGTACCTCATCATTCGAAGATGGTGGCGGCACTTGGAGGCATTGTGCTGCCTGGAGGTGCGGTTTCACCTATAGAGGTGCGGAGGCGGATGTGCGATCACTGCCAGCGTGACCTGGAGGGTGCCGTGAAGGTCTGGAGTCAAAGCCGGAATATGGGAGAGTCTGGAGCCATTGGACCGCTGGGAGTCTGGAGCTGCTGGAGGTACGGTTCCACCTACAGGTTTCCTCCCCATGAGGGATGAGTGGCATCGTCGCCTCCATGGAACATTGTCGTAGCTTGATGTGTCACCTGGGGAGGCTCCGCGCAAGATCTGTTGTGTGTGCGATTCGTCGTCGAAGGGGCCTCCGCCTGGAGGTAAAATGCGGCCTGGAGGGGATTCAGGGTTCCACCTGGCGAGGGTGGGAGAACAAAGAGACGTTGTCGTGTATGGGAAGAGGTGTGATGCACTTGGAGGTGCGCCGACGGCTGAGAACATCTGCGAGGAGAGGATCCCGAAAACGTTGCTGCCGCCGTGATCGCTGGTGCTCGAGATATGCGACAAGGCTTCGACAAATCGGAGAGGTTGCGGCGATCTAGAGGTGTTGAGCCACATCGCACGGAGAGATTGAAGAGATCGGGGTATGTGCCTTCTTCGTGGAGTACAATAATAGGGTTCCATTCAGGAACCCGTCACCTAGAGAACGGAAATCGTGCCACAAGACCTCCTTGGAGCGTTGCTTGGACTCGATGCTTTTAATTGGGCAAGGGTTCCTCCGTGGGAGATCTAAAGATCATCCAGAATTAGGGTTCCAAGAACCCTAACTTCTCTCGAACTTGAACAATACATGATAATAATCGTCAACGAATAAATCTTCAAGAAGATAGAATCAAAAATCAAATCTCGAACAAAAATATAAAATACATCCTCAAGAATCGAATCTTCTCTGATACCATGTTAGAAACTATGGATGCGGAAGCGTAATTAGAGAAATAGAATACAACATTATAAGACCACCGTGATTTTACATGGAACCCTACTCCCTAAGGAGTGGGATGAAACCACGGGAGAATGCCTCAAAGGGTTGATGTGTTCATTCATTTTTCTCATTTGTTACAGGAGGTCTGGAGCTTCTTATATAGCCTCCATAAACACTTCAAATCCCACCATTGGTAGATGTAAGAATAAACATTGGATGCGGTACCCATTTATACAAGAATGATGTTATATACTTCAACAAAGGCTGCATGATTATCGCATTTCAGTTGTATAGAGAGAGGCACACTAATATGGAGGTCAGAAAGAACATACTTTACCCACATCATTTCAGCACAGCTCTGAGCTATGGCTCTATATTCAGATTCTGCACTGGATCTAGCCACCACCTTTTGCTTATTTCGTTTCCATTACACAAGTGAATTTCCAACAAAAATACAGAAACATGAGGTAAATTTCCTATTTTCAGGGCACCCAGCATAATCTGTGTCTGCATATCCAGAGATGGACAATGAGGTAGTCCTACTGAATAATAAGCCCTTTCATGGTGACGACTTCAAATATCTCAGGATCATGTAGACTGCATCTACGTGCACATGTCGTGGTTTTTCCATTAACTGACTACCCTGACTGACTGCAAAAGAGATATCGAGCTTGGAGTGGTGACATAAAGTAGTTTCCCTACAAGCTCTCTGTATCTTCGCTTGTCCACTTCCTCAATGGCATCTTCATGTAACTTCATACTTGGATCCATAGACATATATGTTGGTCTCCACCCAGTCATCCTAGCTTCGGAAAGTAGATCCATCACATACTTTCTTGTGTCGTTACCAAGTCTCGCTTGTTTCCGTCAAATTCTTGGCCTAAAAAGTACCTCAACTCTCACAGGTCTTTGGTGGCAAACTGTTGACCTAGGATTTGTTTGGCTGCAGTTACCCCTTGAATATCATCACATGTAATAATAATGTCATCAACATACCTAAGGATAACCATCATACCTTGTTGTGTCTTCCATAGAAATAAAGAATGATCTGAAGTGGATCGTTAGTATCCTTTCTGTTCTATTAGATCTAATAGCTTTTGAAACCAAGTCATGGGACTCTTCTTAATTCCATAAATGGCCTTATATATCCTGCAGACATACTCTCCCTCAACAGCAAACACAGGTGGTTGTTGCATGTATACCTCTTCCGGAAGATCGCCATATAAGAAAGCATTCTTGACAACTAGTTGGAATAGATCCCAATCATGCACCACAACAACAAAGAGCAGAATTTGTAGGGTAGAATGTCTCGCTACAGGAGAGAAGATGTCAATATAATCCACACAATAAGTATGCGTAAAGCCTCTGGCAACAAGCCCGACTTATATCTGCCAACTTTACCATCTACCATGTGCTTTACTATGAAGATCCATTTGCGGCTGACAACATATGCTCCTTCTAAAGCTGTAACAAGGATCCATGTCCCTCGTGATTGAAGAGCAGTTGTCTCCTCTTTTGTCGCAAGCCTCCACTAACTCTCTTGAAGAGTCTCTTGGAATGTACGTGGGATCTCAATAGTTGATAGTCTCAATACAAATTTCCTATAATTCATGGGTAGTTGATCTAGTGACACATCTTCTGCTAGGGGATACATTGTACATGCTCATTTCCCTTTTCGTAGTGCAATTGGTCATCCCAGGCTATCTTTCATGTATGTTATCTATCATGTGATCGGGAGAGGTGATCGACCATCATCTATCTAGTGTCTTCTTCTTCCCTTGCTTCATTTGTGGTGGTTAATTGTTCATATGCATCTGGGTTTCATCTCCAACAAACGTCTTGAATCGCTGTGATAGAACAAAACACATCTTAAATTGCTCGTGTTAAAGAAAAATACTTAGTGATACCCATTATTCGTGAGGCTTTATGTAATTCACTTTAAAAAAGCGATGAACTATTGCCTAATTTGGATGATAAATTAAAAAAAATCATGTATAGACCTTTTTGTTATTTCTCGAACTACTAGTAAATTTATAATATTTGAAATTCTATTGGAGAACCTACAAGGAGATGAATATTTTCTCATGTCATAATAATATTTATCTTCAATTTAGAATTTTCAGCATTTATTACCATAAAATTTATCACAGGAAATTGATGAATGATATGGCCTCCTGATGATTGAAGTGTTGGAAGACGACTCATGTGTTCGGAAAAACAAAGAACATGTTTATTCCATCAGCCCTAGGCTCTCTTATATAGGAGAGTAGCCTATGGGTAAATTACATAAAGAGTACGGCAGGAACTGGAAATAACTAAGGAGTACATAAGTAAATAATATATGTTAACACTCCCCCTCAAGATGGAGCATAGATATCAATCATGCTCAGCTTGGATGCACACTTCTGAAACGGGACTCGTAGTAATGCCTTGGTGAAGATATCTGCAGTTTGATTCTCTGAACTGACATGGGACGTAGCAATGAATCCCTTCTGGATCATATCACGTATAAAGTGACAGTCAACTTCAATGTGCTTGGTTCGTTCATGGAATGCTGGATTGTTTGCAATGAACAAGGCCGCCTGATTGTCACATTCTAATGCCATCGGAAGTGGAACTTCTATATGTAAATCTGTAAGCACAGCCTTTACCTACATCATTTCTGTGCTAACCCGGGCCATAGCCCTATATTCAGATTCAGCACTAGACCTTGCTACCACGGTTTTCTTCTTGCTCTTCATGGGATTAGGGAATCTCCAATATATACAGCAAACCCAGAGGTGGACTTCCTGTCCTTGGGACACCCTGCGTAATCTGCATATGCACATGCTGAGATAGTAGTCACTTTGCCTTTCTTGAACAACAAACCCGCACCTGGAGATGACTTGAGGTATTTAAGTATCATATGTATGGCATCCATGTGTACCTGAAGTGGTTGCTCCATGAACTGGCTCACGCAACTCACAGCAAAGGCTATATCGGGCCTAGTAATCGTAACATAAAGAAGTTTGCCCACAAGTTCTCTGTATCTTCTACTATCCACCTCCTCTGTATCACCATCATATAGCTTCATAATAGGGTCCATAGGTGTGGTAGCAGGTCGGCAGCCAAGCATTCCTGTTTCACTCAACATGTCAGTGACATATTTCCTTTGAGACATTACCAACCCATAAGGATTTCTGGCAAACTCCAGTCCCAGAAAATATCTAAGGACCCCAAGGTCCTTGGTAACAAACTCACGACCCAGCATTTCTTTCGCATCCTTTATTCCCTGTTCATCATCACCTGTAATCAGAATGTCGTCTACATAGACCATGATTGCAATAATACCTCTAGAAGTCTTTTGTACAAATAAGGAATGATCAGCATTAGAACGTTTGTATCCCACAAAGAGGTCTGAGAGCTTCTGAAACCACGCTCTGGGGCTCTGTTTAAGGCCATAGATAGCCTTATGAAGTCTGCACACCTTGGAACACTCCCCCTCAACAGTAAATCCCGGTGACTGTTGCATGTAGATTCCTCCTGGAGATCACCGTATAAGAAGGCATTCTTCACATCCAATTGATACAGAGGCCACTCATGAGTAACCGCAACTGATAGCAAAATTCGTAGACTAGAATGGCGGGCCACTGGCGAAAATGTATCAAGGTAGTCCACCCCGTATGTCTGTGTCAAGCCACGAGCAACAAGGCGAGCCTTGTATCTGTCAATACTGCCATCCGCATTCTGTTTGACAGTAAAGACCCACTTGCAGCTCACAGGTGACACATCAGTAGGTATAGGAACCAAACTCCACGTTCCTCTAGACTGGAGTGTTGTCATTTCTTCCTCCATTGCTCGACGCCACCTACTATCTTTCAGAGTGTCCTGGTAATTCCGGGGAATAGCTACAGCTGACAATGCGACTGCAAAGTTCCTGAAATCTCCAGTTAGTCGTTCAAACGACATAGAAGCTGCTAAAGGATGTGACGCGCAACTCCTTTTCGATTTTCGTATAGTAATAGGAACATCTAAATCCGTTGTATCCTCGTCCGTCCTCTGTAACACATCCTGCTCAGAAACATCATCAGATCCATCAATAATGATATCTTCAGAACATACCTTAGGTGAGCTCGGTGATGAGCAATGACCATGAGTTGAGGCAGGCCTGCGGGTGTAATGATATGGTAGTGGTGAAACAGGTATAGTAATTGGAGGTGCAGAAGATGGTAACGGTTCTGGTAATGGTGGTGGTGGTGGTGATGGTGGTGGTGGTGACATGTAAATGGCATCAGTATTAGCTGGAGGTATCAACTGATCACCGGTTGCTGAAAAATACATAACAGATTCAAAAAATGTGACATCTGCGCTAACAAGATACCGCCTGCGCAATGGATCATAGCACTTGTACCCCTTCTGAGTTCTGGAGTACCCAACGAACACACACTTGACAGCCCTAGGAGAGAGCTTGTCAGTACCAGGAGACAACTGGTGGACAAAGGCCACCGAGCCAAACACACGAGGAGTGAGAGAAAATAGCTCTTTTCCAGGGAAGATAAGGGAGAACGGAATTTCTTCACCTAGAGCAGATGACGGCATACGATTGATTAGGTAACATGCAGTAAGAACAGCGTTACCCCAGTAAGAATGAGGAGCCTGACTCTGTATAAGGAGTGACCTGGTGACATCTAGTAAGTGACGATGTTTCCTTTCAGCAATCTCATTCTGTTGGGAGGTATAGGCACATGATGTCTGGTGGATAATCCCCTTGGATGAGAAATAACTGGCTAAGGCATAAGTACACAACTCCAGGGCATTGTCACTTCTAACAATTTTAACGGATGCAGGAAATACGTTGCGAATCTCATTAAGAAAATTGATAATAATATTTCCTGCTTCAGATTTATTCTTTAACAAAAATACCCATGACATACGAGAGAAGTCATCCACAATAACTATATAAAACCTGTGTCCTTGATGGTCAGGAACACGACTCGGACCCCAGATATCAATATAACTCAAACTTGGAGGTACTACTCCGACACTGACGACTGGGAAAGGTAGACCGATGATGCTTTCCCAACTGACATGTCTCACATTGGATAGATGTGTGAGGCAGAACCTGGGGTAACACACGACGCAACTTCTGAAGCGGCAGGTGTCCAAAGCGTAGATACCATAGTAGAGGAGAGACGGGTCCAGTAGGTAGAGATGAGGTTCCAGCAAAAGAAGTCTGACATAGGCGATAGAGGCCTCCTTGCTCATAGCCACGCCCAATCACGTTTCCCGTAAGGATGTCCTGAAAAACAAGAGAAGATGGATAAAAAATCGCCCGACACTGTAAATCCTTTGTAATTTGGCTGATAGATAATAAATTCATTGAAAAATCCGGTGCGTGTAACACATTCTTGAGCTGCATGGATGGTGTCAGTCTAATCTCCCCCTGACCAGTAATCGGGGAATGTGTGCCATTAGCAATGACCACTATTCGACCTGGAGGAATTTGTCTGTATCCTGTAAGTAGACTTCGATCGCCGCATAGGTGATGTGTAGCTCCAGAGTCCATAATCCAAGCTAAAGTATCAGATCCACAACTAGTAAGTGCATGTGTGCTACCTGATGTACTGGTAGATGCAGAAGCAGATGTAGCAACATCAGGATGGCTCTCAGTAGTGGATGTTGGGTCAGATGGAGGAATAATGCCCCTTAGACGGGCAACAAGATCATCAAAGCGCTGGTCCAAAGAGGCAGCAAATGGAGGCTCTATCTGCTCAGCGACTCGTGCAGATGCAAGAAATCCATGCTTAGAGTAGCATGTGTCTTCAGTATGTCCGGTGCGATGGCAGTAGGTACACGTTGGCCGAGTACGGCCTCCTCTACCGCGAGGGCCACGGCCGCGAATATGATGGTGACCTCCACGACCTCTGTTGGCAGCCATGGCAGAAGCAGTCTGATTCGTCGCCGTAGAGGGAACAGTGATCCGGCTCAACCTGTGGAAGGCTTCCTCCATAGGAGGAATAGTAGAGTCTGCCAAGATCTGAGACCATGCTGCCTCATACTCAGGGTCAAGGGCAGCAAAAAAAACTCCTACCATAGTGGCATTCCGGTAGGTCTTCTGTTGCTCTGGTGTAGCTGTCAGGGGCATAAAGCTATACAGCTTCTCGAACATCCCTCTTAGGGATGTGTACAGTGAGTATAGAGGACGTACATTCTGCTTAATAGTGAATATATCATGCTGGAGTTGCAGAATCTGTGTCTCCTTCTTCCCTTGAGAATATGTGGCGGCTAGAATATCCCACATATCTTTGGTTGTGGGCTGATGCAGAATATCATTGGCAATCTCGATTGTCAGAGTTTCATATAGCCATACTTTGGCATATGCATCATCTGCCTCCCACGAGGCATTAACTCCAGTCTTCTCAGCAGGCTCTCCTTCAGTAAGAATATGTTTCTTACCGGTTGACTTCATCATTAGGGGTGTGCATGGGATGGATACCCGCTCCGTTCAATCGTGCCCCACCCCGACCCATTGTTAGCGGGTCATAAACCAACCCGACCCGCTTCAACGGATACCCGGATCTAATGGTTACCCACTTATTTGAATGGATAATGGATACCCACGGGTACCCATGATATCTTTGTAATAAATGGCCAATTTAACATTATATGCTATCTTTTACCTTTTTATTTCAAGAATTTATTCATGATAAGTTTCTAAATTGACGTGTTAAACCCCCCCCCCCATAATTAGTTGCCATGGCATACATTAATATCAATTATCCATGATACATTGATATTATTTTTTAAAACTTTGCAGCTGAAAAAACTTGCACAGATCTCGCGCAATAAGTTCTTCCATATGAGCTCGCGATCCATCGTGGGCACGCCGCAATTGCTTGCAAAAAATCTGCAGAAATGTGAGACGAAAAGCTGAACTCTATAAAATTACTGTTCTTTGGAGCTATTGAACATCCAAAGTCTTCGCGAATTTCGGCAATTCGGGCATTTCAAACACATTCCAGAACCTTGGTGTTTTGTGATTCCACCATACATCTGGCAGTGCTCTGCACCATGAGCACCCATGACGTGTGCCCGGTGAACTCGAAGTCCTTCACAATCAATGGGTACTTCCAGCGCGTCAACTGATTCTATGAACTCGTGCAAGCTCAGCAACTCCGTGTCATTCTTGTTTCAAAGCAGCGTACACACCTACGATCCGGTGTTGACAGAGTTTTCACCCATGCACCGGTGTGAGTATCCCAGATATGATGCATCGGTCTCTCCACCACTGCCAGAGGACAACAGGTTGCTCTGGAACATGTACCATGCCAACGTCCTTGATGGTTGCCATGGGGTTGTCGAGTTAGTGCAACCATTAGATCTCTTCCCCGTGGAGTTCTACGAGGATGCGTGGAGATCCTAGATATGGAGGTGATTATCAATGTCGTCGCTCGTCAATTGCTGCCTATTGCTGGACTACTTCAACATGTAGACCTGTTAGTGGCCTCTATACAGCTGCGCAACGTGCAATCAGATATGTATGCCTTTATTCACGATCGTGTTGTCAATCCCTCCGACGGTCAATATGTGGTTGTTCCAGGAGAGCGAAGGGAAATCAACGGTGAGAGCAGCATCCACGTTGGAATGGTAAGGAGATGCGTAGATCCATACACATTGTCTGGATTAGATGAGCCATGAGAGACGGTTCGATCCATGGGTACCCATGGACCAAAGGATTGGAGCTCCATATGTCACGGGTCAAAGAGGGTTGGGTACCCGATCCCGTATGATTTGATGGATACCAAATGGTTTAGGGTAGATCCATACGGATCGGGTCGGTTAACTGTCCAAACCAAAAACCATGCACACCCCTATTCATCATACTCATGAACTGCATCGCCCACAGTTCATAGTTCGAACCATCCATCTTTACAATCGGCGCTGGACCTCGAAATGCGCCTACAGATGGGATATCTGCCTTGCTTTCAGACATACTTACAACCAAAGACTGGAGTGGTAGACTGAGAATAGGATCGTCTACACGGACATAGATGGGTTTAGTTGCAGGTGTAGACTTCACGCAACTAAACCCATTCCTTTGGAGGTGTGCGCGCTAGACCTTCGTGCAAGCTGGTTCACGGTTTAAGGATGCACAGTAATGAGCGCACTCGAGAAGGATGCGCGAGAAGGCGCACAGCGGAGCGCACACTGGAGACGTGCTAGATGCGCACTGGAGAGCGCTGGAGTGCACAGAGGATGCACGCGATGTGCTATGCCACGATGCACGCTAGGCGAGCAGATGTGCGGCACAGCAGAGGTAGCGCAGCGCAGCAGAGGGGCGTGCGCGATGCGCGCACGGCGAGACGCGCGAGGTGCTGGGCGCGCGAGGTGTGTGGGAACACGAGGCGCTGGCCGGCGACGCACAGGAGGCTGAGATGCACCGCCGGTGCCGCACGGAGAGAGAGGCTCGACGGTGGGGGGTTAGGGTTAGGGTTTCAAGAACTCCGGTCTAGGACCGTCGCTCTGATATCATGTTGGGAAAAACAAAGAACATGTTTATTCCATCAGCCCTAGGCTCTCTTATATAGGAGAGTAGCCTATGGGTAAATTACATAAAGAGTACGGTAGGAACTGGAAATAACTAAGGAGTACATAAGTAAATAATATATGTTAACATCATGTATTGGCACCCTGATGATTGAAGTGTTGAAAGACGACTCTTGGTTGTAGTTGGGAAATCGATCTACATCTCTTAATTATCGTGGATGTCATCAGGAAATTTCCCATGCTGTTGATATTATATGCAAAAGCTAGGATTCTTGATAATAGTTTGTCTTGTGTTTCTGTTACACAGGATTGGATGGTAAAGTCGTGGTCTGGGATCTGGACAACCATATAGATATTCCTCAGTAAAACTCTTCTTGGTACTACTCTCCACAACTTATTGTTGATTGTACCCTTGATAATGGTACTGGGCGAACTCATGCGTTATATATTACACTTGGTTTTTTTGTGGTTAATGTAAAAAAGAATATTTATTGGTTGATTTATAATTTATTTCTTGTTAAATAAACAGTTGGTTTAGATATTCATGGATCAACCCACATATGTTAACAGTTGGCTTTGCATTGTAACTTCCAAAGAAGTTGAATCATGGTGATTGTTAGGGAGTTGACTGTGCAAGATATGATCTAACCAAGACAGATAAGCTCTGGTTGCATTTTGAAGATTAAATGGGTCAGTTATTTCAGTTCAATATCTGAATGCAGATTATTAAATAGGCTTCCATACCAAACAAAACCTGTTAACAAGCTCTTTACTGTAGCTGATTGCTCGTTTTCAATCGGACGCATTTGCTGATGATATTCATGGTAAAAATCTTTATGCCAAGGTAACTGCCTGGTAAAAAGTTGTTTTAACTTTTGTAAAATGTCAGGTAAAAAGTTGTTTTTTGGTAGGTAAATAGGGGTGGGTGATTAAAACACTGGTCCTTCAAGTGCTCTATCACCAGGCCATGGAAGTGAGTTCGATAAAAGGGAAGGTTTCTCGTATACATAGTACAACAACAACAAAGCCTTTTCCCACAATTAAGTAGGGTCGGCTACATGGATTCTTCGCCTCCATTCATATCTATTTTGGGTCAGTCCCGGGTTTATATCCAAAAAACTAAAATCCCTTCGTATAGTTTCTTTCCAACACTTCTTGGGACGTCCTTTACCTCTCTTAGCCAGCTCAACATCCCAACACTCCCATCTCCTAATTGGTGCATCAACTGATTTTCTTTGCAAATGAACAAATCATCTTAAGCGATTTTCTCGCATCTTATTTTCGATCGAAACTACACCAACTTTCTTTCTGATTGCATCATTCTGAATCCGATCTTTACGTATGTGTCCACACATCCTTCTTAACCTTCCCATTTCTGCTGCAATCATTCTCTGCACATGTCTATGGTTCATAGGCCAACATTCAAATCCATAGATCATAGCAGGTCTCGCAGTTGCTTTGTAAAATTTTCTTTTAATTTTTAAAGGAATTTTCTTATCACAGAGAACAGCAGAGGTTTCTCTCCACTTTAGCCAGCTTGCATTTATCCTATTAGTAACATCTCTATCGTCACCAATATTCACCATCATGTTCCAAAATAGATCTCGGATATTTAAAAGAATCTCTCTTCCGAATGTTATCGTCACCATTATTCATCTTGATTCCATCACGTTGCTTCCATCAAAGGTGCACTATAGTAACAGTTAAAATTAGAAAGACGTGCGAGGGTGGTCTAAGCTTTCTTGTCTACAAGGCAAGAAGCGTTAAAAGGGTCGAGTGTTCATAACTACTCTCTCAAAGAAGTGTTGTAAACCATTAAGCATGAGAGCATAAGTGTAATAATGGGCAATTTATAAAAGAGGGTTATTACACACAATAAGCTTAGTTTATTTTAACACTTTGGTTACCACATTCCTCTTCCCTCTTCTCTTTTTCCAGTCCTCTTTTCTCTTATGGTCCCTCTTGTTGCTGACCCTTGGATTCACTCATTTCCCTAATCCCTTTTATTGTCATTATCAACAAATAGACAATGGATTTTCTTTGGGCTGGTTTTGATAGCGTTTGTTTCGCACAAGAGAAATCTGATCAATGTAATCTTTGGAGAGGTTGGGCCAAACCGCATGGAGTGGTCGATCAAAATTAGGATTAAGGATGCTAATCTAAAAGAAATACAATAAACGAAGTAATAAAATCACAAGGGAAACATCTAGAATTAAAAAGGCCAATTAACCGAATGGCATGCAACTTAACTATTGTTAAGTGATTTGAAGATTTTAACAATCCAATACATATAGTGTGAGAAAAGGAGACTAACCAAGAAATTAAATGGGTCAAACGAGAGCAAAATTGGACTTAACATGATTTTTTAAAGAAACAAATCATGGATATATCATATATCCGTATCATATCCCTTATCGTATGCTTTTTAAAGATTTTAATAGGGATTTTTACACAAAAAACCTTATAAACATTGTTAATTACATAACACTTGATGTCATAATACTTATCCCATGGCTCCTATAATCTAACTCCATCTTGCATCACGATCCCTACAGTCAATTTAATTGTTCTTGAGTTAATATCGAGTTATATTCTTCTTCTTCTCTTCCTCTATCTAGAGGGAGCATGAGCATGGGAACCACCCACTGCACCAGAGCGTGGAGCACGTGACCCACATGCTTCTCAAGCAATGTCTCAAAGAACATGACTTCATATCCCTTGTCGCAAAAGAAGTGCATAGCGACTAGGGATGAAAATTATCCATTTTAAAATACGAATGCAGATATGAATATTGACGGATGTAAAAAAATAGGTTATCATATCCTTAAAAATGAATACGAATCGGATGCGAATAATAACATAAATTTTAAATAGATTAATTAGAATATACATGTTTAGGATGGTTTACATATAAAATATATATACTAGATATAGTAAGCGGATATTAGCGAATGTCAAAGTAATATCCATATCTGCATCTATTTTAAAACGAATATGAATATAAATGTCAAAATATGTATAAAACGAATACGATATCGAATCGGATACGAATATATTCACATTCATTTTCATCCCTAACAACGACTCCGTTTTCCACGAGATCGTCATTCTCTATTGCTCCTTCGTTTTCCACTCCCTTGTCGTTGTGCTCCTCTTTGCCTCGCCACGCAGGGTCTTCCCACCGCAACTGCCACCACCCTTTGCATCTACATGTGGGCCTCGCTCTCCTTCATAAAATGGTTGTAATTGCTTTAAATGGTATATACAATGACGGAGACAAGGGGGGCTTGGCCCCCAGTCTCTCAATAGGTAATTATATATTATATAACAGTAATATTACATGATTTAAATACAATAGTTAAATATAAATATTAATAAGTTGTATAATATGTCCCCCCCCCTCTCATTTATAAGTCGTATATAGTTCTCCCACCATCATTTCTCAATAGAAAATCAATAATATGATTTGAGTACGATAATTTAATTATTAACACTTATATGTTTTACAGGAATTACATGTTATACATATAGGGATGGAAACAATTACGGATATGTCCATATCTGATCGTCACCGTATCTGTTTTATAAAGAATTTTTTACATATGTATCCATATCCGTTTTAAAATGGATACTGATATTAATATCATTTTGATATCTGCAAACATCTGTTTTCATATATAAATATAGTCATAGTTTTTTTAGTCCATATATAACGTAATTTTATACCTTCTTTTACCAAATTTGTATAGTTTTTATGATATAAATTATTTTAGTGAATTTATATCATGTATTTTCCACCTAATTCATATAAATTTAAGAATATTTCTAACATTACTCGTATGTGATCAGTATCCATTTTACATCTGTATCCTTTTTTAAGGATATGGTAAGATAATTTGAATATCGGTGAACATCTATAACCGCATTCGTATTTAAAAAACGAATAAGGATTTGGTAATACCTATATATGTATTTGTGTCTGTTTACATCCCTCTATACTTAACTAAAATAACAAAATAAGTATGTAGAGATTTTTTAATATATAATGACGAATAATATTTAATGAGATTTTTTATATTTGAAATTAGGAAAGAATGTAATATCCGTTGTTAGATCAATCGTTGGTCCATACAGTGATGCTTAACCACCACAATTTTAATATCGACGATTAGTTAAGCATTTGAAAAAAATGACGAATAGGCATTGCTATATTGACCTTCGTTAATGATATAGTAATAGATATGACATTCACCTCTAATTTTTACATAAAAGCTATTTTCTAACAAATAATACCCATAATTATATATTTAGTAACAGATGAAATATTAATAGATTAAAAAAGCATCCATATACACGCATGCCGACCTTTATATCTTGTACATGTTGTACGCATACCGACCTTTATATATTTTTATGAACTTTCATTTTGAACATAGATAAACCCATTAAAAATTTTGGATTATTAAAATAATCATCAAAATCTAGAATGTAAATAGTAATTACACTATACAAAAGATACTGAAATAAGGATATAAATGATAGTTATGGACAAACATATAGGTGTTATCATATCCAAATTTATTTTAATACATGAGTGTGGATGTCAATATAGAGGATCAACGAGTATGAATAATGTGTTATTATATCTTGAAATTGGTTATAGATATAAAATGGATATGGATTGAATATGAATACAATCACAATGCTTTATAAATTAGCTTATATATATATATATATATATATATATGGGTAAAATGTGTATGCCCCTTAGGGGGAGCTAACTTAGCTCCCCCGCCCTTTTTTCACAAAATTTTTTTATTTTTTTTGAAATCTAAAACCGTGTAAATTCATTATTAAATCCCTATATTATGTCTTTCAAATTTCAATCGAAACAGAGACTCGTACGACCTCCATCCAAACGGGGTCGATTTAAAAAATCCTGTTACCGTTAAAAAAATGACTGTTTGTTTGGAGGCCGTAGGAGTCTCTGTTTCACACGAATTTTTTATGACATAATATAGGGATATAGTGATGAATATTCACGGAAAAAAATTTCAAAAAAAATAAAAAAATTTGAAGAAAATAGGGTGGGGGGAGCTAAGTTAGCTCCCCCTAGGGGGCAGCCGCATTTTCCTCTCTCTCTCTCTCTCTCTCTCTCTCTATATATATATATATATATATATATATATATATATGAATTGAATGGCTTATTATGATATAAATACAATATATATCTCTCATAAAAATTATATCAAATATACAGAAAAGTTAAAAAATTTGTTATATGTGATTAAAAATAAATATACAAGTATATATTAAAAATTATAAAAATATAGACAAAATGTATGCAGATACGAAAGTGATTTTTATATATGTATTCATTTTAATACAGATACATATACAACTGTCAAAATATATTATAAGAAATGTGTGTGTGCGTGTATTTATATCCTTTTGCATCCCTACATTAAGTGTGATATAATTTTACTTTTTTAAAATATTAGATGTAATGTACTACTTAACATTGTATTAATAAAGTTTTTGTTATTTGAAGAATTTTGTAAGGACCTTTTTGTCCATATAATATTAGTTTGGATATTTATGTGAAATCGTAAGTTTATAGCGGTATCTTTGTAATAGTTCCTTGAAAGTAAATATTAATAGTTAAAATGATAAATAATAACATAGATAAACTTTATATATATATATATAATGTCTCTACATGTGTGTATATATGTGTGTGTGTGTGTGTGCGCGCGCGCGTGTGTGCGTGTGCGTGTGCGTGTGCGTGTGCTTGTGCGTGTGCGTGTGTAGTTTCAATAACTTAATCTCCCGAGTAAAAATTTCTGGCTTCATCCTTGGGTATATGAATCCATCCATATATAACATCAATCATGAGTGTTGCATCATGCATTTTCGTATGACAAGTAGATGCTAATCAATTTCAAAACTCATCATAACATTTATATTATTTCATATAATTCAGGAATCAAGCATACAATTTCAAAGGAACCATAGGCAATTTATATCTCTATCATTAACATCAATATTGTGCATTAACAGTTGAGAATGTGTTTTTCCTGATAGTAATTCCTCGAAAAAAGGACATCATGGCCAATCAAAAGGAGGTTGGTTTTTAAGACAGACACATCTATTAATACTACTAATAGTGGGTTTCTTCCCCACCTCCTGCCACGTATCACTCCCCTCCCCATCCCCCTTACTCCCCCGCAACCAATCTCACTCCCCTCCCCATCCCCCTTACTCCCCCGGCACCCGGTCTCTCTCTCTCTCCAATAACTCCTACATTCTCTCTCTCTCTCCCTCTTATCTCTCCCTCTTTCTCTCTCTCCACTTACTCTCTCTCTCTCATTCCATTCTCTCTCTCCCTCTCTCTCTCTCTCTACACTAACTTCTCTCGTCTCTCTTCATATTCTCTCCCACCCCACTAACTCTCTCTCTCTCTCTTTTCATATTCTCTCTCCATCCCTCTCTCTCCAAACTCAATTTCTCTCCCTCTCTCTTCATATTCCCCCCCCCCTCTCACTCTCTCTCTCCCTTCGTATTTTCTCTCCCTCCCTTCCTTTCTCTCTCCCATGAATTTCACATTTTGTTTCTCACTTCCTCCTCCTAAATTTAAAATATATTAATATTGATTAAATAAAGTACTCATGTATATCTATATCATTTACAAAATTTGAAATATATATTATAAAAAAATTTAATATTATTTTACTTTTAAATTTACTACTTTGAGAAAAATAATTATAATTTTTTGAAACTACTCTTGACATCATTGTCAACATCATGTATATTAATTTCTCCCTAATGGATTTTAAATAGGATCATTACTAAAGGATATCCATAACTCATCCTTAATTAATTTATATACAAGCGACGATATCAATCTAATAATGATGAAAAAATAGATGCAAAGGTATCCCAAGTAATCCTCTCAAGCATTATTATTCCATTCTATATCTGAGGTTTCACAACTACGAGCTAATTACTTTGATCTATTTATTTAAAGATTTTTTAATCGTAATACTATAATTTTTTAAACTATTATTTTCCTTTTAAATTTACTACTTTGAGAAAAATAATTGTAACTTTTTGAAACTACTCGTGACATCTTGTCAACATCATGTATATTAATTTCTCCCTCATAGATTTTAAATATGATCATTACTAAAGGATACCCATAACTCATCCTTAATTAATTTATATACAAGAGACGATATCAATCTAATAATGATGAGAAAATAGATGCAAAAGTATCCCAGGTAATCCTCCCAAGCATTATTACTCCATTCTATATATGAGGTTTCACAACTATGAGCTAATTACTTTGATCTATTTATTTAAAAAAATTTAATCGTATTATTCAATCATATTTATAAGTACCTCATTGTTAAAATTTAAATATAAAAACTTAAATATAATTATATTTAGTAACTAATGGTGTAAAGAGGGATAAAATTCCATGATCGTGGCATATTGTACAAGTATAAAGTAAACATTAACTTTCCTCATATAAGCTTTGAATCACATGTTAATTCAAGGCCTAACATTTTTTATATTTTTGCTGATTTTTCTTTAATTCTGATAATTAATCGGAATTTATAGTATTCCTTTTATTATAATCCCATGGTAACACACCTTTAAAATATATAACAAATCCATTAACCTCCATGTTTGAAATAAGAAAGGTATGCATGAAGAGAGATAAATACCTTTAGATGTTAGTCGCAATTGCCAAGGAAGAAAGAACTTACATTTATTGAAATTATTTTAACATTGTATTATACAAGGTTTCGATAAAGATAGAGCATGGTAAATAATGATGCATACTAAAGTTTTCCCACCACCATCATCACTAAATTGATTTTTGAGGTTCTTTGCATGATCATGGTAGATCAATAATAAAATTATTAACATTAATTTTTAATAGAACAATGATAATAATAGTGAAGTTAAATATGTCATTATATATGATTTAGTAATGTTTCGATTATTTATTTTATGCGCAATATTCCCTTTTATATTTAGAATAAGTGTTTGCTAAGGGACTAGCAAAGTAAAGTATAGAGGAATGATGAATCCGTTGTTTATCACCTTTATTCTTTCATTTTAGCTAAAATCCTTAGTAAAATACATGTAGATATTCACTAATTGTCATAAATTGACATTCTAACCTCATTTATTATTATTATTATTATTATATATTTAATACTTATTTTATCTAAAATAAAATAATAAAGAGAAAATGAAAATAAACAAAAGAATGATGTAGATATGTAATATATACAAATTGATTCTAAATCTGAGACCATGTCAATATTGGCTTGGTTGATAAAATAAATAAGTAGGTTGAGATAAGGATAGGAATGTATAAAAATGTCAGAAAATCTAATTCATCAATATACATTTACACATTTTTCACCTTGTATATATGTTCATCAATTTTATTTGTCATTCAGATCATCTCAAATTAAGATGTTTTCCTTACAAAAGTTGTTTATAATAATATACATTAATTTACAAAAAATATCATAAAAAATATTTAATGTACAAATAATTAATTATGATGAACCTAAAAAGCCGTAAAAGCTAACTTCCAAGGTTCGTTACTATTTATAGAAAACTCCAAATTGACCAAACTCACTTTTAAACTTCATTTTATAACTAATACTATTTATTAAAATATAAAAAATATTAGAATAAAATGTGTTGGCATTTGGACCTCTTTGTATATATATATATATACACTATGTATAATGTCTTCCTTATTTTCTAATTAATTATTCTAAACTTTGTTTAACTTAATTCTTCTTCTATTGTGTTTATAAAAATTATTAAAAAAATAAAAATATAACTTAAAATAAATACCAATAAATCCCAAAGTTACGAAGCCATGACACTAAACTTCTATAGCTCATAACTCGGCCATATGAACTCCGAATTAGGTGTACTCACTTTTAAAGTTCGTTTATAGGATTATCTATCAAATAAAATTGATTTCACTAAAATTGGAGTTAATATGCAAAATGTAGGTTTTGGGACCCTATTGGTATAAATTGTACAGTATATCTTAATTTTATTTTATTTAATGTATATAATTTCTTATATTCTTATACTTCATTAATAATTTATAATTAAAATAAAAAATAAAATTTTACTTATTTAATTAATTACTTATTACTTATTTATTTACTTAGTTATTAATTAATTAATTATTCATTTAATCAAGTGATTATTTATTAATTAATTTTATTTAATTATTAATCTAATCTATTTACTTCGTTATTATTTATTTATTTTGATTGTTCCTTCCTCTCTTCTTTTTCTCTCTCTTCTCCTCCACTCCTCTTTCTTTCTCTGCCCGCCTTTCCCCTTCTTCCTCGATGCCCCTTCTTCTGCCTCGTCGTTCGTCTTTTCCTGTCACCTCTTGCCATTCCTCTACCGGCTGATCGTTGGGCTGGTATCCCAAACCACCTCACTGTGCTCCCCACGCCATCCTCGTCTATAAAAAGAACCACATGATCACGAGAACACTTCTCGGATCATTTCATCAAATCACAAAGTATAAGGAATGCCTCTTGGAGCATGGTTGTGATCGCGAGATCCCAAAGTAGAGATCCTCCTGTCTCAAGTCCGATCTACGAAGAACGCACTCGCGGGCACGATGATGAGTCGTGTCAGTCCCGCAATCCTCGATGAAGATCCAAGCAATGGATCCCCTGATATCGTCAAACGAAATCCGTCGTCTTCCTTTAGAGTAAGAAACTCCAATGAAGAAGGAGATCCTCGAGTCGTCGAAGAAGAATGCCGAGAAGGTCTCTCCTTTCTCTACACAAGATGGACGGCCATCTTTTGGAGGAGAGAAAGAGAGAGGGCGAGAATATGAGAGAGAGAGAGAGAGTTGTAACCTTGCACAACTCTTAATGATGTACTTTGGAAGGCTACCCTAGCCCTCCTTTTATATTAGTTTAGGATCCAATGGATCTCAATCCATGGGACACATGGATCCAACGGCCAGGCTTGGTCCATGTAAAATCAATGGCTATAATTGTTGTTGGTTAAAACCAACAATATTAAATTAAATATATGTTGCAACATTATCAACACATTTTTAATTTAGCATAAATAAATTAGTTAAGAGATTAATCAAGATAATAAAATGGAGATAATGTAGCCTCCTAAAATGGTGGTTTATTATCTCCTTTTTATTATATCATATTATATCTTAATAATTTGTGATAACTATTATCACATAATTATCCACAAAATTAATTCCAAATTAATTTGTGAATATTTCAATCATGCCATTGAAAAATATGTGAATCATATTCACAACCCAAACTAATTTGTAAATTACATTTCCAATTAATTACTTAATGTGAATCCAATTCACATTAATAATTAACAAATGCTATTTACATAGTTTCTCTCTCTCTCTTCAATATATGTATATTATAAATCATATTTATAATACACAAATATTATGGATAGTATTATCCACATTCTCTAATCCTTGATAATTAAATCCTATTTAATTATCTTAGATAATAATTCTCATAATATGAATCTCATTCATATTATTCTTGATAATTAAATCTCATTTAATCATCAAGTCCTTCTTGCTTGGATATGCATTTCATCAAATGAATTATTCTTGAACCCTTTCAAGAATAATGTGCTTTCTCCGCAGATACTTGGAGATAGTGACTTGGATGCTGAGATCTCATCTCAAATCCAGATCTTACGGACCTCCCACAGATGCTTGATTAAATCAAGACCGCAAATCTAATCTTCTCATTGGATCTGAATCTCATTCAGATCAATGTCCAACATTTGAACTAAGATCAGATTGTTTCTCTACTGAGAGGAGTCACTAAAATTCAGACCTGTTTCATCACTCCCTCGGAATGGAAGCGTCATGGATATACAATCGTTTTTGATCACATCACCCTCAGGTATTCCCAATACATGTACATCCTGCATACTGGAAGACCCATGATCAACCCAAAGATCAAGATCAATTTTATACTGTCTTCTTCAGGGTTTTATCAGTAAGTTTCTCATTTGATCATTAGAATTTGGTATCGATCATATACTTTCCAAAAGCATATGTCATACCTAGGTCTTGATCATATACTTTCCAAAAGTATATATAAAACCTGCAAATTCAGTCAAGCTTCCAAAGCGAGACGACCATGCACGGAATTTGATTCTTCCCAATATCTCATGAGTGAGCTCATGTCTTCCGGTTCAGTAGTGAACCTGTATGATCCCTTTGAGAGATCGTATTACTCATACATGCCCTTATATGCACACCAGTGCGCCGGTGTATAGACCTTGGTTAGGTCATCAACCTATTGGTCTGCCAAATGTACACACTCAGACACATAGTAACACATCTGTCTCCGGTCAGAGGATGTGTGCCTATGCTGTGACAGCATTCAACATAGGACTTAGGTTATCTCGATCTTATTAAGTCAACTCTTTGACCTAACTAATCTGACACCTCCGAATCTCTATTCCTATGCAGAGGACCTGCATCAAGAGGTCGGTCAAATATCAGCCTATGTGAGAAAGGATTGCCATCTCCTACTCAGGCTGGAGATCACATCTTAACAATCATTTGACGGTGCTTGATGAGTCCTCAATCTAACCCTTTAGACATTCATCCAAGCACCAGCCTCTATGATTCAATAATTGAATCAACAGCTGTATGATCATTAAGATAGCCATGGTACATAACCCTAATTGTACAGAGGGACCTATTATGCAAATTATTTATTCTTCATTTCATATCAGGGAATGATATTTGCAATAACATTTATTGCATAATGGCTCGTCGTGGGCTCACATGTCCAACACGTGCGTGCGTGCGTGTGCGCGTGCGCATGTACGCGCGCGCGCGTGCGTCTGCGTGCTTGTGTGTGCGTAAGTTTGCGCGTGCATGCTATGTGTGTTTGTGGGCGTGCGTGTGTGCGTGGGTGTGTGCGTGTGTGTGCGTGTTAGTAATCACCATTGGACTCTTATAATACACAATACGTAAAACATGTTTTTTAAATATAATTGTTTAGCTTTTCAAGTAATAATTAATTCAACCATCATTTTTACTAAGATCGGTCTTACATTGATGAAAATATCACAGCTTCTTAAATTTGGTATATTATATTTCAGCTATGTCTATATGCATAGGTAAGAATGGATTTCAAATAAAAGTTTTACTTTCGAATAGCAAGTTTTATTTTTATGGCATTATAACTGATTTTTTGATATTTTATATTCATAGAATACGAATATTTACATATTTATTTTAAAAGGAGGCTGTATTCTCGATTACCGAGCTGTGTTGTCGCTAATAATATCATTAGATTAGATTGCAAAGTTGTGCTGTCACTGATCATTGTCTCTTATCTTTTGTCAATTGTAAACTCGTACTTTAATTCCACGTCTCCATCAAATAAGAAATTAGTGAGACCATACTTATTCGTTGAATCGCATTAGCAATAATGTAAGCATGATCTTGGATCGTAATGATCCTTATCAGCAAAAGGAGACGAGATGTCATGGTCTTGGATTCTCAGAACAACCACTAACAATTCAAATTTATGATTTAGACGTACTTCATTAATCATCTCTCTGACAAGTTTTTAAGCTCAAATTGTCGTTTTATTAAGTACTTGACAGCCGTACAAATTAATATTGCCTTTTTTATCAAATTAAATGGAAATACTAAAAATCTTGAGAAGAATAATAATGTCGGCATACCTTCATTTTTTCTTTAATTTTTTTATTCAAAGACATATTCTTATATAATTGGTGCTTAGATCTAATTTATGTTTTTGAGAAGGAATTGATCTTGGAGATAATTGTTAGTCCCCATTGTGAAGTTTTGAGGTAAGAGCTATTGTTACATGAAAATCGATTTAAGGTAATAGATAATTTGAAAATTCATTGTCATATATTCTGATGTTAACATTATCAGAAAGAATGTTATTTATTGTCAAGTTATTTCCAACGAATGTCATATTCATTGACAATGATTTTTTCGTCGACTTATTCGTTAAAATTTGTATTAATCATTACTAAATTTAACAAAATTTATAAGAAAATAAATGAATAATTATTGTCATATGATTCCTTGTGATAAATATAACAAAAAATACAAGATATCCGTTGCGAATTAAAAGAATCAATCAACGAAGAATATTCATTGTTATATATTTAACTAAAACATATATGCCAACGAGTATTGAATTCTTCGTTGACTAAGGTCAATTTTGTTAGAGTACATATATGAATATGAGTCCTTAATCCGTAGTTTACTTTTTTTTATTTATGATCTAATACTCATTGTGAGTTTAAAATCACCACAAGCTCAAGATTTAGTGAAAGGGTGTAGTTGCGAACTTGCAACTAACAATTAAGATCTACCTTTTGACAATGATAAAAAGATATAACAATTGATGTTATTGGACTTTAGTACCAGATTACTTTAACCTACTAATAGTAGGTCAAATCAATGTCAACCAACAAATCATGACACAATATTTGGTAGTATGTCAGTACAATTGAAACTAATTATTAAGATAAATGTTCAATTTATAGAGCAAATAAAATCAGGTGCTAATTTGATGTTGAAAAAAAATTATAAGTTAGCCTAAATGAATTGGTGGGAATAAGCTAAATTCTAAGACGTGTGAGGACATAAAAGAAGGAAGGTAAGGATGGGGTCATTAGAAAATTCCTTCAAGTGTATAAAATAAAGTAGGACCAAAGATGTCATTTTCCCTCCTCTCATTGTTTATGTAAGAGGTCCATGGTTGCAAAAGGCAAGACATCTTAAGCCACCCTCCATTTTAGGGAGAGCTTCCCTTCCACTTTGGAGCACATTCACTTAAGAAAATGAGCATCCTCCATTTATATTATGGTTTTAAGCATATATTCGCATCTATTTCATGGATAAGTTCTCATCCATAATTATTGGTGCAAATATTGTTAGTTTTTTGGAGAAAAAACTAGGAGGTCGTCCGGTTGAGGTATGGTGATATAATACCTCATTGGCTTTGTCCTTCAAGGTTCTTAATTTTCTGAGGAGTGTTCAAATTTCTTGACAAGCATATGAATCGAGTACAAGAGTTATGGTGTTAACTTGGTCATTTATATTGAGTTTAATATGATAATATGCCAGTTCAAAATGATTAAGCAAGTATTGATGTTCTCCATTTCTATGTTTTAGTATATTACTAGTTATGTGATATAATAAATAACTAAGTAGAATACTAATCAATCATGCTAAAAATATGGTAGAACTTCCCTCTCCATCGTTCCCATGTCACCTCCGACGAGCTCCATCAAAGCAGAACAGTACATGTTCCCTCTTTCAACTCCCTCACATGCGTACCCCCATCACTTGGAAACCTCCATTTTTTGCTCCAATAAAAAACGAATTTGTAAAATAACTAGCTAGTTATGTAATATACCAAACAAATAAGTAAAATACTAACCAATCATACGAAAAACATAATAATAATTGCATGCAGTGAAGTAACATGGCGGTAGCTTCCCTTTCCATCGCTCTCATGTCACTTTTGTTGATCCGTGTTGTTTCCATCGACTACCATGCAACGTCATCCTCCTCTGCACCATCCTCCTCCTCCACATTGTGGCTAACGCCCTCTACGTGTCAACATCCACGTCATCATCCTCCTTCAGGTATTCGCTTGCATCCTCGGTGTTGTTGTCCTTCTCTTGGTCGCCACCCTCCACATCGCCACCTCCATACCAGTACCATTGTCTAGGTTGTCATCCTCTTCCATCATCCACAACGAATTTCAAAAACTGAATTTGCAATGATAATGAAGAGAAAAACGAATATATTTTTTACATTCTAGATATAGAATATGTCAAAAAGATTATAACAGATTTGTATTCAATAAAATAATTTAGATAACAAGTCATTAATTAATGGTAATCATCGGATTAATTGGGAACGGATGTGATGGATGGCTTTCCATATATACAAGAAGGATCCATCTCATTGGAAATTTATTACACACACTAACACAGTGTGTGTGTGTGTGTGTGCGCGCGCGCGCGTGCGCGTGCACGCGCGCGCGTGCGTGCGTGCGTGTGTGTGTGTCTAGGATTTCCTTCCAATAGGATGTGGTCATATTGAGTTCAGGAAGGCCGTCCTTTTTTGTAAAAAAAGCATGATGACTTAGTAGAATACGTATACCGTTTGTATTATAACGTGTAGTTTTAATGTTTGTATTATAATGTGTAGTTTTGTGTAAGGTTTTGCATTTATAACGTGCAGTTATAATACAAATTGTATATGTATTCTACCAAAGTGCTCATGTTTTCTACAAAAAGTGGTGGTCATTCCTAAACTCGAGAAGGATGCATCCTATTGGAAGGTCCCTCTATGTGTGTGTATGTGTACATGTGTGTATGTCAAAAATTCCCTCATTACGTTCACCCTAGCATGTGTTCTCTATCAAACTTTCCAGCTTCAAGTTCTTTGATTAAAGAGATCTTTTTTCTCTTTCACTATGAGTTGGCTTTATCGTCAACCCTAAGGGTGGGGACAAGTAACAAGATAACAAAATGTTTCAACATTAATTTTGGTGATGGATCATTCAAAAAATGGAGTGTAAAAGTGATGAATCTACTATTCTCATTATTTATTCTTTTATTTTAAGCTTTATCTTTTAGCAGAAACATCTATAAATATATGTAAATACAATAAATTAACCTTGTACAGGTCTTTGTTAATATTGCATAATTAACTCATATTTTCCAAAAATAAAAGAATAAAGAAAAAAGAAAAAGAATGATGAATTTAGAATAAATACAGAGTGACCCAAACCTAGAGAGAAGGTCAAACCTTGGTCTGATCGACAAGGACTATAAGTAGGGGGAGATAGGGTACATTGTAGATAATACCTATACAAATAAATATTTATATTTATTTTACATTTTGTGAATACCATGTTACTTTTGAATAGTTATATATAGACCTAATAATAAAATAAAAATAAAAATCAGAAAACATAAAACATAAAATGAAATAAAAATAAAATCCACAATTCATTGTACAAAAATCACGTGTGTGTGTGTGTATATTGTATATATTACCTATTTATTCAATACCTTTATTCAAATTGTAAAAATCAAATAAAAATCATTTTGTATTCATCAAATTATTTTGTAAATAAAAAAATATAAAATAAACTTATTTTAGTAAAAATAATAAAATAAAATATATGTATATAATATATATGTATATTGTATCTGCGTATAATACACTATATTGTATACATTGTAAATATGATTTTATAAAAATAGTTAAAAATCACAAAAAAACTAGTTTATAAAAAAATAAGCATTTTTCATTTTCTTTATTTTTATTTTTATTTTAAAATCATTTTCTATTTTATATTCATTATTCTTTCAATTTCTAGCTTGGAATTTTCCTATTGGTCCACGTAGGATTGTTGACCTCGATCAACCCCTCCTTCCAACTGACCCAACCCAACTCCACCTTCACCGGACTTGTTTTCTCGCCATTTTCCTAAGCTGCATAGACCTCCATTTACATCGATTCTTGCACCCGATGTTCTCTTAGGATCCATCATCTTCACAGATCCCTTAGAGCAGCCAGATCGCCCTAGAGTTTCGTGCCTCTCCCTAAATCTTCTAGACCCTAGGGCACCTCTATAAAACCTCTCCTCTGCCTCCCGAGCTCAGTAACTCGTCCCTCGCACCATTATTTCTCCTCTAACACCTCCAGCATGGTGACAACCTTATATAGGTCCTTTTGGGAGCTCGGTTGGGAGCAAGGTAGCACGTAGCTCATCGCGTGGCCGGAGTGCCACCGCGACCAGCCTCTTGCACCTTTCGCAGCTCGGTTGAGGCAATAACCTTGACCTCCACCTCATCTGAAGCTCCTATGTCTATCAGCACCTTCATGTATTACTTATTCCCCTTGCATTTCACATTTCAGTTCAATCTTTCAATATCCACCGTCGCTAGTTCATCGGATCCAACCAGTTGGTCGAGGGCCCGTCACGTACATCTATCTGCACAGATCAACTTCTCTACTCGCCGTCATCCTTCCTATACAACCGGACCCCCTTAGACTTACTCATCAAAGCGAGATTAAGGTAAGTTCTCCCTCTCCCATGTACGTCGGATATCGAACACCACCCACCATCGCTTCCCTGGTTCTCTTTGTGAAATAATGTTGGACGGAGCTTCATCTCCGAGCCTGAAGTTTATCTGCAGGTTTAGACATGCACGGGAGCACCATTTGACCCTCCGACAGACTAGCAGAGCAACTTCAGGTGGTGGAGCACCATCACGTTGATCTGACCGTTCATCGCCTCATCAGAACTTGCCAATCGACACGGAGCATCCTTCTGAAGGTGTTGGGCCTCTTGGAGCATTGATCCGACCATCTGATCGCTATCTTTCGTCGATTGAAGATCCCCACTCACTAGTTCTTCCAGCAACCTTCCTTGCTGTCTGATCTAAAGAAGAAGCTCCATACTTGATCAGACCCATCTAATGATGCCCAGCTTTTCGACGTTTGATCAAAGTTGATCGCCCATCTGAGCCGCACGTCCCTCCACTTTTCTAGAGTCGTGAGATTGTCATATAACATCTCATCAGAGTCGTACATCAACGCCTCTGCCTGAACCGTCAGATCTTTTTGCAGAGGCACATCAGGGTCGTACGTCAAAGCACGCGTTCGGCATGCGCCTGAGGGTATACTTCACTTTTTATCATGTCTTTTATGTTATTTAGCTTTCGTCTAGTAAATAAATTATGTAGTTAAGAACATTTGAAGTTGGACCCCTATAGTTTATTTATTTGCATTTTAGTCCAGACGAGTTAGAGTCGCGTGTGTCCGTACATGTTTATTAGATATTTACGATATTTACCCTGAACTTTTCAACTATTATCGAATGATTGTTATGTTTTGATATTTGCATATAAGCCCCTGGGAACTGTGGGTCATGTGTGATGCATGTGCTTGCTGGAACAATTGCATATTTAGCCCCTGGATCTTGCTTGTTGTCTACTAGGCCCATAAACTTAAAATAAATACAAAAGGGTCCATGTACAATGTTTTTAATAGCATGTCTTCTGTTTAATGAAATAAATAGTAAATTATCCCTAAAAATTCTACAAAAATACCTTGTAGCACCTACTTGCATGTTGTTTGCATGGTAATTTTAGCTTGCCAAATTGCTTTAATTTTACTTTATTAAAAATTCAAAAACCCTTAAAAACGATCATGTTTGTCTTAGAAAAATTATAAAAAAATTGAAAAATCACCCAAAATTTCCATAAAAATTAGGGTAGCCGTATTTTAGTTTCTTTTAGCTCTACTATTAATTTTGCTTAAAAATACTTTACAAAACCATAAAAATTGCAAAAATCTTGAAAATATATAAAAATTATATAAAATTTTATAAAAAAATCCAAAAATAGTGATTTCAGCCTCTATTTGTAGATATTGACATATATTTTATCAAAATAATTACCTCTGGGAGTTTTAACATTTTATTTATTTTTAACTTGCAAATTACTCCTGGTTGTGCATTGTTTGTTATTTTTATCACTGTTTGATTTTTAGAAATTTATAAAAAACATTTAATATATATATATATATAAATTACCAAAAATAATATAAAACATATAAAACCAAAAAATGTTTTCATTGTTTCTGAGTATTCTTGACCTTTTAGAAAAATACAAAAAGAGTGTGTGTGAGTATTTTTATCCCTTGTGCTTATTTATTCTATATTGAAAAATAAAAAATTTGAAAAAAAATCACTAAAAAGGATTTTTATTCTTGAAATCATACTACTTAGCTCTTAACTGTGCTCCTTGTGTTTGACCATGGTCGCTATACCAGGTAAATAAAAGTAGCAAAATCGCTTACATTGATTGTTGATTTTAATAGTGGTTTAATTTTTCTCGTTGATTCGCTCGATTGATTTGGGTCACAACGACGCCTTAACTTCATACTTAACTCGAGTCAGTCAGTCGATCATCAAAAAGTGTGGATTGTGCATGGAGATTTATTGAGTTTGGAGTCAAATAAAAGCATTAAGTTTTTCCACAAGTGTGATATTGTTCATCTTAATAACCTAAAGACTTACATGCGCCTCTCCTTTCAGATATACCATCAATCAAGTTGATGCATTAATCAAGTTGATGCCACTTTTGCTTTTATCTGTCAGTAGGAATCCCATCCATGATAAAGAGTTTTATTCCAAGATACATTGTTGGAAAAAATTATAGCAAAGGTGCATTGGTTAGAATGTGGTCTTACGATTCCGCATTACATTCACACAAGTAACACTTGCATATCGAACTAATGTTTCGTTGGTATAACTTGTCTTGAAACCAACCAAAGGAAGAATGAACTCTACGGTGGAAGGGTTTCACCCACAAAGTCACGAAAACTGTATCTCATTTCATCGTGCTGGAAAAGAGCATAGATCTGATTATTTAGGGATCGCTCTCTCATATTTGTTGATCTTGATGGAAATGAAAGTGTATATGTTCCTTGTATATTTTCTAAATAAGTCTTCAAGGATCTAGTTTGATCACTAAGTTGTCTTCCAACCCTATTTTGTAAAGCATTCAGCTAGTTGTTTCTAATCGTTGGGGAGGATGAGAGTTATTTAACCATCCAATTATGTTTTGTATATATGACCAAAGATCACGGAATTACTATTTAATTTATTTTTCCATGTAGGTGTTTTTTTCTCATACCATGTTATTTAAAATACATCACTCATGTGTTAGTATTTTGATTGTGTACTAATGGTATCATTACTTTCATGATAACAAATCTTTGCAAGTACATATAGCTCTATAGATTTTCATGACAAACTAACTCCAAGTATGAAGCACAAAAGCTATGGACAAGCTCAAAGTTGTGGATAAAGTAAACAAGAAAGAAAGAAGACTTTTGCAATAGGCATATGTAAAAATCTCATATATATATATATATATAGGCATATTAAGTCCATGACCAATTCATCGATCAACCTTCTTGATATGATCAATCAGCAGCTTCTGATCGACCAACCTAATTGACTTGACTGATCATTACTGATCGACCAGCCCACTTAACTTGATCGATCACCTTTGATTGAGCGACTGCATTTTATGTTCGATCACAATTTGAATGGAAACCTCAAAAGGCTATATTATTATCAATCACCTTCCTCTTATGATTGATCATATGTATCAAATTTTGATTATTTCTTTCCGGATTTGTTTTCAATTGCTAAATTTTTGAGAGCTCATCACCCACCACTATAAATAGGACCCTTGACCCATTGTAGAGAACACAATCCATGGCAAGGACTCTCTCTCTCTCTCTCAAAGCTCTATTTGAGGCTATCTCTGATTCTCTATCGCTCTCTACTTCAAGATCATATCTTGATAGCCAGTCATCTACATGTTTGGTTTGCAATCCAATTATTTACTACAACATGCATTTTCTTAGCCTAATTATTCACAATGTATATATTCATATTTTAGACTTTATACATTGTTGTAATTTTTACTTTATTGCATACTCTAACACTCGATGTTTGATCCAAGGTATATAAAGGACTTGGTGTTGATCCAAGTTGTGGGAAAGACTTTGGTTTGTGGTCCAAAGCACATGTAACCGCTTGAGTTATCTGCTGGGAAATAACTCGAGATAGTGAAATAGTTGATTGACTCGGTCAATCAAGAAATCTTAAGTCAAGTGACTCATGTTGTGGCTTTTACTGAGTGGGGTTACCATGTTAAAATCCTTATCTCTTGTGGTTGTTCATGTTCTATGGATTGATTGGTTATATATGTGGTGATTATTATGTGTTATCTATTTGTTGACCATAACAATTTGTTTAGTGATCCACAATAACTTACATTTGGTGTTCGCATAGAGAACATGACTAAAATCCATGCATATGATCACCATCACCAACATCAATGAAGGACAATCTACGGTAAGACCTCCATTGTTTGATAGTACTAACTTTCCTATTGGAAGATTCGTATGCAAATTTAGTTGCAAAGCATGGGATATGATATATGGGACATTGTCGAGAGTAAATATCAAAGGTCCAAGGGAATCATCACCACCAACAAGGACAAAAAGATGTCAACAAACAACTTTAAAGCGATGAACAATTTATTCTATGGATTAAGTACGGAAGAATTCAACAGAGTATCCATGTGCAAATCTGCCTACGAAATCTGGAACAGACTCACCGTAACATATGAAGGTACGTCAAAGTTGAAAGAAAGTAAAGTTAGTCTATTATAACAAAGATATGAACTTTTCATAATGAAAGAAGGAGGAGTATAATGGAGCTCGATTCACAGAAATTGTGAATGCACTCTAAAATTTGGATGTCGAGATAAAGGAAGCAGTTCCCGTCAAGAAGCTTCTCAGATCACTTATTGTAAAGTGGAGGACCACAACCATGATGATCAAGGAAGCGAACAATACTGATACACTTCCTTTGGATGAGGTAAACATAAATCCCCTTACTTATGAAGTTGAGAAGGAAAGGAAATAAAAGCTGGTGCATATCCAAATGATCTAGTAGCTTCAACCTCCGGTGAAGATAAAGAGGAAGAAACTGCTTTCATTACTTGCCATTTCAAGAACTATTTGAAGATGCAACATGAATTGAAGAGAAAAAGGAAGGATGCAAAATCAACTATTTGTTACCATTACAAAGAAAAAGGACATATCATATGGAAATGTCTTCTTCTCAAGGCAACAAAAAGAGATGTTCATATAAAAAGAAAGTGTCTCACAGTATTTCAAGAGATCTTTGATACAAGCGATGATGAAGTCTATGTTAAATTTGTTGCCAATCACGATTCCAATAAAGAGGAAGACAAACAAGACGACAATGAGGTAAACTTATCTTATGATGACTTGTAATACCCTAACCCCCAATAATAGTCCCACACCTAAAACTAACAAAGTGTGGGTGTGGGTTATAAGTTGTGGTGATTACTACTTGACAACTTGGGTTTAAGCAATTTTGGTGGTTGTCAATGGATCCATCTGGAGTCGATCCCAACAAGTTGTCAAGGCTAGTTTTCTCCGTTAATGGACCGGGAACCTAAGTTCGGGACAATACAAATGGTACCAGAGCTAGAGTTCCTTTGGGCATAGGATATCCACAACTGATAGTGACTTAGTATTCGATGAATAGAGTAAAACCTAGGTATTACATGCAAGTTGAACCTTTGATTTTCTAAATCAGGTGACCCACCATTGTGGAATTATGGTAATAAACAACGAGTCGTCACCAAAAAATGAGGTTGCTAAGGACACACAACAATAATTACTAAAGTTGATGATAATTATAATTCAACAGTGAAAGTATCATGCATATAGCTTTGGTGGATTTATATTGAAGGCCTTCATTCACAACAACACATTTATCTTGAAGGATGAATGTGCAATGGAGAAAGAAAAGCATTGGATATAAGAGATGTATGAAACTAAGTTCCATATATAAGTGATGGATAAATTTAGGCATAAAATACAAGAGAAAAAGGACCTTTGAAGCAACCGATTGTCGTGAGGAGAAGAATATAATCTTTCACGATTTTACCTAAAGGATAGATAAAAAAAGTGATGGACCAATGAAACGAAATCAAGCTTTTTCTGCTCTTAGGTGGTATGATCGTGTTGAACTATCAATTGACTGCACATTCTTGAGAATGTCAATGATGCTAAGAGATCGAAATTATTAATAAATTGGTTTAAGAGTATGCAATAAAGTTATGGAGTTGAAGAAGTATGAAAAGTGAATGTGTACATTAAGAAGAAAGTGAACTGCTAGTTAAGTATTACACCACATAGTTAGTTAGTACTCGGTTTATAAGCTTCTCAGTTACAACTTGAATATTTAGATGTTTTCAGATTTTTCCGGATGCGTTCTAAATGATTGTTCATGATTTCTTCTTATAGGCAAATGGATTTCATAATTGATGTTATTTCCAAAAAATAGACTTATTGAAAACTCCTTAGAAATGACATGTGATTATGGAGTTGTCTACAAGTTCCATTCGATAACACATTTTTTTATAACTCAATGTTTCTCCATAGGAAACACTTTTTCACCATGTAAAAAAGAAAGATTGATCACACAATCTATACGTTGATTAGTGAACTATGGACAAGATGACTATGAAGTATAAATATCTAGTGCTTTGTATAAATGTTTTATTCCATGTTTTTGAGGTGAAGATATCTTTTCTAAAATTAGTCCAAGTACGAGTTATCATTGACCCTTAGTAAAAGAAGATGGCATTGCAGCAATAACTTCTAGAATAAGACATTTCTAGAATAAGCAATAGCTTCTAGAATAAGACATTTCTAAAAGAAGATGACATGCTACCTCAAACATTGATGGTAACTGTGAAAACAAGATAAATTTGCTCGGTTTCATTTGTTTAATCTTAGAACAGACTTTTTCATAAAAGCTTACTCTATTAAGCTTTTGATCGTTTGGAGAATAAGCACTGGAATAAGAGATCAATTCTCCGCGTGATACAATTCTCAAGAATACATACGGCTATTCTCATCCATATCTCGTTATTTCGCCTTATTCAACCATTATTCATATCTTTATTCCACCTTATATACTCTTATTCCACTTTATTTTCCTTATTCCTATCTTTCTAGTCAAGCAAAGAATAAACCTTTATTCTCCTTATTATCCATTCTTATTCCTATGTATTCCCAAACCGAACACCCCATTAGTATATGATTACATTTTCTCATCTCACATGAGTCTACCTTCAACCTTTGGATTCTGAACACTTTTTGTTACAATTTCGAAAGAGGAATCAAGAAGATGGCATGTAGGGAGGGACTAGTGTTGATCATCTTTCTACGACTAGAATGTCACGAACTTCCGGACCGCAATCAAGGAATATTGGCACTGACACCTTGATGGATTCGAACCCAATTGAAGCAGTTGACAATCACCCAAAGTGCTCAAGTCCAAGTTGTCAGGTAGCAATCCGCACCATATATAAATCACTCCCACTTGGTCAGTACTAAAGGTGGGATTATGTTCGAGGTGTTACAATGGCTAATTATGTTACAATGCCATAAATGAAACAGTAAAAGACTTTACTCAAATGAATACTAGTAACTAACAATCTGAGAGAGAACAAAGAGCAAAAGTTGGATTAACAAGAGAAATCAGTGAAATAGCATAAGTAGGCAATTCCATGGTTGAAAATATAGCTTTATTCCTTGAAAATCTCAGACTGTTATTTGAGGTGAAAAATGTGAAAGTTCTGTCTGAAACTCATGTTACCCACTTGTAATTTACCCTGGGATAACCTTGTTACAAGACAAATTCAGCTACACGAGACATATTAGGCTGAAGTTACAGGTAATTGTAAAAAGAGAAAGGAAATGTTCATACCTTTCTTCAGTGAAAGTTATCTACAGCTAATGTTTTTAACCCACCAGCTCAACCTATGGATTCAACTTTCATACAGATTGCATTATTTGCGATACTAGTATGAGGAACTCCGTTATACTCCCCAAGTTTGTACCAAAAGGGTTCTTAGGTTATCAAAGAAAACAATCTACATACTTTGCTGAACCTAGTATAGTAGTATGCGTAAACATTCACAACTTGCGACTGTGAATCAAAATATTTGCAAAAAGCCAAAGATGGAGAAAATGGGCAAATGAGAATCCCTCTTTCCTGAGGTTTGCGATTTCAGGTTACAAGCTAAGGCACTGATCTACATATATGCAAAATATGGTAAGGTAAAACCTTGTGTGGCTTTATTCACTTGTACTTGTCCATTATCCGTCTAGCTTCTTCCAATGCATCTTCATCCGAAGAATACGAGCCCCCGTCTCCACGAGGTCGTGGTGCCTCATCCGCGTTAAGGGTTATAAATATAAAATATATGAGTGCCATCACGGCCTGCCAACCAGGGGTTAAATAGTTAGAATAGGCTCAAATAAATGCACAGGTTCAAATATATGTAATTTCCATAACTACATAGAACAGGAAATGTATACTGCCCGACAATGAAATGTGAAACACAAAAACTGTAAAAATTATATTCACTTAGAATTTATTGTAATGATGCAATATCAATGCATGAATCAACAGTCATATTCAACTCCAACATGTAGCTTTGTTCAATGTTCCAAATACATGATCAAACACTGAGAGCAGACCTTGAAAAATAAAACAATTGCCGGGTTTATAAGAAATTGTTAAAAAATAGTCGCAACCAAATAGTTGCGCTCAGATATTGTCACAAATAGGAAGCAAAAATTAGATGATACTATCTTGCCATTTTAGTATTTATTTGTCACAATTAAAGAATCACTGAGCGAACCTATTTATCTCCAAGGATAAAACAACCGGGGCTGGGACATCTGTCATCTTTTTATCAAATTTCATTTTTTGACCAATGAATCCGGTCCCTAATTAGCCCGCTTTGACATATGTACTCCGTCACATTCTGTTTCTGGAGATTTTTACACCCATAGTCTTTTGTACTTTCATACTTATGTAATGAAACAATTATAATTACATTTCTGTCATACATGTAGAATTTTGGCGTTATTTTGGTCACTGACTCAGTCACCTCTTGAGGTTACTCAAACCTGACAACTCCACCACCCCCCCCCCACCTTTGTCGGACATATAATCAATGGTGACCGTGATGCGACATGTCAACAGATTTGAACTCCCTGATGTCCAACAATGGAGGGAGAGAACTCATGATGCATGGGTCAAAATGGGTTTCTTGTCGAGGAATCAAAGGTCAGAACAGCGGCGTGGAGGGAGGTTGTGACGGCAACAAGGGTTGAGGGAGATGTGGTGGTATTGGGCGACACCAGAGGAATGGAGGAGAAGATGTAGTGGTGCCAGGCACGAGGGAGGAGTAGAACAAGGTGTGGTGGTGCTCAGCACAAGAGAGGTGCGAAGGGGGAGATGTGGTGGTATTGGGCGCCAAAGTTTTGATGGAGGAGGATGCGGAAGAGAGCATAGTAATATAATTGGGACATGTGATACAGGGAGAAGAGTAAATTTGTCAAAATCTAATGGAATCCATCAAAATCTACGGTAAAGGATGGATGAAGGTTAGCCCATGGTTATGCTACGTAAGGGTTAACGATTATCCATGGTTCTACATGTAATTTGTAATTATAGAGTTCGGCGCATAATTATGAAAGTATAGAGGGTATGTGTGTATTGTGTTTACTCTCATAGATCAGACAAAACTCAAACGAATATGGATAAATCGATCCAAAACTCAGACGCAACTTTCTGAAAACCACCCTATGAAGACGACAATTTGTAAATATAAACTTGATGGAACTAAACTTCATTGTTTTTAGCTAGAGGATGGTCGTCCAACGTGAGTTGTCCAGAATCATTCATTATCATACAAATGTAACAAATGCAACATTTTACATGAACAGCTGGCATCGTCATTGCGAGGCCACTGCTCGCCACTCCAGGCCATGCGTAGAGATCCAGCCCACCGCCGCCGAGGTTAGTGCAAGTCTTGCACCTACAGGAGACCCACGCAAGTCCCCTCCACCATTACCGAAATTCGTGTGGGCCTCACCTTCACCGCCACAGCTCCTGCATTTAGCGTAGGGCTGCTGTAGCCTCCAACAGTAAGACCATTCACAACGTCAGATGCAAGTGTACTCACAATAAAAGGTTTGTGCACGTACTTAACATAAAACCATCACATTCCTTTCGTTTCAAATGACCCAACGAATCACGAGTGGGAAACTTCTGTCCCAGTGCACCTATTCACACAATCTGAAGCTTACCTACAAAGCCTCAACACCGCTCGTGATAATTCATGAGATTTCTAGCTCTCTCCAAACAGCCAACTTAACGAACATGAGAAGAACAAGCGGTCTACAGCTTCCTCCCCCAGATATCACACTAGACACGCACTGTCATAGAACTAAACCAGGACCACGTACTTGCTTGCAGTCACTGGAACTCTCAGAATATTATCAACTATTCTAAAAGGCCAGAGCTAACTGTCTTTCCCAAGTGCGATCAAGGCAGACTTTGTTGCTCAGCACTGAAAAACGGAAATACAGCTCACTAAAAGGTGACAAGTAACACAATTAGATTAAGCAGGAAACCCCAAGCAGAGGTTAGGGTGATGCAATCAATAGAATCAAGATCCATCAAGGTGAGTTGTCGCCTTTAATCGGCAACATGGGAGGCTCAAGTCCATAGCATGAGGCAGATAATGTGATTGGATATATATATATATAGAGAGAGAGAGAGGAGAAACTTCAAATGAGAATGGGGCACACCACCCTTATGGTGAGCCATCAATCTCAACCATCTATTTTGAATCACGGCTGATAAAAATGATGTATTAATTGTATTAATTTAATGATAAGAAACCAATTTTGGTCATTTTCCCTATTCTAAAAATAGAATGTCACAATTATGTGACCTCATTTATCTCCATCTCTCTTTCTATCACTCTCTCTAGGCGATGGCATGGAGATCCCAGTAGAGCAGCGCTACCTGGAGATCTGGAGAAAGCACCAGCATGGAGATCCTGGTATAGCAGCCCAACCAGATCTGGAGACGGCAGTCTGGAGATCTGGAGGTGTGATATAAATGAGCCCTTCATATCTCCTCGCCGCATCAATCAGATGCCCCTCCCAATCCAAATTTGCATTCTCCTCGTCAACGGCTTCCAGATCAAAGGGATTGGAGGGGTACCGGACAATCCACACCTCTTTGCTACCGAAACCCTAACCCAGCGTCCTCGCCCCGTCATCCCTCTCCTCCGACCACCACGACCGCGACCCCTCCTCCCATGGATCTTTAGAATGGAGGAGGCGATGGAGGTGCTTGGGTGCGATCAGGTCTTGTCTGAAGGTGATAGTTCATGTAACAACGGAGTTATTATGGATTTGATATGTACTTGTCAATTTGCATATTGATCCTACATGTAGTACGGAGCTCAGATATGACAACTGGACAACCATACAAGAGACAACAATCACATATTTCATAAGCACACGAAGCATGTAGAGGGCATCATTGCTTACTTCCATTGTGATTTCAGAGGACCGGACTGCTGATACATTCACCAAGGCACTTGCTCGTATTCAGCTTAAGAGATGTTGTAGCAAGCTGAGCGTATTATATATATATATAGGAGAAACTTCGAATGAGATGGTAGCTCACCATTTCTATGTAAGCCCTTAATCTCATCCTTCTATTTTTAGTCTTGTGGTTGAAACTAATGGCATGTGATTTTATAATTTTAATGTTTAAAACCACATTTTGGTCTTTTGTTAGATTATAAATATAGAATATGAAAATTCTCTCTCTCATGGTGGCGGCGGTAAGATTCCCACCCCGACGGCAAGTGGTGAAGCATGACAGCTTGGTGGCGGATGCAGCTTCTTCATCTGCCTGGGTGCAGTCAGATTGTGTCCGAAGGTAAACCCAGCGGCAAGCGGTGACGCGCAGTAATGTGGAGGCGATGATAAGATCCCCACTCATACTTCGATGGCAAGGCAGTATGGAGGCAGTTGCAGCTTCTTCCTCCGTTTAGACACGCCTAGATCATGCCAGACGACAAGCCTGACAGTGAGCGGCGGCGCGCAATAGTGTGGAGCGTAGAGGTGGCGGCAAGATCCCCACCCCTACCTCGACAGCAAGCATCGAGTGTGGAGGGTTGCGGTGCGCCCTAGAGGAGGGGGTGCGGCTGTGAGGTTTGAGTTTTGATAGGTTTCATTTGGCGGAAGGTCTTGCAATGTGACTTTCTCAACGACGGTTTATTTCATGTTGTGTGGTATAATAATTTATATAATTGGCATTATACTTTACATATTGCCTCATTGATTTCACAAATAGGTTTATTTATTTTTTACATGTTTCCATCAAAACGATGACTCATACAACAAAAAATTGGGAGCACATGATCGAAAGAAGGTTGAAGCAAGTTTCCAAAGTAATAGAAAATCAATTCGGATTCATGTCAGGTCACTCGACTATTGAAGCTATCCACTTGTTGAAGAGAACAATTGAGATTTATAGAGCTAAAAGGAAGAACATCCGTAAGATTTTTATTGATAAGGACTATAATTCAGTCCCATAGGAAATATTGTGGAGAGTTTTGGATAAGAGACAAGTGCATGTCATATACATCAACCTTATAAAGGATATGTAATATGAGGCATCATCTTGTGTACGGATCTAGTCGGAGAAGACTGGCTATTTTGACATCATCAACGATATGCATCAAGGTTCATATTTGAGTCTATTCCATTTTACTTGATTATGGACGAGTTGACTAGTCACATTCATGATGAGTTACCTTGGCGTACGTTGTTCACCGATGATATTATGTTGATTGATGAAACTAGAGATGGAGTAAATGAGAAGCTTGAGGTTTGGAGAGATACTTTAGAGACTAAAGGATTTCGTATAAGTAGGATTAAGACTAAATATATGAAGTGGACGTTTGATGGAAGCAATGGTGAAGGAATCGACATGAAGATTGGAGATGATAACATTCAGAAGAAAGATTCTTTCAAATACATGGGATCTATTTTATAACATGATGGGAAAATAGAAGGAAATATTATTCATAGAATAAACATCGGTTAGCTAAAGTGGAGAGGAGCATGTATGGTTCTATGTGATAAGAAAACTATTTGAAAATCAAAGGAAAATCTTACAAAGCAGTCGTAAGACTTGCTACGCTCTATGGATCTGAATGTTGGCATGTTAGACGTGTGCAGAATGACGACATCAAAAATGAAAATGCTAAGGTGGATATGTTGTCATACTCGAAAATATCGAATCGAAATGATGTAAGCAGAAGGAAAGTTGATGTAGCTCCAATAAAGGATAAGATGAGAGAAAACCGCTTAAGATGGTTTGGTCATTCGCAAAGGAGGCCGGCTGATGCACCGGTTAGAAGATGCGAGATTTGAGATGTTGAGTCGGCTAAGAGAGGACGAGGACGACCTAAGAAGTGGTAGAATGAGATTATCGGAAGAAATCTTAGTTATTTGGATCTAAGCCCGAGAATCACCCAAGATAGATTCGAATGGAGGCAAAGAATCCATTTAGTCGATCCTACTTAATATGGGAAAAGTCTTTGTTGTTGTTGATGTTCTTTTTCTGAAAAAAATTATAAATTACTAACAGACTTTCTATTTTTGCAAGTGACCATACAAATTTTACAAAGAGAGAATGAATTTGACAAAGGAGCATGAATGTTGCAATTATGACATGTTATATAAAAATATTTACGAAAAAGAACGCAAATTTTATAAAGGACTGTGAAAATATTGCAAATCATCGATGATGTTGCCTTTTCCATGAGAGTTTATGCACCATGTTATAAAAGAATGTTGATAAAAAAAACATAAAAACTAACTACTATATTGATATTCTGCAATTCATTTTACAAAAAAACAAACTTTATAAAAGAATATACTCATTTTACTTGAAACTATTAACGTATTAACAAAAATACAAAAATGAAAATTATATCTACAAAACCCATTGGAGTTCACAAATATATGGTTAAACCCAATTCGCTAAGAATGAAATCGAAAATTAATAAATATCAGTATTATTGAAAAATACCAAATCTAGACAAGCTTAAAATAGTAAATCAAAGCTCTTAAATGAAATTCAAATTTAATGAATTGAGATGACGAAAATACCCTTTTGGATACATTTTGGAAGCACCCGTTGGATCGAGATCCAATGGATATCGTTGATGGCTTACAATGGAAATGGTGAGCCCCCACCTCATTTGAAGGGGTCCCTTCCCTCCCTGCATCAACTTAAGGGAGAGTAGTTGAGTTTATCAGTTGTACCCTTGGAAGGTTATTGTCTTTTTTCTCTTTCTATCATATACACCTTGATCCTAGGCGCTCCTTATACAAAGTGGACTAGAGATGCATCTCTCAATTAAAAATATTGAAGACTTCCCCATCCAATTTGGTCCATTGGACAGAAAAAAAGCATTGCTTTAAGACATATATTCAAAAGGAAAGATACCTATCCAAATGACCTTTCTAATATGTATGAATATGAGGAATGATATCTAGGAATCACTTTTTGAGACCAAAAAAGGGGGAAACACGCTTTGGTGTCAACCCCAATATATTAATTATCTATAATAAAAAAAAGTACATATTACAAAAGCGAAGAAATCCGCAGATGCTTGTAATGGACATATACATTCTCAAAATAAAAACGTTGGCTAGCAAAAAGTGCATCATTACACGCCAACTAAATGGCCCACAGCACCGCCACCTAAATAAGAATCTCCTTTCTTTGTCGAGCTCGTGCCTCAAAAAAAAGAGGAGCAAAAGGAATCAAAAGTATGAGCACATAACCAGTCCAGACCCACCTTTTTCTGTGCTAATGTATGATATCAAGGAATGATAAATTAGAAGTAAGAACCTTTTTCTAAGCATGTAATTATTATTACCATCATGATTGAAGAAATTAATCTTGTACTCAAGTTTAAAAAAAACTCCAATGAAAAATTAAAAAAATCTTTGAAATATATTAACCATGCACACCCATTTAGAGAAACAAGACAAAATGTGGATTTAGGGTCAAACAATATTGATACGAGTATGATTTGGAATTCCACTTTACTCAATAACTAGGACTAGAGTGCCTCCCCTGCATATGTTCCCATGTGAACAACTCTACAAGGAAACGCATGGTTAAGATGATTATTAGTGACAAGAGCATTCTCATTGAACTTTTAATTTTCACTATCCACGACACCTATGCTCATTGCTAAGTGTTGAGAGACATATTTATCTTTACGTGTTTTATGTATTTTCCTTTATTATTGTCTTTATTATATAATTTGCCCAATGATCAGAAAGGCGGCCTAGGCGGCCGCATATGCGTACTCGGGCAACCAAACGCCTCGAGTATTTAATATGCGGGCATAAGGCGGCCAAAGCGCATATGCGCCCGAGTATGCCGCAGATGCGGCCGACTTTGTAATAGAGTTCCCACCCCAAAATTTATGGATTTCTTTCTGCGGAAATCGTAAAGCCACCTTTTCTGTTCTCCTTCATAGCCCAAGCGCTCGCACGACAGACCCCTCTCGCACGAAACGATCTCTCTCCTTCCGAACCCTAGCGAAGGAATCTCCTCCACCCTCGAGTTGGCTCCTTCCTCGAGTTGGCTCCTTCCTCGAGCCCTAGCGAAGGAATATCGCACGATCAGAAAGGCGGCCCAGACGCAAGTTGTTCCTTCGTGCGCAACACGACGCATCTGTCGCCTTCTTAAGAGGCATCTGCCGATGGCGACGCGTGCTGGTGCTTCTCCAGAAATTCCCATTTCCGCCGGCGCGACGCAGGTAACCATTGAACATAATAGATCACTAACTTTCGGTATTTTTTGTTTAATATCATCTTTTATTGTTTTGAATCTGATTTTAGTGTTGTATTATTGTGATATCACAACACATCAGTAATGTTTTGAATCTGATAACCAGGAGTATATCAGTGTAGTATAATTGTGATAATTGTTTATGGGATTATCTGGAGTTTACAGCAGTAATGTTTAATCCTGGAGTACAGTGTCGAATGTAGAATCCTGGAGTACATCCTGGAGTTTACAGTAGTATTGTGATAATTTCATTTGGAATGTAGTATCCTGGAGTAACGTTTAATCCTGGAGTTTACAGTAGTATTGTGATAATTTCATTTGGAATGTAGAATCATGGAGTAATGTTCAATTGAGTGATTTTGTAATGTTTCTGTTAAGTTTTGTTCTCTTCCCTTTTTTATATGTTCTCATTTCTCTACACCCTCTTTGATCGTTGGGATTCCTCTTTAAGTTGCATAATGACATTGTTTTAAGAGTATGACCAAGAGACTGAATGACTTGATTTTTGTGAAATTCAACTCAAAATTGAGGGAGCAACAATCTCAGAAGGGAAGAGACCCATTTGTTTCTAAGGATAGGTCGTATGTAAGTAAGTGGATCGGACAAGAGGAGGACGAAGAAAAAATGTTTCAAGGCTCAGGACTAACTTGGAGTTTGGTGGCCGAGGCAAGTGGAGCAGATGAATTGATGCAGCATAGGAGGAGCCAAAGGAACATGGATGCATTACCAAGTGTGGAGGAAGAAGAATTTATCACGGATTCAGACACTGACAACGATGATGAAATTCCTCATGTTGTTTTTGACGATTTAGATTAGGAGTCTGATTATTTGTATATGAACTATGAACCTTTTTAGAGCTGTTATGAACCTTTTTTGAGTTGTCATAGATATTTTGTTATGAATCTTATGATTAGTATTGATATTAGGGTTGAAAATCTTCACATTCTAATACCTACATTTTTAAAATATAAAATGTCTAGTATTTGAATTTATTATTATATTGCTAATTATTTTTAATTAAAATAATAGAAACCGCATAGTCCGCATATACTTGCGCCTGCCCGCTTACTCGCTTCAGACCGCCTGATCGAACGAATACCGCATACCGACTTTCTGAACCTTGAATTTGCCTAACAGGGTTTCTCCTCTCTATATAAGAAAATCGTATGACCTCATGGATAAGCAATTCTTTTTTTCCACATACTATCAGAGTGATGATCCTAGACCGGATCCTTGTGTTGCCCTAGGACTCTCCCCACCCGCCAGCCTCCATCTCCCATCTCGCCACCTTTGTGTCGTCATCACCACCGAGACTCTGTCGTGCCGCACCGCACCCCCTCACGGCCTCACCTTCTTGCATGTGGACCCTAGCATCGTCGCTGCCTCGCCTGCAGGGTGCAGCAACCACCTAGAGGCACCGCCATCTCTCCTGCAAGACTCTTGTGGCATAGAAGCTACCTCTTGTGGGGTTGTTGACTCCCATTGGCAACCACGATCTTAGCTATAGACCTCCCTTGCCGCCCGCAGGCTTCCGTCATTGTGGTGGCCACCACCAACTCCTCCAATGGTTGCCACAACCTTTAGGGGTCACCGTCATGGCACTAACTAGTCACCAAACTCTCCCAACGGTCTGATTTTGGGCCGCTTTTTGGTGAAATCAAACCTCTGTATTGACTCGTGAACCCTAGAACGCCCTCTCAGTCGATGGGAACGTTTATAGCATGAATATGCACACACAACCGCTTCCTCATTTGATTGTAAAGACACCTTCAGATCGATCTACAGCCTCAATGGGGTCCTATCCTGATCGTTTTATCATTATGCTAGAAATCAAGGGTGACTTTCTCTTGTTTGATGCCTTCAAAGGCTTGGGGACCATCGTGAAGATGAATGGGACCAATTACAAGATATGGTTCATGTAGTTTATGACCCCGATGCATCAATAACAAGGAACATAATCTGGCGCAGCCTGAGCTAACTGATAAGACGAGCGAATGCAGGATGACGCATACGTGTGTGTCTCGCTCTTTGGTACTCTCATCACAGAGATAATCAATGATATTTTGCATCAACCATTGCAAAGGCAACGTGGGATACATGTGTCGCTACCTATGGTCAAGCGAAGAATGGGACCAAGATTCTCTGGCTACAGTTTGACATCTTCAAGGCCAGATCAAATAATCATCATCTGCACTCATTCTACTCTTCATTTCGAGGCATGTTCGAGAAGCTGCACAATTTCATGCCAGTAACAACACCTACAAAGCAACATATGGCTTACAGGAACACTAAAATGGTTGGAGTTTTTCAGGCAGCTCTAAACCTTGGGTACGATACAGCATGCACTTAGCTCCCCCATCGATGCAGATATACCTCTGATGGAGGAGCTTACATCCGTCTTAGCAAGATCACGATCTCGTCCACTGCCACCACTCAGACCTTATCAACGATGACCGCATCCCGCGATAGAGGAGATACATCTCAGTTTAAAGGGCATAGTACCCATGGCAAAGGAGGTAAACGTCAACATGGTCCACGCACTTACTATCATCGGCATGGTCATCCAAAGGAGACTTGCTACATGAAGCATGGTTACCTCATGTATGCCCCTGTGACCGAGTAGGTTGAGCCTGCTACCACATATGCTCCTATTACTAATCATAAGTTGGGTGATATTGTCTCCCATATAAGGAAGATCGTACTCATATTGTCGCCACCACTAATACTCCTACAGGTCCTCCCCATGTTGTTGCCACTGTCAGAGCCTCTTCTAACACCTCGGATATAGAGCATATGCCCTTGCCAGTTGTTAAAAGGCAGAAATGACAAAGTGGATCGTGGATTCTGATACATCTCATAATTTGTGTGGAGACGGGGCTCGGTTCACATCGTAGAAATCTCATCATCTAGGTAGATCAATTGTCATTGTAGATGGAACTCGTTCCCCTATTACAGGACATGGGGAGGTCTGGTTGGCGTCGTCTATACATTTGCAACATGTGTTCATGCACCAGATTTTACGATGAATTTAATATCTATTAGTCAAATCACTAAAGATTTGCATTGTCGTGCTATTTTTTATCCCTCTTCTCTTGTGTTTCAGGAAATACTCACGTGGAGGGTGATAAAAAGTGGTTGTGAGCAAGGGTGTCTATACATACTGGTTCAATCTCCAGATGCGGGTGCTTCTTCCATTCATAATAGATCAATCTCTTCGTACAGGTGGCATCTTCGTTTTGACCACCTTCATCTGCAGAAGTTGTGCCATGTCCTCGCACAGATATCCTTTCACTCCACATTTTAGTGCGAGGCTTTCCAGCTTGGGAAGCATCATCGCTCTACCTTTCCTGATCATCAGAGTCGTAGTAGAGGTAGCTTATTTAAGTTAGTTAACCTTGATAATTGGGGTCCTGGTCGTGTTCCTAACCATCAATGGGACGGGTTCTATGCTATAGCAGTTAATGGTTTTTCTATACTGCCAAGGATTTTTCTTTTTTAAAAAATATGACGTTGGGTTTGTTACTCATTTTTTATTCATGAAATAAAGAACATTTTGGAGAAGGTAGGGAATTTGCTGATTCTGGAGAAGGTGGTGAAACCTTGGAAGGAGGGTCAATCTCGGTGATAGAAAGAGGAATGAATCTCGTGGAGACAGCCCCGGTTGGCAGTGAGAATCATGAGGAAGGATCAGAAATAAGAACGATGGATGAAGGACTCAAGACAGATAAGGCGTGAATTCGAGGTAGCGAGAATGGTAGGGGTTCAGGTGGATGGGGGTCCCCCACTATTTTCCAATGAAGTATTTAACTTGGAATGTGTGTAGGTTGGTCCATTCGGAAAAAAAAGGATGGTGGTTGACTCTATGCTTGCATCTCGGAAGGTGAATTTGGCAAGCTTACAGGAAACGAAGATTGACTCGTGGGATTCGATGTAGTGGAGTTCAACCTCTGGGCCTCATCTCACGAATTCAATGCCTCTCATATGATTGTAGCGGAGGGGGGATTGTGGTCGCTTGGAATGGTGACTTGTTTGAATCGGTGGACGAGGTGGTTTGAATATCGACCATGGCTAATTGTGGCATCGGTCTATGGAGGCACAGATAACTCACAAAATAATGTCTTATGGGTGGAGCTGCGAGAGGTGAGGAACAGCTTCTCCGAGGTGGATTGGATTGTCGGTGGTGATTTCAACATCACGATGTACTTGATTGATAGGCCATGCAAAAGAGGTGCACGGGATCATGGATCTGGACTGTTCGCCGAAGTGGTGGAGGAACTTGGTCAAGAGGCTTTCGATGCGGGTAATTTTTTTTTGAAGCCTAAAAAAAGGGGGAGACACTCAATGGTGTTCGCCCCAATATATTAAAAAAACTAAAAAGAAGAAAAAAACATACAAGATAATGATAGCGAATGTACAAAGATACACCACAACCCCACCAAAACAAAAGCGAACTACGGCCTAAACCACACTCCAATCATCCACAAGACGCGAACAATGAATAAGCACGTTGTCCCTGTAAAAGCGTTGACCTGAGAAGAGGGCCTTGTTCCTTCCCAACAAATCGACCCCAGACTCGCAATTTGGATCAAGACGTCCCTTCTTTCCCTATTCCTGTTAAGCACCAATGAGTCGCAGAAGGCTGTCAGGTCATCCGTTCTCACCCAATCCACATCCAGCTCTTGCAAATAAACTTGGAGGAGTTCGTCGTCTAGATCGTGGATTGATTGATTCCTTCTCTCGGTCGAGGCTCTAGAGATGTTCAGCTTGGTTTGCATTACCTCTCTCCCCTATTCGAGGTCTGATCATACGCTCATGTGTTTGGATACCTGCAATGGTAGAGGAGCATCCTCCTATTTTAGGTTCGAGCGTGCTAGATGATAGAGGATGGGTTTCACGATATGGTGGTATCGTTTTGGACTAGCTTGGACGTGAGTGGCTCAACTACTGTAAGACTCTTTCAGAAGCTGAAGTCAGGCAGATGCTGGTCGAATTCAGGAAGGAGTCTCGCATTGCGCAGGAGCAACGGAGAAGTGAGGCAGGTGGAGATGGTGAGGTTGGATTTGTTGGATGACTATAGGGAGTTGGAGACTGAGAAGCTTGAGAGTCGTGGGGTGTTGCAAAAGATTTTGGAGGAGGATAGGAAGTGCGAGACAGAGTAGAGACAGTGTTCGCGTCGAAAATGGCTGGATGAGGGGGATGCGAACACCAGATTTGTTCATGAGGTGGCTATCGGAAGGAGGGGGAATTTAATTCATTCTATTGACGTTGGTGGTGAAGTGTTCAGTGGTGAGGATGAGATTGCGAGGGCAGTGACGGGGTACTTCAAGGACATGAGCAAGTGAGTTCCTCAATGTGTATCCAGATGATTGGGGTTGGGGAAAAAGTGCATTATGGATCCAGATGTGGAGTTGTTGACGAAGTCATTCGAGTTGTTGGAGATACGTGAGGTTGTGTTTGCGCTCAATACGAACGGGTGTCCTGGTTCGGATGGGTTCCCTGTATTCTTTTTCCGTGAATTATGGGATCTGGTTGCTAGTGAGGTAATGGAGTTGGTTACTGAGTTCGTTGAGGGAAACTCGGTCGTTCATCGTGTCAACCAATCGTTGATTTTTTTTGTTGCCAAAGAAGGATGCTGCCACCAGGTTGGAGGACTACCATCTTATTGTGCTCTCCAATGTGGTCTACCTAATTGTGGCTAAGTTGTTGGCTAACTGTTTGAGGGGGTGTTGAACGAGCTCATCTCCCCAGCTTAGAGTGCCTTTTTACCGGGCAGGTAAATGATGGATAGTGTTGTTCTTACATCAAGCTGATTGGAAGAGGAGAGTGAAGGAACTGGTTTGAAAGGTTGATTTCTCAATAGCATATGATAATGTGGATTGGCATTTTTTGTGGGCTTCTCTTTTTCAGAGAGGTTTTTCGGATCGCTGGATAACGTGGATGAAGAGGTGTATGACGACTACATCTTGTGTGGTCCTTGTGAATGGGCAGCTGAAAGGGGGTCTCTTCCAGCCGCGGCGGGACGTGCGTCAGGGTTGCCCGCTTGCCCCTCTATTTATTGTTATTGTGACAGTGACGGATGCCTTATTTGTTATGATGGATCGTGCAGTGTCGAGCAGAGTATGTAGCGGCTATAGCAAGGAGGACATCTCAGTTCCTATTATCCAGTATGTGGATGACACCGTCTCGTTTACAAAAGGATGTCATGAGAGTTACAGGGGTTTGTTTATGGTTTTGGACATCTTCAGTGAGGTTTCTATTCATGACATATCGATACAGTGTTGATACGATATTTCGACGATATATGGACGATATATCACCGAAATCTCGCCCATATTGACACACTTTTGTGAAGGAAGGACTGGAAAAGTGTAACATCTGGATTCAGTTGAACCCGAACATTACCCGATTAAGTGTCTGATTAACCCAATAAAGTTATTGAGCAGTACTAAATAACTTAAAGCGATCAATTGATCGTGAATCAAAAGACGTTTGGGCAAAATTGAAAAAAAAATCGATCGCATCGTAATGCGTGCCCGAAAAAGCCGCGACATAAATTTGAAAACCACGAAACAAACCAAGACCATCATAAGATCCGATTCGACGAAACAAGACCAATGGAAGTGACCGTTTGTCAATCGAAGGTCATTTGGTATTTTAATTTCACAAAAGTTAAGCATAAACCGAAAACGTATCTCAAAAATTTTAGGGGTTCAAAACCCGATTAAAAGTATATCAATATTATACTCATTTTGATAATCGTTCAAAGACAATCAAATCGAGATATTGCACGTCATTTTCCGACACTTGAGGTACGATTATGGACAACTTTAAGAATGTCAAATAAAGTAAGATTTTGGGTTTTAAAGATTTTTTTTGTACAGTCATTGTACCTGCACGGCTGGATATGCTTCCACATCCATTTGGCTCTTTAATAATCTCACTTGGCAAGAGGACCCTCTCTTTACTATATAAACACAACCTATCAAACCCCTCTTATTCTCTCTATCCCTCTCAAATCCCAGCCGTATTCTCCTCCCTTTTGTTGCAAAGAGCTACTGCATAAAGCTCCTGGAACTGCCCTCCAACCCAGCCGATCAGCTATTTTCTCCTCCTTTTCAGTTGATTCCCTTCATGCTCTTAGAGGAACTTCATGCATGTGATCCCTTAATTGAAAATATATAAAAAAAGTACGATCTCTTCCTCCGTTGTCCCTTTTCCCTATTTCTTCCAATCCAACGTGAGAGGAAGAGATTTCCTCTCCCCCTGTTAGTCCAGCAATTTCATTCCCTGCAAAGAACTGATGTATCCAGCTCTTGGAAGCTCTTGTTGCATTCTTTCCATCAGCCCTATTGCTGTCCAAGCCCTTGCTACAGTTGCTAAAGGTTACAACAGCCCTTGGAGCCCAGGAAATTACCCCAATTAATTATTTTTCTTTTTTTTTTTGCTGCTGTCCAGCAGCTATTGTAGGGCTTATTGCATGCCAAATTAACCACTAAGGTTGAAAGATTTCCAAAGTACAATCCTTAGCTTATCTTATTGTTGCCATGCATGTGATCTTACATGTTTTGATCACATTTTGTTATATATATATATATATATATCCAAATGGATACACAATAGAACAATATATACTTACCCTTTTCCAAAAATTTTGCATTCATAGTAAGACAATGCAATATTGGGGTTTGTTTTGGTGACACTTCATTATAGGAATTCATGAAAATATAGTTTGTAAGTTTTTATCTTATTGCTGGAAAGGTCCCCAATATGAAAAGGGAATATGACAAATTTGGTTGATTCACTTGGAGAAATAGAAGAATCTAACAATGAGGGAGTTTTAATCTCTGGTCTTGTATGAAATGATTTGGCTTTATGATGGTTTTAGAACAAATAAAATTGCTACAGAAAGTGCGGAAGGAGGATATTTGTGTCAATTGATATGGGGTATGGGACTACTAGTTGCTCCTTAAACTATACTTTTGGGAATTTTGTTAATATACTGAGTATATATACCGTATGTCCAACTTTAAAGTGTTAAGATTTGTGAATCCTTATAAAAAGAAATGCTAGTGGTTATAGGCTCATTCATCATTCAGACAGGTCAATACTGAACCAATTCCCCAATATCATGCTCTAGTTTAGTTATCTAGTTTCCTATCGAATACATTCAAATTCTAAGTCTTAAATAGTAATGGTATTTGCCTCATTTATACACGTTACTGTCATTTAGCACATGTCTGGGGATATTCAATTTAAAAAAACAACATTTGCCAGCAATATTAGAAACTTGTCCTTGGATCACGATGAAGTAGTTTGAGTGGTTTGAGGAATCAAGGAATTCGTACGCAGGGATTCAATTGGCAAGACATAATTATAGGTTGAGTTAGCAGGGTTTAAGTTGGCATGGCACGCTTAAAAAAATGATGAGTTATAAGATATTTTGGAAGTCTAAATGAGAGATTGGATGGTACGGACTTGAAGATATCACAAGTAGGATGATCGGCACAAGTTGTTAGATGGTTACAGAAGATTGAGTTAAGATATAGAAGAGCCCATTAACTATGACGTGCCTACTAGGATCTAAGACTGTATGACAAAAATAGGTCAAGAACATCTAGATGAACTCATTGGTGGGATCTCGTCTTAACTGGGAAAAAGTAGTTTTGTTTTTGGACGGTCACTGATGGGGTAAACATTAAGAGGATTCAAAATTTTTTTTTTTTTGAGGTTTCATCTGAAGGGATCATGATATCGGAATAGCATCAATAAGATCATTGACCATGAGATCTAGATATGTAAGCTCACTGAAAGAATGAAGAAAGGATTGAGATACCAAATAGTTAAAGATGTTGGTGAATCAATAATGACTAATAATTAAAAGAGCTGGTCAAGGTGCTTCTTACACATGACTGTGCGAGGGCGTGACGACCCTCAACTGGGCGGGAGATAGGAAGCCCAGCTCGGGCAGCGGCCGCCAAGTACGTGGGTCTAGGATCCCAGTCTTTTCACGGTTTTTACGCGAGCTCGCAGTGTTTTTACGCCTCGTTGGGATCCCAACTTTGGACCAGTTCCGCTGACCCTTTGTTTTAGGATACCCATGCGGGGGATCCTCGGTTTTAGTTTTTCGTACAAGCTCGTTTGCCCATTACCAGTCGGGTCGTTTTCTAGAGTGACTTTTCCGGAGAGTCTCTCTCGCTCGTCTTTGGGGCGTAGTTTTGGAGTAGACATTTCCCTCTATTGGACCGCACTTCCAATTAGAGGGCGAGACGGAAGAGTCCTTATGAGGCTACCTCACCGCTTGACTTTTTTGTTACTTTTCGCCAACAGACTTGACCATGCTACATCCAAATCATCCATGTCTACATCTAGGTCATCTAGGGTTACACCTGAGACAGTTGCAGTTGAGGTTTGGAGGAGTTATAATCAAGTTGAGTTGGTCGGAAGTGACTATAATAAAAATTTGATTCGAAATCCCTATAAGCTAGTGGACGTGTTGGGAACTTAGTTAGGATGCATTATACAACACCGCATGCCTACGGAGGCACCTCAACCCTAAGACACTCCCCACATCTTAGAGTCATAGTGTGAGGTTGCACACTGACCAAGACCACAAACTATCCACTAGACTTGAGAATTAAATAAATTAATAAACCTTTCCAATCTCACCTTTCCCATCGTCAAAAACCACAAACATGATATCTGAATAATATGAGAATATATATATACACATACACTTATGAGCAATCAATTATAATATAAGAATATTTTATATGAGAAATGTTGGAATAAAAGGTAAATAGGGGGAGGTACATACAAGCCACTTGAAAACCTTTTTACATTGCAAGTAGAAGTAAACTTTAGATGTTTCTGCCTTTCTACTTGCTTGCTTTTGAACATATTAAATGTTTGCTTATTTTATATTATGAAATATGGGTGTACCAATGATCGCTGACACCTCTTCTTCCTTGCACGCATGGCAGGCAAGGAGCCTACAGCGCAGTAGCAGTTTGATGACTTCTGGTGATCGGATTTATACTAGACGGTACGATTCCTTTAGTCACTTTTTACAGTTTTTTGTCAGTTATGATGTAAGTGTTTCTTTCTCTTCTGTATATATTTTGGGACATATGTATGAATGAACTGCCGGCTTCTCTTGTACATGTATATAAATGAATGAAATAGGTGGCACATGTTCTTTGTGATTATGGATTGAATGTCATATGCAACGGCAGTGCGAAGAAAAAAAATCCCCTGATTTTAATACTTGGTGCGATCGTTACAAATATAATGGTGCGAATGCAACGTAAAGGGGCACCCAGATCTAAGGGCGTCACAAAAAGAAGTATATATTGCCATATCAATATCGGTCCCATGTCAATACCGATATATTGGCGATATATCCGTGATACATCACCGATATATCGCGATATTTCGTACCCTATATGAGACTCAACGAGGATAAGTCGAAGTTTGCACCTATTGATTTAGAGGAGGGGAGATTAGAAAATGTACAGGTTGATTGAGATCCCCCCGTAGGGACCTACATTTGCGATATTTTGGAATGTCTTTGGTTGTTAGGAGGATGAGTACGATGGAGAGGTTGCATGTGATCAACAAGATTGAGTAGACGTTATGATGCAGCGCGACCCCGAAAAATAGGGCCACACTTTTATTTATGTTTATTTGAGTCGTTGAAAATTTTAGTTAATTTTATTTACGTTTATTTACGTCAACAAATTTTTAATTAAATAAATATGGATCGCATGTGATCTCAACAATTATTCATAGATTTGACTTTGGTCAATTAATTAGTTAGAGTCTAATTAGGATAATTAGAGGTCAATTTGAATTTTAAATTTGTCGTAGTCAAATTAGGATAAGTATGTTTCCAATTTGAATTTACTTTCTATTTTTGTAAAATCATCCCTCTTATATAAAGGGATGAGGGTCCAATGTTTTAGGAGGTGAAGTATTAATGAAATTTTGAGATTTTTATCTCTCTCCTTTCTCCTCTCCCTCTCTCTCCACGCGATCTCCGCGGTTCTCCTCCTTCAACCCCGCGCTACAGGCGTGATTTCTTCTCTCAACCCCTCCATTAATCTAACACCAAAATTTCCACAAAAAATATTATTTTCGACGCCGCGAAAATCCAATCCGCATCATTGGGTATCAGAGCATGACCTACAGATCGTCCTCACGATCTGACGATCCGTACCGATATGTGCGCCGACACGCGCCGACACACCATCGTTCATCCGAACAAACACGACGAGCCATCTCCACCATCGACGCCTACAACAAGGAGACGGAGCACATGCTACGTGATTTGCAAACCAACTTCCAGTCCATGTTTCGAGATCTAATGGCTAAATTTGAGGCCTTCCGCGACGTCCAATCAAAGCCTCCAGCCCCCGAAGCCGTTATCGCGAGTTTTGACGAAAAAATTATCGCTGAGGAAGACAAAACGACCGCTGTCCAGGCCGTTTTAGAAGGAAAAAACGTCGAAACGCTTGCTGAACAGGTACTTTCAGATTCGCAAAACTTGCCGGGATCGACCTACGCCTCATCCCCAGCCCTCGTGCGGACTCCACCCACCATCCTCGCACCCTTGTACCCCCTCCTCGCGGCACCTAGGATCCCAGCACCTCCCACGAGTCTTCCTACCCCACCACTACGGTTGCTGCCTCTCATCGCCACCCTCGCCATCCCGGCATTCTTGGCGAACCCCTCTACACCACCATTGTCGCTACCCCTGCCCTCATAGCCCCCCTCCCTGGTTCCAACGCCACCACCCCCACCCGCCGCCCTTGCAACCCCGAGGTTTCCCCCTGCGCGCCAGCCACAGCGCCGCAGCCACCCCACAGCACCGCGTGAAGCCCCGGTCGACACCCGCCATTCCTGGAAAGAATACCACGGAGGTTATGATTTGCGCCCAACCCACGCCTCGCAGATGCATCGTCTTCGCCACCCGCAACCCCGCCGATTGATCGCGAGCTTCAGAGGCCATCACGCGCGCGTCAGGTGCAGCCATCACCATGCGCGCAATCGAGGGCCGCCGCACCTCGTTCCTCGGTACCATCCGAGGCTTCCCTGCATGATGCGCAGCCGCAGCGTACCGCCATCCAACCCAGGCCGCCGTTCCTCTTATGGAGGTACAAAACCCCAATGTGGGGGAAGAAACCTCCAAGGGGGTTCGAATCCCCTGTGAATCGGGATTGGGATATGAATTGGGCAAATTACAGAGGTATCCTTCCTCCAAAAGACTTTTTTATCAAAGTTAAAGTTGGGGGAAATTTAAAAATTGATTTAGTTGAAGGGGTGCGAAATTTATATCCATACCCCCGGCGACGGAAATATTTAAAGAAGAGGGATGTAAGTATGAAATTAGGGGGCCTTCCTTATCCAAATAGGACTAGGACATTGGGTTTCCCTATTTAAGGACCCCATGGCTTCATTCCTTGGACACATCTCCTCTTCTCCTCTCCTTCTGTTATTACTTCGCTATGGATGCTCCGAAGACCATGTTGTTCATGCCCCATCAATTCTTCGATCACCACAAGGAAGAAACCACAATCAAGAAGACGATGTCGTTCGCGCCGCACATGTTCTTCGACCACGACGACCGCGGCACCTACGCCCGCGTATGGACTCCGCCGTTCTCTCCGCACTTATTCTTCCAGACAATGACTGAGCACGCCGGATCGACCTCCAAGCCTGCAGATTCAGCAATTCGTAGGGAAACGAATTTTTAAAAGCGGAGGAGAGTTGATGCAGCGCGGCCCCGAAAAATAGGGCCACACCTTTATTTATGTTTATTTGAGTCGTGGAAAATTTTAGTTAATTTTATTTACGTTTATTTACGTCAACAAATTTTTAATTAAATAAATATGGATCGCATGTGATCTCAACAATTATTTGTAGATTTGATTTTGGTCAATTAATTAGTTAGAGTCTAATTAGGATAATTAGAGGTCAATTTGAATTTTAAATTTGTCGGAGTCAAATTAGGATAAGTTTGTTTCCAATTTGAATTTAGTTTCTATTTTTGTAAAATCATCCCTCTTATATAAAGGGATGAGGGTCCAATATTTTAGGAGGTAAAGTATTAATGAAAAATTGAGATTTTATCTCTCTTTCTTTTCTCTCCTCTCTCAACGTGGTCTTCACGGTTCTTCTTCTTCAACCCCTCGTTCCCGACGAGTTTTCTTCTTCTCAACCTCTCCTTTTCTCCACCGAAATTCCACCGCCCAAATATTTTAAAGATAAGGGCAGAAACGGTGTTGGAGTGGTTGTTCATAAAGATTTGAAGGATTGTGTGGTTGAGGAGCAAAGATTTGGGGATCGGATTATTTTGCTAAAGTTGGTGCTTGAAGAAGAAATTCTGAATATCATCTAAGTTTATGCACCACAAATTGGTTTAGATGAAAGGACTAAACAAGCATTTTGGGAGGATATGGGTAAGATTTTACAAGGAAACCCACAAAGAGAGATGATTTGCATAGGTGGAGATCTTAATGGCCATGTGGGAAAAGATGCTTCAGGGTATGCAAGTGTGCATGGAGGACATGGTTTTGGGGATAGAAACGAAGAGGGAAAAGTCATTCTGGATTTTGTAACTGCATATGATCTTTTCATAGCAAACACTCTTTTCAAGAAGAGGGAGGAGCATTTAATTACTTATAAGAGTGGCTCAACTAGAACACAGATCGATTACTTTGCGTTGAGGAGAAGAGATCGGTTATGTTGCAAAGATTGCAAAGTAATCCCTGGAGAGAGTTTGACAACCCAACATCGCTTGTTAGTCTTGGATTTACAAATAAAAGGGCTGGTAAAGAAAAGGAAGGGTCCTAAGATCACTAGAACTAGGTGGTGGAATCTTCCGCTGAAGCAATCAAGCTTCAGGGAGAATGTTTTAGAAGACTTATCTTGGGATTGTAGCGGTAGTGCAAACGAGATGTGGGAGGCAGTAGCATCTTGTATCCGAAAGGTAGCCAAAGAGATAAGGAGGGCCAGAAGGATATATTCAGGTTGGCCAAAGCAAGAGAAAGAAAGACCAAAGACATTTCTCAAGTGAGATGCATTAAGGACGAGGAAGGTCACGTGCTTGTTACTCAGAAGGATATAGAGACTAGATGGGAGCAATACTTCCATAAACTTTTCATTGGAGAAGGAAATAGAGAGATCACTTTGGGTGATCTAGCTAGTAGTGAAAGTTACTTGAATCGTGCATGCTATAGACGAATACAAAGAAAAGAAGTAGAGGAGGCTTTGAAGGTTATGAGACCTGGGAAAGGTGTTGGACCGGATGACATCCCTGTAGAAGTATGGAAAGTTTTAGGTGAGCGTGGTTTGACTTGGCTTACGAATCTATTCAATGTTATTTGGCGAAGCAAGAAAAATGCCTGAAGATTGGAGGAGGAGTATTGTGGTGCCTCTTTATAAGAACAAAGGAGACATTCAAAATTGTTCAAATTACAGAGGTATCAAGCTGATGAGTCACACTATGAAAATTTGGGAACGTGTCATCGAAAGAAGGTTGAGACAAGTTTCCCAAATAAAAGAAAACCAATTCGGATTCATGCCAGGTCGCTCAACTATTGAAGTCATCCATTTGCTGAGGAGAACAATGGAGATTTATAGAGCTAAAAGGAAGAATCTCCATATGATCTTTATTGATTTGGAGAAGGCTTATGATTCCGTCCCACGAGAGATACTGTGGAGAGTTTTGGAGAAGAGACAAGTACATGTCCTATACATTAATCTCATAAAGGATATGTATGATAGGGCTTTATCTTGTGTAAGGACCCCGACGGGGAAGATTGACTATTTTGATATCAACATTGGTTTACATCAAGGTTCAGTTTTGAGTCCATTTCTTTTTACTTTGATTATGGACGAGTTGACAAGTCACATTCAGGATGAGTTACCTTGGTGTATGTTATTTGCTGATGATATTGTGTTGATTGACGAGACTAGAGATGGAGTAAATGAGAAGCTTGAGGTTTGGAGACATGAATTGGAGACTAAAGGTTTTCGTATAAGTAGGGGTAAGACGGAATATATGGAATGCACCTTTGATGGAAGCAATAGTGAAGGAATCGAGGTGAAGATTGGTGACGATAACATTCAGAAGAGAGATTCTTTTAGATATATGGGATCTATTTTGCAACATGATGGGGAAATTGATGGAGATGTTACTAATAGAATAAATGCAGGTTGGCTAAAGTGGAGAGGAGCCTCCGCTGTTCTCTGTGATAAGAAAATTCCTTTAAAAATTAAAGGAAAGTTTTACAAAGCAGCCGTAAGACCTGCTATGCTTTATTGTTCTGAATGTTGGCCTGTGAACCATAGATATGTGCAGAGAATGGTTGTAGCAGAAATGAAAATGCTAAGATGGATGTGTGGACATACACGTAAAGATCGGATTCGAAATGATGCAATCAGAAAGAAAGTTGGTGTAGCTCCGATCGAGGATAAGATGCGAGAAAACCGCTTAAGATGGTTTGGTCATTTGCAAAGAAGGTCAACTGATGCACCGGTTAGGAGATGCGAGTGGTGGGATGTTGAGCCGGCTAAGTGAGGGCCAGGACGGCCCAAGAAGTGCTGCAAAGAGACTATACGAAGGGATCTTAGTTTTTTGGATATAAGTCCGAGATTGACCCAAGATAGATCTGAATGGAGGCGAAGAATCCATGTAGCCGACCCTATTAATTGTGGGAAAAGGCTTTGTTGTTGTTGTTGTTGTGTCGACGCCGGAAACCGACTTGCATCACGTTAGCACTTGGCAGATTGGAGATCTATTTACTTGTCTCGAGGAGGTAGATTGGTGTTGTTGACAAGGTTGCAGAAATCGGTAGTCGATACTCGGTCGGTGGAGTCACTGACTAAGGATTAATCAACAATCGGACGATTAATCGAATTTAGTTGGTCGGTTTTGATTTGCTTAATTATTTTAAACATATAAATAATTTTTTGTACATATATTCTTATATGTTTGCATAGATTTATACATTTTCTATATTATCATAATGAAACAAAAGAAGTAGTTGAATTTAAATATAACATTGAGCATATTAGAATATCTTTGCTTTTAAAAAAGCAAAAAAATAAACAAAAATAAAAAAAAATCTATATAAAGGTCGGTCAAGTAGTCGGACGACTAGTCGGCTCGATTAGTCGAGTTGACTGACTAATGGCCAACTAGGCCTAGTCGAGTCACCTACCCCTCGACTCGACTAGTCGAACCGATTAGTCAGCCTAGTCGGTCGACTTTTACAATAGTGGTTGTTGAGATTTGACCATCGAGCGAAAGCTGCGAAACGAGGTGGATGTCGCGGGTTAGGGTTTGTCTACGCGGGGGCGACCCCGTGGGCGCTACTCCGCGCGCGCGTTCGCATCTCTGTTAGGACGCGCCTCCCGGGGGTTGCATCCCATGCGGTTCGCGAGCAAGTGGAGACGTGTGCAAGAGGCAGTGGGCACTCGAAGCGTCGGGGGCAAGCAAGGGCGGCGAGCTGGAGCGGGGTTCTCGGTGACCAACGTCTGAGGCGTTCGAGGCTCTCGACGAGAGGGCGCGGCAGTCGCTGCGTGCTCGATCAGCAGCGTAGGCGGTGGTGATCGGGGCCCTCGCCGCTCTGCGGAATCTTCTCTGCATCAACGTTTGTCTGGGTGCGAAGGCTTCGGCGTGCAGGCGTGCTTCCCTCCGCGCGCTACGCTGCTTCAGCAGCAGTCTGGGTTCGACGGCTTCGGCGGGCAGGCGCGCTCCGCTTGGCGGGCTACATGGCATGGTGCGGCTACCTCGACGCGCGCGGGTTTCGGCGTTCGGTGCGGGCAGGGGAAGCCGAGTGCGGGTCCTGGAGAGTTCGGTTGTGGCGTCTCTGATGCGAGCGGGGGTTGGCGATTGGTGGAGCGACGTCGGAGGGGGCGGCTCTCTGTTGCTTCCAGGCGTGGGCCACCGATGTCCAAACCTTTCGGTTGGGGTTGTTTTCGTTGCGGTGGGCTCGACCATTGGGCACGGGCGTGCCATGGGCCTGTGCGATGCTTCTCGTGCTGGTGCTTTGGGCACTCCCGTAGATGTTGCCCGTCTACGGTGCTTCACGATGGCGTTATGGTTGGCAAAGGGGTGGAGAGGGGGCGTTGTTCTTGGCGACTTCTGACATGGGGCTCGTGTCCAGAGCTTCTATTAAGGGTGATCTGGCTCGGCTTTCACAGTGGAGGGCGTTAGCGAAGGGGTTGCGGAACTCCGAGGTGCAGAGTTTGTTGCACAGGTCGGAGGCGGCGGCGTTGCAGTTGAGGTGGTGGAGGCCAAAGGAGTGGGATGTTGTCGTGGTGCTTGGCAAGGTGGAGAGAGTCGTTATCAGGGGGCTTTAGCTGGGGGCGAGGACGAAAGAGACCATTTCTGGGTAGTTGCGGGGCGTGCTTGAGGTCGACTCCGTGGAGAGTTCGGGTTGTTCACCTGGGCAGTCATTGGAGGTCGTGCTTCGGGTGAGGCTGGTTGGAGCCGAGAAGATGGGTTGGTGGAAGGTGTGGTTGGGCAGTAGGCGGCGGCTTGTTGAGTTGGTGGCCGCGGATGTTTGGGCGGCTTCTCGAGCGGCTGAATGTCGTTGGAGGGAGCTCCAGCTGGCCGAGGGGTCGTCGGGTTGGGGGACTGAAGCAGCGATCTCCGAATCAGGCATCAGTGGAGGGGGCTCGGTTCCCGGAGGTGGAGCAGCCTTGTGTTGGTGAGTCGCATCCTAGCATGGCGCGGTCATGGATGGAGACGATTCAGTTCAGTGCCATATCTCTGGTAGGCCTTCCGAGATTAGCGATGGTTCGGCTACCTTGGTGACTTGCGACTGACTCTCGAGGTGCTTTGGAAGGTGGTGGGGCCCGGCCGAATGGCGTTCAGGAGGGTCAGCATTCTGTTGGGTTGGATCTCGTTCGGTCGCAGAATGGGGGGTCGAGACACAGCCAGGGTGGTCGGTTCGGCTCAGCCGCTTCGTTTCCTGGTTGTTCGGTTTCGGAGTTAGTTGAGGAGGTTGGGGGTTCGGCACACGGTGCGGCAGCCCTTACGCAGTCCGGTGGGCGTGAGATAGGGGGAGCTGCGACCGACTCGCGACTGGAGTGTTCTTCGGGGGTGTTGCTTTCTAACCGGGGGGAGGGGGAGACCTGCTGGGAGGGGAGGTGGATGCGTCGGTGTCTGCTGGGGGGCAGAGGGGCCCGGCAGGAGTTGGGGTTGATCCTGTTGTTTCGGGGTGGCAGGGGGGTCTTTGCCTCAGGTCTTGGGTGCATCAGGTGTGGATGAGGAGGTGGGCTTTGGGCCGCAGGAATGGCGTTTCGAGTTGGCGTATGAGAGGGGGAGTGGGGGCGGAGGAGGGCAGTGAAGGTAGCGAGGGCTGCGTTGAGGGCCTCTTTGGCATCGGAAGTGGATGCAAAAGGTGAGAGTTTGGGGGTGGCCAGCCCGTTAGTGGTGCGGAACCGTTTTGCGGCTCTCGACAGAGATATTGCGAGGCTTTTGGGGGTGATTCCCCCGAGGAAGATGGATGCTACGTTGTTCAAATGAAGTTGCTATCATTAAATGTGAGGGGCCTGGGCCGGCCCGAAAAAAGGCTCGAGGTGAAGAACCTGGTGAGAGAGGCTGGGGCTGATATCTTTTTGCTGCAGGAGACAAAGTTACAGTCTTTGGATGACCGGCTGCGGCGGGAGTAGAGTAGGGGGGAGGTTTTTGCAGTGGTTGAGAAAGAGGCAGCAGGTGCTTCGGGGGGGCTTCTATCTGGTTGGCGGTCTGATGCGTTCGATCTGCTGGGACTTCCGTCTCCCTATTCACCTTGTCGGTCAGGCTACTGCAGAGAGTGGATGGGATGCGTCTGTCTGTCACTAATGTCTATGGCCTGTGTCGGCGAGAGGATGGTAGCTTGGCAGCGGACTTGGCGAGCGTTGTGATCGAGGTTGGAGATGGTATTTGGATCATCGGTGGGGACTTGAATGTCACTCTGTTCCCGGACGACAGGCCAAGGGGAGGCGGTGGTTCAGATCCTGGAACTGACGAGTTTAGGCAGATGGTTCGTTCTCTGGGTTTGTCTGTTGTGGATGCGGCAGGCTGTAGGTACACTTGGAGGAATACACGTTCGAGGTCCAGGCTTGACAGGTTCCTGATGACAGTTGAGGCGGGGGAGGCTTTCCCGCTAGTGAGGGCATGGGCCCTTCCGAGGACGCTTTCAGATCACACTCCCGTTTTTTGGTTTACTGGGGAGGAGCGCCTGGCTCGGTTCTCCTTTCGGTTTGAGAAGAAACGGTTGTTGGAGGAGGACTTCAGGGACTTGGTGGTTGATCACTGGCAGAATCTGGTGGTGGAAGGTTCAGCGGTGGCGCGGTTTGCGGCAAAGCTTGATTTTCTTAGGCGGTTGCTGTTGACTTTTGGGAAGGATGTCGCCAGGAGGCTGCAGGAAGTCAAGGCATAAGGCAGAGGCTGGGATTAGCATGTTAAATGGGTTGGATGATGACCGGGGACTGACTCCGGAGGAGGTGGAGGAGAGGGCAGCGTGGTTAGAGGCGGCGCTTTGGGAGGACAGGAAAGAAGAGGTTCATTGGCGCCAGAGATCGAGGCAGAAGTGGCTGAGGGAAGGAGATGCGAATACGTTTTTATTTCATTTTTGTGGCTTCCGGGAGAAGGAGAGAGAGTTTTTTGCATGAGGTGGAGGTTGGGGGCCAGAGCGTATCGGGCGAGAGGAACATTGGGGTCGCATTGCGGGAGCACTTCGTGAGGGCTTCAAGGAGAGTGAGGGAGGAGAATGGTTGGGGTTGGACGGGCCGGGGGGCGGGGTCTTTGAGTGGATCCCAGGCTGAGTTGTTAGCGGCCGATTTTACGGAGGAAGATGCGCGCAGGGCGGTTTGGGATCTGAATGCGGACGGGGCTCCTGGCCCGGATGGCTTTTCTATTTCCTTTTATCGGGAGTTCTGGGATCTGCTGAAGGGTGACATCTTGGAGGTTCTGACTGAATTCAGGGATGGTAACAGGGGTTTTGAGAAAGTTAACAGGGCATTGTTTTTTTGTTGCCGAAGAAAGACTCCCCAGTGGGGGTTGGGGATTACAGGCTAATTTCTATCTCTAATGGCATTTATCTCATTGTCGCCAAGGTGCTGGCGAGCAGACTTCGGGTTGCCTTGCCATCTGTGGTTTTACCGGCACAATCTGCGTTCATTCCAGGTCGATGTATGGCGGATGGTATCGTGACCGCTTCGAAAATCTGTCGGGAGTGGAAGAGGTCTGCAAAGAAAGAGGTGGTTTGGAAGATTGACTACGCCAAGGCATACGACTGTGTCAGTTGGAGATTCCTGTGGACAGCGCTGCAGAAGAGGGGATTTCCGGAAGGTTTGATTGCTTGGGTAAAGAGATGCGTCACCACTAGCTCTTGTTCGGTGTTGGTCAACGGGAGGCCGGAGGGAGGTTGGTTCCAGTCGCAGAGAGGGGTGCGCCAGGGATGCCCCCTGGCTCCCCTGCTTTTTGTGTTGGTTGCGGATTGTGTTGCAGTCTTGTTCCAGCGGGCGGTTGAAGAGGGTTGGTGCGAGGGTTTCAGGTTGGGAGACATCTCCATTCCGGTCCTGCAGTACGCGGACGACACGTTGATTTTCCTGGGGGGGGACGGAGGAGCAAAATCACAATGCATCTATTTTGGTGGATATGTTTGGTTGCCTCTCTGGTTTACAGATCAACAGGCTGAAGTCGGCCCTGGTCCCAATGGGGATGGATGGCGAGGAGAGTAGCAGGTTAGCGGCGTGGGCAGAATGCCCTCTGGGGAGTTTACCCATTACCTATCTAGGGTTGCCACAGGTTGATGGTAGGCTGAGAAAGTCTGATTGGGACTGTGTTCTTCGGAGAATGGAGGAGCGGTTGGAAGGGTGGAAAGCTACCACTCTGTCTAAGGATGGGAAGCTTACCTTAATGAAGCATGTTCTTTCCGCCATTCCGATGTTTTCCTTCTCGACAAGATTAATGCATGTTGGTGTCAAGAGAAAGGTGGAGACTATAATGAGATCTTTTTTCTGGTCAGATGGGAGGCAGACAACGAGGGGGTTGCACCTAGTTGCTTGGAAGGATCTTGCGATACCGGTCTCGGAGGGGGGCCTGGGCGTCAGGGATGTAGATTCTATGAACAGACCTTGTTAGCCAAATGGGTGGTGCGCATTTGGGGTCCATCTGACTCGCCGGTTTTGCGGTTGCTGAGGGAGATTTACGGCGTCACGGAGGAGTTGGTGGCGGTGCAAAAGCGGTATGTGTCTTTGTTGTGGAGTGGGACCCGTGCCGTGATTCCGAGGCTCAGGGCTCTCCTCCGGCCGAAGTTGGGGAATGGTCTCCAGTTCCGGTTTTGGCAGGATGACTGGACGGGGGTGGGGGCATTAGCCTACCATTTTCCTAGGTTGATGGCATTAGCCGTTGACAGGGCGCGCGGGTGGCGAAGGTGACTGACTCTGGGTCGTGGGCGCCGAGGTTCCTTGCAGCTCTCTCGGATCATAGGTTGGAAGATTTTTTGTGGTTACTATTAGAGATTCCCTCTGTCGGGGAAATGTCGGGCGACCACGACCATTTTGTGTAGGCAGATGGTAAGTTCTCAGTGAAGAATGCGTATCGGAAGCTGAGTGGTGGTATGTGGAACGTGACGAAGACCTATGTGCTGACTTGAAGGTGATTTGGGCGACCAGGATTCCTACTCGGGTTAAGGTCTTTCTTTGGTGTATGCGGAGAGACCGTCTTTGTGACAAGGTGAGAAGAGGCAGGTTGTTGAGTGCGACGGATTTGATGTGTGACAGATGCAAGGACGACATGGAGGATGCAGACCACATTTTCTTTGGGTGCAGGTCCTCGGCAAATGTGTGGGATTTGTTGGGGCTACCGTGGGTTCGGGCATCAGATGCGGAGCATTTTTGGAGATCTATTCGGGCGGTCGGCATTGGGTCTTCCGGAGATGTCTCCAAGTCCTTTGCAGTGCTTTGGGCTATTTGGCTTGGTAGAATTGATACCACTTTCAAGGGACAGCGGTTTTACTTTGAAAATGTACTTGCGCACTGTAATGCATTGTATAATTTCTGGATTTCCAACTGATGTACCATATCGCTAATTAATGAATATTTTGGTGTGGTGACCCCCGCCTTGGGAGGGCTCCCCCTTTTTCTTATTCAAAAAAAACAGTGGTTTGTTGAGATTAGTTATGTATGTTGTTCATATATTGTTTCTGTTCGCTAGAGTTCTCTCGGTAGGGGTATGGAGGATACTCAAGTCCATCATGAGACGATTCGTTTGGTCGTCCTTTGGGTAGTCGAGTGGGACGCCCCTGATTGACTGGTGGATGGTGGCATGTTCAAAGGATGATGGTAGTATGGTGGGGGCAGCTTGGAGGAGAAGAATAAAGCCTTGCTCAGCAAGTGGATTACTCGTATTTGAGGGGATTGTGACAGCATGGTGTGTATCTTACTCATGAGAATATATGGCGTGGGATGCTCCTTACCAATCACATGGGTATTTGGTCTGATCCCTTCTCTTTTTTTTGGAGAGGCATTTGTAGAGTGGTACAAGAGATTCGACCTTTCTTGAGACCGGTTATGGGTGATGGAAGGAGTTGCAGGTTTTGGACTGACGATTGGAGTGAGGGTGGGGCGCTTGGGCCACATTTCCTGTGGTTGTTGGCACTGGTGGTTGATTCAAATTGTTCTATGACGGATGTTTGAGACTTTGAAATGGACATTTGTTTTTCCCTCATTTCAAATCTGAGTTGTCATATCAACGAATGAGCGAGTTGTTGGTGATGCAGCAGGAGCTTGAGGGTATTGAAGGACCCACAGAGGGTCAGGATTGTTGGGGTTGGTATGATGGTGTCTTTTCAGTGAGGAAAGAGTATAGGGGGTTGTAAAGGGCTCAATGGTCTTCGATCCAGGCGGATGTATGGTTGACTGCAGAAGGACCTGGAAATGGAAAATTCCGATGCACATGAAGGTATTTATGTGGCTTTTTTGAAGGGGGGATTACTGATGGGTAACAGATTCGCACAGTTTGTCCAAGCAGCTGACCCAGCATGTTGTCGTTGTCATGAGAATGCTGAGAGCGTGGATACCTCTTCTTTAGATGCAGAAGTTCCATGGATGCATGAGAGCTTTTCGAAAACACCAAGGTTTCCGCTGATGAAATATCCGATTTTTAGGGGTCCATTGGTGCAAGCTGGCATGGCTTGGAGTTGGAGCGCATGAGATGTGTGGCGATGGTTTAGACACTTCGGTTGGGCAGAAATGAGGTGATGTTCCATAGAAATCACTTTTACTGTGAAAATGTGGTGGTTCATGCTAGGGTATTAGCTGAAATTTGGAGTGTTTAGCACGTACTTTTCCTTCTTCCTTGTAATGAACTTGTAATTATATCATGGTGATTAATGGTGAAGTTTTTTGGCATACACCTACGATGGAGGCATTTTTCTTTCAAAAAAGAAATAAAGAAGATTTTTCTACTATTGTCAAATATGTTCGTTTTGACAGTGCCTTGAAATTATGTACTTTATTGCTTTCTCAGCTCTTCAGGTTCCTTGGCATTATATATCAAACTTCTTGTGTGTACACTTCCCAGCAGAACGATTTTGTTGACCGCAAACGACATCATTTACTTGATGTGACCATGACCCTCCTGATTCAGAGTCGTGCTCCCCACTCTTTCGGGGGTGATGCAGTCCTCACCGCTTGTTACGTGGTGAATCGTATGACGTCCTCCTTGTTAGGAGAGAAGATTCCTTTCTCGGTTGCATTTCCCGGTAAGGATCTTTTCTCTCTTACATCTTATGTTTTTTGCTCTGTGACGTTCGTGCATCATCTAACTCCCGATCGTGACAAGCTCTCCGCTAGAGTTGTCAAATATGTTTTTGTGGGATACTTTCGAACCCAAAAAGAGTATCGATGTTTTGATCATGTTCTACGGAAGTACTACGTCAGTGCTGATGTCGCATTCTTTCTGTCAATCATGTACTTTTCTCCTACATATGATAGCTTATATATGTCTGCCTCTGGAGAGGAGATCTACATGTCTCCTCCTCCTACGTCGTCACCACCTCCAACTGTGATTCCTCCTAAGCCGCCACCACCTCCACCACTACATCCTAATGCGGTTGCCCCAATGCCCCCACCTACTAGTACTTTGGCTCATTTTTGCCACATTTTTATATTCATGGGTCGCCTTTTGTACCCCTTGCTCGCGAGCATTCACCATCATCCAACACGCTTCAGATATATTCGGAGCACTTCGTTTCATCTGATAGTGATTTATCTATACAACATGCTACTTTATACAACAAGTAGGTGTCTCCTCAGGAGGCTACTTTACAGATCACGTATGGTATAGATGATCTCGATGCATTCATTGCTCTCTGAAAGCGAATATGTACGTGTATCACATATCTTCTCGTTGTTCAAGTTTCGTTAGAGTGTCTTTCAGAGGATTTCATGAAGTTTTTCATGAGTTTATCAGTTGTAGAGATCCCACAGACATACTAGGAGGTTGTACGAAACAGTCAGTGGTGTCTTGTTATGGAAGAGGAAATGATCGTGCTACAGTCATGTGGCACATGGAGCTTGGTCGTTGCCCTTACAGGGGCTTCTATGGTTAGTTGCAAGTGAGTATTTACAGTGAAGCATCACACAGATGGCAATGTTAATCGCTATAAGGCTAAGCTTATGGCTCGTGAGGTATACGCATACTTATGGGATAGAGTCGATGGACTATCAACATACTTTCTCTCCTGTGATATGTCATTCTATCCTTGGGATCCTTATCTCTATTTCAGCGGTACAGGATGGTCCATGTCCCAGCTTGATGTGAAGAACGTTTTTTATATGGTGACATGTAGGAGAAAGTGTACATGCAACAACCATCTGAGTTTGTTGCTGAGGGAGAATGTCAAAAGGCAAGGTCCTAAATGTCGGTTTCGGTCACCATTTCGGTATCGACCAAAACAAAATTTCAGTGGAATTTCGACCGGAATTTCGATCATTTCGGTCATTTTTTGTACTAGGACCCCCATATTTCGATCATTTCGGTCGAATTTCGATTTTGACTGGATATCGATATTCGACAGAAATTCGACCGAATTTCGCTGAAATTTGAGGCCATGTCAAAAGATTTGCAGAATTCATGAGGCTATCTATGGCCTTAAAGTAGAGTCCCAGGACACGGTTCCAAAAGCTGTTGGACTTGATAGAGTAGAAGAGCTTCACGAGATTGACTGCAGATCATTCACTATTTGTTCAGAGTACTTAGAGAGGTATCGTCTTACACAGGTCTTTGTTGATGATATCATTGTTACAAGAGATGATGTGCATGGTATTAGTGGGCCTAAGGAAGTAAGGAGTTCCTTGGATGGTTATTTGTCACCAAGGACCTTGATGATTTACGATACTTCCTAAGGCTTGAGTTCGCTAGGAACCATTGGGGTCTTGTGATGATGACCCAGAGGAAGTATGTTACCGATTTCCTCTAAAGACAAGCATGGCAAATGGCAGACCTGCCACTACTCCTATGGATCACAGTATAAAGTTATACGATAATGGTACAGAGGAGGCGGACAAGAGGAGATACAGGGAGCTCGTTGGAAATCTCCCCTTTGTGACTATTACTAGGCCAGACATCTCCTTTATTGTGAGAAAAGTTAGTCAGTTTATGGAGCAAACGAGACAAGCACATATGGATGCAGTTCACATTATTCTGATGTATCTGAATTTCTCTCCGAGCACTGGATAGCTATTTAGCAAAGGGGCATCCCTTGTCATCACGACATGTGCATATGTAGACTGTGAAGGATGCCCCAAGGACAAGAAAGATGCATCCAGCTTTGCAATGTTCATAAAGAGCTCTTCGGTGTCATAGAAGAGAAAAGGCAGATTATGGTTGCCAAAACTAGTGTTGAATCATAATATAAAGCCATGGTACAGGGGAGCACTGAGATGATGTGGGTCATATCCGTTATGACTGACCTAGCTATTGAAATGCCTCCTCCCATGCATCTACAATGTGACAACCATGTTGCTCTTTTTATTGCTACAACATTGCCTTTCATGAGAGGATCAAGCACATTAAGGTAGATTGTCACTATACACATGACATGATTCAGAAGGGATTTAAATCCACTTCGCATATCAGTTCAAGGGAACATGCATCATATGTTTTCACCAAGGCTCTAGCCAGAGGAACATTTCAAAGATGTTGTTCCAAGTTGAGCACGATTGACATCTATGCTATATCTTTTTTTAGAAGACATCTATTCCACCATGACCTCTGCCCATGTCTGCAACACGAGTTTCTGAGTGCACACATCGAGGGAGGGATGGCAATCCGTGATCCATCTTAAGGGAGAGTGTTGAGAGAGATATTTATCTTTATCTATTTTACATTTTTCCTATTGTCACTATTGTATAATTTTCCCAACAGAGTTTCTCCTCTCTACATAAGAGAACCCTAGGGCCTCATAAATAAGCAACTCATATTTTCCTTTCCACACTAAGAGTGACTAAGAGTCACGGTTGGGATGGGAATTAGCAAAAGGACCAAAATGAAGAGGGAACTTGATGGTTGAGAAAGGCAGTATTTAATCGCAGATTTCATCATAAGTAGACATGAACAAGTGTGTAGTCAACAACTCTTTCATGGAAACATGCACCATGATATAAGCAATATGTACATCATTATCATCAAGTAAATGAGATATGCAGAGATAATAATCAATATCCGTGATTCATAAAACAATATTTGGGTTGACACAACACAAGTAAGTGCAAATATCAACATTCTTGTGAGGCAATAAAGAATCCAAGTGACAACACATCTCTTACCACAATAGTTAAATAGCATAATCTTTGACCAAATAAGATGATAGTAATTACTCATGCAAATCATTTACTCGGCCAAAATTGAATGCAATCATTGACCCAAAACATTTTGGACAACTAATAAGACGATAAAGCATGCTCCAAGAGCAATCTTAATATAGTTACTCCCTTAAAGAGAACAACAATGTGTAAAATATCACGATAAGGAACTTACCAGGGCAAAAAACAAGGTTGAAAGAAATGACTTTAGGAGGACTAGAGACACCAACACAGCAACACCAGTAACACCAACTCTTGCTAGTGGCCTTGGGATAGAGGTCTGGCATCAAGAAGCTAATGTAAAAGAAATATACATCTCAAATTGCATGAACTTAAAACATGGAGATTGCAAAAGAAAACTTACCGGAACAAGATTAGCTCCCGCCTCTATCCCTCTCTTTGCAACCTTCCATATCATTTGAATGACTAACCCATATAACGAAAGCAGATAATAATATCAGGCTACCAGCATGCAACTAGCAATTTCATCTTTAACATCACATTTAAGCACTTCCGAAGGGACGGTAAAGAACATACATCTTGAGTGTGATGTATTTTCTCTTTAGTTACTATTCTTGTCAAGTGATATTTGCCATACATGGAAACAGACGATTGTGGATCTAGGTAAACATATTAAATCCATCCACCTCACCCAATAACATAATAACTTCCACATCACCCATTAGACCTATCCTCTATCGGGTCCCAAAAAATCCCATGCGGAGAAGAATGGAGTATTGTCAAGATATTTTCACATGGATCGATATGGTATTATGTAGCTAATAGAAAAAATATTATAGCAAGGTTGGTGTGCATCCCCTCCCCTTACCAAGAATGTATGAGGCTAGGTTCCCACTAGAAGCATGTAAGAATAAATTTTGTTACTTGTCTAAGTATGTGAAGTCTATAAACAAGCTTTAGAGCACTCATTTATGTGCATACACAATGTCTCTTATCATTCGAGTCATCTAGATTTGAAACCTTGTAGGACTAATGCCTTTGACCCATCAAAAACAAGTAGTAGCTGATAGATTATCGACTTCGATAATTCTGCACTTGGACATAAGTTGTTATTGGGCTCTCAAATGTGATATCGAATATCAACCAATAGCCAAAAGGGTGTACATGGATGACATGGAGTCCTACATTAAAACAAGCATAAAGGTGTTCAAATTCTGCAAAATTCTAAGTTTTTTCAGGTATTTATGGCATTGACATTTGCATCAGAACTAGGGATGAAAACAAATACGGATATATCCATATCCAATCCACTATCGTCATGCTAGTTATATATAGATTTTGGCATTCCTATCAGTATCCCTTTTAAAACGAAAAGATATAGATATCACTTTGACATTCATAAACATTTGTAATTGTATTTCTATATCCATTTATACATGTATTTGTATTTCTATATCCATTGTAATCTATATACATATATATAAGGAAAAAGGGAGCCTATACCGGGGTGTAGGTAACTATCAAGAATACTAAATTTTAACGGTTTCATAATTGCTGAAATTGACCCCTTCTAGATGAACGTATTAGGAATGTTTGTTTTGCATGAAACTTGAAACACATTTTCCTCTAAATATTAAACAAATCCTCCCTAAGGTTTCCTCAAAAAATTCCAAAAAGCATGAAAAAAAGACCAGTTGTAGGTAGTTACCTACACCTCCAGGTGTAGGATCCCAGCTCCCTATATATAATTTTATATAGAGAGAGAGAGATTTATTAATAACCATGTGTAACAAAATTTAATAGCTTTATTCATTGTTGATATAACAGTAACGAAATAAATATAATTTGTATATGTGTAAACTCTCCTAAACATGTTCATTTCATTTAATTTATAAAGTATTTCTGATATTTTTCGTATCTTATTTGTATTTGCTTTATCATTTATGATCGTATACGTTTTCGAAAAATATAGTAACACCTTTTCATATCCGTCATATTTTTAAATAGTTAACGACACGAAAATTCCTTTATATATGTATCCGAACATTCATCCCTAGTCTGAACATTTCAGCAATATCATCAATAGGTACACAGCGATAAGACAAGACCAACATCCGCAACTAGTCGTGGTTCGGTTCCAACACGAAAGGGCTAATGAAAAGGGGTACTGCAGAACGGATCGATTACCTCTCAGGAATCTGGAGTTTAGCGACGCGGCCACCGCGAATCGGGACCGGAGCTGATGGGCTGAAGTCCTCCTGAGCGGGAACTGGATGCGGCTTATAGATGTGAAGGAGGAGGAGGAGGCAAGCTGCGGCGGATGAAGGTGGAGGGCGGCGGAGGGTACGCGGAGGTGCGTGGTCATCTCCGTCGACGGGGAAGTGCTCTCTCTTCCCGTGGGATGTCAAAAGATCTCTGCTCTCCCTCTCCACCCCACATTTTTCATTTAATCGGATCCTCACAACAGATCCATTTGCATCTGACGCATTCTTTTGATACCCAATTTTTTTGGTGGCTTTTACCCTTTTCTTCCTGTAAGTTACTTTAATTACATATACATTCCTACCATTTTCATGTTTTCTCTCTTTCAAAACTTCCTCAACAATGACGAAAAAGGATTTTTTTAACGTGTTCTTGTGCATATTTTACCAATAATAGTTGTATCTCGAACTTCTTTACATGTACATAATGATTCTTACTATATATGTAGGGGAAAGGGAGGTTGAGCCGGGTGGTGCAGCCAATTGGTTGCACCCACCCTCCCCATCGTTGGATTGCGGAAGGAACGAACGAAGGATTGAAAGCACCCGCAGACCACCTAACCCCTCTCCTGCACCCCACGCCGACCCGAAACCCTTGATCCCTTCCACTCTCAAATCCCTAACCCCTCTCCCGCAATCTACACTAACCCGAAACCCTCACTACCTCCACCATGTTCTCCCCCAATCGGTGCTCTCTCTCCGTGTGCTGCACACCACCACCCCTCGCTCGCCTGTAGCCCGTGCAGCCTTCGCTCCTCTCTCTAGCTCTTCGCCACCTTGAGGTCTTCACGCCTTGGTTCTCTGCAAGATCTGCCTTTTAGTATTTTTCTTGGTCAAAGTGAAGTCGGATCTCAAGATCTAGAGGAATAGTATGTGTTGACGTGCATTTAGATCTCAAGATGACTGTATCATTCGATTAAGCTGGAAGCAATTTCTGTGCTTGATTCTGGTTTTAAATGTGCATTGCTTCTATCTGGTGTTTTCCCACGCACATTCATGCATTTGAAGCCCATTCTTGTTTTAAATGTGCATTACTTCTATTTGGTTGAAATTATGTTGTTCTGACAATATACTACAGCATTAAAATGAAGAAATTATGTTGTTCTGAAATTATGTTTTTCCGACAGTATAATTTGAGTTCCGTTGTTATTATTTATATGCTACCTTTGTGAAGGATATTGAGTATCCTCAAGCGCATCACGGAAGCGTGTTGATCGCATCGTATGCAATCGGAGCAACTAGTCGCACTAGTCACTAGATGCAGCGGAAATTAAAAATTTTAAATCTAAAGATGAAACCACATGATCACGAGAATACTTCTCGGATCGTTTCATCTAACCACAAAGTATAAGGAATACCTCTTGAAGCGTGGTTGCGATCGTGAGATCCCAAAGTAGAGATCCTCATGTCTCAAGTCCGATCCACGAAGAACGCACTTGCGGGCAAGATGATGAGTCGTGTTCCTCCTCGCAATACTCGATGAAGATCCAAGCAATGGATCCCCTGATTTCGTCACACGAAATCCATCGTCTTCCTTTAGAGCAAGTAGCCCCGAAGAAGAAGGAGATCCTCGAGTCGTCGAAGGCGAAGCCAAGAATCTCTCCTTTCTCAACACAAGATGGACGGCCATCCTTTGGAGGAGAGAAAGAGAGAGGGCGAGAATATGAGAGAGAAAGAGAGAGAGTTGTAACCTTGTACAACTCTTAGAAATGTTGTTCCTTGGAAGGCTACCCTAGCCCTCCTTTTATATTAGTTTAGGATCCAATGGATCTCAATCCATGGGACACATGGATCCAACGACCATGCTTGGTCCATGTAAAATCAATGGCTATGATTGTTATTGGTTAAAACCAACAACATTTATTTATATTTAAATTAAATAAATGTTGAAAAATTATCAACACAATTTAATTTAACATAAGTAAATTTATCAAGAGATAATGTGATAACAAAAAAGGGAGGCAACGAACCAACCTAAATTCTAGGAGGTTATTTTTGTCTCCTTTTATTTTATCTTATTATTTCTTAATAAATTGCAATAACTATTATTGCAATAATATCCACCAAATTAATTCCAAATTAATTTGTGAATATTTCAATCATGCCATCGAAGATATGTGAATCACATTCACAACCCAAACTAATTTGTAAATTACATTTCCAATTAATTACTTAATGTGAATCCAACTCACATTAATAATTAATAAATGCTATTTACATAGTTTCTCTCTCTCTAATATATTATAAATCATATTTGTAATATATATGATTAATATGGATAGTGTTATCCACATTATTCAATCCTTGATAATTAAATCCTATTTAATTATCTTGGATAATCATTCTCACAATATGAACCATATTCATATTAAGCTTGATAATTAAATCTCATTTAATCATCAGGTTCTTCTTGCTTGGATATGTATTTCATCAAATGAATTATTCTTGAACCCTTTCAAGAATAATGTGCTTTCTCCGCGGATACTTGGAGATAAGGACAGGGCGATTGTATTATCCACGTATAGTGACTTGGATGTTGAGATCTCATCTCAAATCCAGATCTTACGGACCTCCCCATAGATGCTTGATTAAATCAAGACCGCAAATCTAATCTTCTCATTGCATCTGAATCTCATTCAAACCAATGTCCAACACTTGGACTAAGATCATATTGCTTCTCTACTGAAAAGAGTCACTAAAATCCAGACCTGTTTCATCACTCCCCTCGGAATGGAAGCGTCATGGATATACAATCGTTTATGATTACATCACCCTCAGGTATTCTCAATACCTGTATATCCTGCATACTGGAAGACCCATGGTCAACCCGAAGATCAAGATCAATTTTGCGTTGTCTTCTTCAGGGTTTGATCACTAAGTTTCTCATTTGATCATTGGGATTTGGTATCGATCATATACTTTCCAAAAGCATTTATCATACCTAGGTCTTGATCATATACTTTCCAAAAGTATATATCAAACCTACAAATTTAGTCAAGCTTCCAAAGCAAGACGATTGTGCACGGAATTTGATTCTTCCCAATATCTCATGAGTGAGCTCATGTCTTCCGGTTCAGTAGTGAACCTGTATGATCCCTTTGAGAGATCGTATTACTCATATGCCCTTATATGCACACCAGCGCGCCGGTGTATAGACCTTGGTTAGGTCATCAACCTATTGGTCTGCCAAATGTACATACTCAGACATATAGCAATACATCTGTCTCCGGTTAGAGAATGTGTGCCTATGCTGTGACAGCATTCAACATAGGACTTAGGTTATCTCGATCTCGTTAAGTTAACCCATTGACCTAACTAATCTGACACCTCCGAATCTCTATTCCTATGCAGAGGACTTGCATCAAGAGGTCGGTCAGATATCAACCTATGTGAGAAAGGATTGCCATCTCCTACTCAGACTGGAGATCACATATTAACAATCATTTGACGGTGCTTGATGAGTCCTCAATCTAACTCTTTAGATATTCATCCAAACACCGGCCTCTATGATTCAATTATTGAATCAACAGCTGTATGATCATCAAGATGGCCATGGTACATAACCCTAATTGTACAGAGGTACCTATTATGCAAATTATTTATTCTTCATTTCAGATCAGGAAATGATATTCGCAATAACATTTATTGCATAATGGCTCGCCGGGGGCTCACATGTCTATGCCACTAGCCCAAAGAGCCATTAATGGGCTAATCATTTAAATCCACACTCATGTGACAATCATATGCTATTTAGAAATAGCTAGGTAAGCTGATCAGTCACTCTGTTCCCAAAAGACTATGCCAAGTCCTTTTACGGTACTTGCATATCCCTAGGTAACAGTGCTCGCATCCAATGCGAATGGTTCTTCTAATGCAACCAATACTCAACCTAGTCAAAGCAGTTATAGTGTCCTTGACACTATTGCTCAATAACTATTATAACCAGTATTTCCATAATCCTTATCAGAACACCCTTATTCCGGGAGATCTCTATCTCTTAAGGCATTCGCAGTTAAGACCTTTTAGATCTCTATCTAAAAGTCTTAATTTCTTGAAGATAAGACTTAGAGATCACTATCTCTAAAGCCTTGTCATCTTTGAAGATATCGTTATTACTGCAATCAAGTGTTCTTTCTCCATAGTAGGATTAGTAACAGTTTACTACTCCCACTGCATGGCAGATATCTGGCTTTTATACACATTTAGCATACACTTAGCTTCTCGTAACTGATGCATAGGTGCAAGTAGTTCTACCATTCACTTCCTCAACTCTTTGAGGTGCTATCCCTTTAGATAGGTCAGTACCAAATCTCAAGGGAAGGAATCCTTTCTTGGAATTTCCAAGAATGGAATATGTCCAAGGTGTACTACAAATGTGACAGTCCCAATACCCTCTTTTCTTTGCTTCTGAACAACTTCAGAACTAAGATCCAAGAGGTATTCTTGAGATCATATCTCAAGGTATGGAATAGCCAGTCTATAAAACACTTATTATCATCCTTATATCATTCCAAATGATTAGGATATTATCTACATTTAGCACGATGAACACAATGACACTCCCACTAAGCTCCACACGGTACATCAAGATTCTATTTGAAATCATAACATTTATAATTTCATCAAATCTTATGCAACTTCAAGAAGCTTATTTGAGTCCATAGATGGATTTCTTTAGTTATCACACCTTACTTTCCCAATCATGAAGCCCTAGGGCATGAGAATATCCTCAGAGAGGTATTCTTAGAGGAATGCAATCTTTGACTTACACCCTGGAGATGCAATAGTCAAGTTGTGTAGGCTAAGGTTAGCAATATTCTGATGGGTTTAAGCATGGTTACCGAAGAGCAAGTCTCATTGCAAGCAATGTCTTCTCTTCCGGTGTGCAGCTCTTGGCTACGAACCGTGCTTTGAAGGTTTCTACTTTCTCATCAGGTTCCCTCTTCTCTTGAAGATCCATTTATACCTTAATGAGTCTAACCCTTATAGGTGGATCCTCTAGGGTCCGTATACAACATTTGTATATGAAGCCTACTTTAGACTTTATTGCTAATATCCATCTTTCCATGTCATGATCCTAATGAGCCTTCATCATATGAAGTCCGATCATTGTCAGACTTAATCGAGACATGGAATACATCCTCAAACCTCATTTGAAGAGGTATTAATGTTTCATCTTTAATTATCCTTTTTAGTTTCAGATTTTAGGATCCTCATTATCTTCTCAAATTAATGAGTTCCTACACTTCATTTTCATCTTGATTCTCAAGAGAGTCATCCTCTAAGAATCACATTCTCAGAGATGAGATATTTTAAGAGTCTCAAGGTTATAAAGTAGGTATCCAATACCATCCTTTATTTTCCTAATGAAGTAGCATTCTCAAGTGCTAGATTCCAGCTTACATGCATGGAACCTTATTAAGGATATATATTGTAGTCTCTACTACACATATATACTTGGAAACTAAGAGGATAATTATGCTAAAAACCATCATTGATCAAATCATGTCACACATGATCCATATGTATCTCCCTACAACTCCATTGAGTTTAGGTGTTTGGAGGATTGAGATAGAAATGATATTCATATCATCATAAGGCATTCTTTGAATTCATCTAATAGGTACTTGCTACCTTGGTTAGATCAAAATTCATTTAATCTTCCTTCAAACTTTGGTTCTAAACCAAAATTATGAAATCTTTGAACATTTAAAGGTTTCTCAGGTGAAGAGAAGAAATCTCATATCATACATGATCATCATAGATATCACAAATCCATAATGTTTACTATGATATAGATGATCTACATACATCAGTATGTATGAGATCTTGAATACCTCGACATCTAACACCATTCCCAGAGAATGGTTTATTGGACATTTTACTTTGAATACAATATTCACAAGTATGTAAGATTTGAAATTTTAGACATTCTAAAGTTTCATATCCTACTAGTCTATTGATCATATCAATATACATATGTTCAAGACTTGATGCCAGATCATTGTCAAATGATCTTCATCCTCCTATTGATCTATTAAGGTTTAATTTTCAGTATTAGAAATCTTAATGAACCATTCATTAATTTTCTAATTTTATGGAGTCCACTAGATGTTAGATTACTATCTGAAATATATCCATCATAACTCTTTATGATAGGTTTATTCCAGAATCATGTTTATTTCCAACATTTAGAAACAAACAATGAGTGTACTCTACTATCTAGGTCATAGAGACATTCTCCAAGACTAAGGGCTCTCCCACTGAGAATATGAAGTCTATCTATCCAACAGAGACTGTTGTAACACTTACATCAATATCCATGTAGATGACTATTAAACCTTAAGATCAAATTTCTAATCTTCTAATATACATATGCAACCAATTGCAAATGTCATTAGAAGATTGGGATACAATTGTCGGACTTTATCTTATGAAATAAGAAAGTCAGAGTCAATGATTATATGTAGATTATTCCTGATGTTCTGTCTGAGTCCTTCACTAGGATTTTAGACAGATTTGATAGTCATACTATCAACACTTCAACTTATTGCAGTATTGGCATTCATCCAACTCTTTGGATGTCATATGGAAGTCACAGAAGTACGATCAACTCTTTGACTTTCCTTCTCACATGGGTCCAACCCATGCTTCCACTGTGCTTTCTTCATCTATAAACAACCATTGTTCAAGACAAAGAATCTCTTATGTTGAATTCAAAAGATTTCAATACAAGAGTATTTCAACATTTATACATGCTTCATTAAATTCATACAATATGAATATTATGAAGTTTCATGAATGACTAGAGTATAGACATTAGAATGATGACACTCATCATATCTACATTCATCTTAACTCTTGGGGACTTAGGTTCAGGTAGGTATTCAAACATTTTGAATACATCATCTCTTTCGAGCCACCATTCTGCATAATGTAGAGAACCATGTCATTCATGATTAAATGTATAGAGCACATATGTATGCCAAAATATCTTATTTTATTTTATAAGGATATTCGACAATTACGATCACCATCGACATGTCACTTCCAAAGTACACTCGATGAAAGATCAAGACTACAGAGACATACGTACCCTAAGGTGATGTCTTATTGTCTTATTTTATTGTCCTTCCTCATTATGTTGAGGGAACTTGCACACTGCAACCACATACATTATGTGTCCAGTTGCAAGTACAATATCTGGATGATGAGTCCAATCCATGATATTTTACTGGTTATTATTGAGTATAACATTGAGTGGGTTTAATGAAGGATTATCTGAAATAAGAAATTTGCATAAGGATATATATTATATATACATGTTTTAATTTGATTTAGGAATTTTTATATCAAAGTTGTATTGCCTTGTCAACACTGATAGTTCATTCCCTTAATCACTTTCAATGTAAGAGATATTCTTACCATTATATCTCAAGCAAGATATGGGATCTCCTTTCCTATCTTTCTCGCATCCCAATAACATGAGAACTTACGACTCCAAATAAAAAGAAGCGGGAACTCATTCCGCCTTGCAAGTCCAACTTGCATTCCCAATTCGATCTTTAACACCCGGGCCCACCACCCCTAAGATGGTGTTGACCCGTCATTAATTGAACCAACCGTCAACAGGCTTAATACTCGCAATACGCAATCCAATATCGCCCAATAATATGAGGACTCGATATTGGGGTCACTAAGTATATGGTCCTACTCTTTCGAGAAGCAAAGAACCCGATCCAATTAAATCATGCACAGGATCTGTCACTTCGGACAGGCGTCTCCCTATACACGACAACTGGCGACGAAGTCCTTTGCCTTGATGGGAGACCATGAATGTCACTTATGTGATCATCCACCTCATATTCAAATTTATAATTAATTATCGTGAATCACATTCACATAAATTAATTCTTCCAAGGGAAATACACATCTATTCAAAATAGAGTGTTTATTGGATATAATTAATTTAATCATATTAAACTAATCATTAATCCAATCATCAATCAACAAACATGTCTTTTACTTGAATAGTAGGTATATTCTCAAAAGTACGTATTATTTGAATTTTAATAATTATAAAAATACATATTGACTTTCTCCGGTATTATACAGTCCCTACCCGCTGTCATGGCCAGTACCGACGAGAGTGGGACGGACCACATACGTTGCAACCCGCTACCCCAATGCTCTCCGACTAGGCACCACATCCGCCTCAGGAAAGGATAATACCAGATAGATCATCATGTACTTTGAGATGCTCATCGGTTTTTCAACCGAAAATTATAACATATAATATACATCAAAACATTTTTGATTATAAGGAGGTTTGCTAGACAAATCCCCAATCCTATTCAAGCAAAAGGGTTTTTCATGTAAAAGTTGTCCTACAACAATTGTAGGATAAACTATGGTTTTCATGAAAGCAATGTTTGTTGATGAACCAATGATCAAGATCTAATATCTTATCATTGTGATTTAGGCAAATGTCATTTAATGAAATAATTATTTCTTTAAATATTTCACAGATATTATCACTAATTATTCCAGAAATTAACAATTACATTTTCATCATGATAATTGAATGACATATCACTAGGTTTCAAGATCAAAAATGTTAATTTCCAGCAGTGACCCCCAATCACTAAAATTAACTTATCTTGATCAATTTAAATCCAAAAAATGCAAACTCAGTTTACAAAGATTGTTTATTTGATTTATTAAAGAATTCAAGTGATAATTCACGCATTTCAAGGCGGATTAAAACCGTAATATCTCATTAATCACGTTTAAATCCGCAGTTCCCGCAACAGTGAATATAGTCATATTCAAAAAGCATATCTTGAGCAAATGAAGTCCAAATTTAGTAAACTCAAGTCCTATAGTTTCCTTGTTTAATGGGAAACAAAATCCAATTGAAAATTTCGTGTTAAACTTTTTAAACAGTGCCGAAAAAAATCAATTTTACAGAAGTACGAAAATTGAAGTGCAGTAAAAATTTCGCAACTCTTTCAAGAACCAAATCGTCTAAGGTCTATGGATCATATCCAAAACCTTATTCAACCTGGCTCTGATACCACTTGAAGGATATTGAGTATCCTCAAGCGCATCATGGAAGCGTGTTGATCGCATCGTATGCAATCGGAGCAACTAGTCGTACTAGTCGCTAGATGCAGCGGAAATTAAAAATTTTAAATCTAAAGATGAAACCACATGATCACGAGAATACTTCTCGGATCATTTCATCTAACCACAAAGTATAAGGAATATCTCTTGAAGCATGGTTGCAATCGTGAGATCCCAAAGTAGAGATCCTCCTGTCTCAAGTCCGATCCACGAAGAACGCACTTGCGGGCACGATGATGAGTCGCGTTCCTCCCTGCAATCCTCGATGAAGATCCAAGCAATGGATCCCCTGAGTTCGTCACACGAAATTCGTCGTCTTCCTTTAGAGCAAGTAGCCCCGAAGAAGAAGGAGATCCTCGAGTCGTCAAAGGCGAAGCCAAGAATCTCTCCTTTCTCAACACAAGATGGACGGCCATCCTTTGGAGGAGAGAAGAGAGAGGGCGAGAATATGAGAGAGAAAGAGAGAGAGTTATAACCTTTTACAACTCTTAGAAATGTTGTTCCTTGGAAGGCTACCCTAGCCCTCCTTTTATATTAGTTTAGGATCCAATGGATCTCAATCCATGGGACACATGGATCCAACGACCATGCTTGGTCCATGTAAAATCAATGGCTATGATTGTTATTGGTTAAAACCAACAACATTTATTTATATTTAAATTAAATAAATGTTGCAAAATTATCAACACAATTTAATTTAACATAAATAAATTTATCAAGAGATAATGTGATAACAAAAAAGGGAGGCAGCAAACCACCCTAAATTTTAGAAGGTTATTTTTGTCTCCTTTTATTTTATCTTATTATTTCTTAATAAATTGTAATAACTATTATTGCAATAATATCCACCAAATTAATTCTAAATTAATTTGTGAATATTTCAATCATGCCATCGAAGATATGTGAATCACATTCACAACCCAAACTAATTTGTAAATTACATTTCCAATTAATTACTTAATGTGAATCCAATTCACATTAATAATTAATAAATGCTATTTACATAGTTTCTCTCTCTCTCTCTAATATATTATAAATCATATTTATAATATATATGATTAATATGGATAGTGCTATCCATATTATTCAATCCTTGATAATTAAATCTTATTTAATTATCTTGGATAATCATTCTCACAATATGAACCATATTCATATTAAGCTTGATAATTAAATCTCATTTAATCATCAAGTTCTTCTTGCTTGGATATGTATTTCATCAAATGAATTATTCTTGAACCCTTTCAAGAATAATGTGCTTTCTCCGCGAATACTTGGAGATAAGGACAGGGCGATTGTATTATCCACGTATAGTGACTTGGATGTTGAGATCTCATCTCAAATGCAGATCTTACGGACCAGCCTCTATGATTCAATTATTGAATCAACAGCTGTATGATCATCAAGATGACCATGGTACATAACCCTAATTGTATAGAGGGACCTATTATGCAAATTATTTATTCTTCATTTCAGATCAGGGGATGATATTCGCAATAACATTTATTGCATAATGGCTCGCCGTGGGCTCACATGTCCAACACTTTGGACGATAATTCCTATGAATTGTTTAATATCAACACATCATGTATTTAAGTTCCAAGTTAGTGTGTACTTAGTGTTGCTGATATTGTAAATGTGAGATACCCATTTGCAAATCTGTTCTGGGTTTCTGATATTAAGTTTTAGTACTTGAGTTTATTGCTTGTCTTGCGTAGTTGATATTGATCATAACATATAGGTCCTAACATTTTTCTATATGTGATGCTTTAGGTACTATTGTCATCCTCATCCACATGTTACGAAAGAAAGTCGATGAAATCAGCTATGAAAAGTCAAAGAAGTATTGAATATTGTGAATGTGGTGAAGAAACTTATTTGAGAACATCATGGACCAACGAAAATCCCGGTCGTGGATTTTATGGTTGTGGACACTTTCTTGATGGTGGATGCAACTATTTTAAATGGCATGATCCGCCGATATGTGTTAGGGGCAAAGAAGTGATCCGAGGATTGCTAAAGAAGTTGGATGAACTACAGGTTGGTGTCGAAAGTTGAACAAAAGGATCCTCAAGCAATAGATATGAACATGGAGAAACAATTATGCATCTACACAAAAGAGCCGCTTGTGGGCCATGTTGTGGTAACATTATTGTAATTTTTATTTTGTGGATGGGATGGATGCACCTGTAACGATAATTTCAAGTTATACAATTAATTCCAACATGTAATATTATTGGTATTATGTGACTTGGATGTGTTATTAGTTTTGGAGTCATTCTGTAATATTACTGGTATTATGTGACTTGGATGTGTTATTAGTTTTGGAGCCATTCTGTAATATTAGTCACTTTTATCTCGGAGAAAAAAAATGAAATCCATATATTGTTTTTTGTCTCAACAAGACATCCAACAGCTACCTTGTACAATATAACCAATTAAACTCGGTATATATGGTTCAAAACCCCTTTAGCAACTTCAATTATTGCCTAAACTCGATATAAGCTATTCTATTCTCTTTGCCAAACATGAAAGTGACGAGCCAGATGTTCTTCTGTAGTAGTTGGACTCATGAATTATATTTGGAGTACCGTTAATTAGAAATATTTTACCATCATTGACTTTGGGAGGAACTCTCAAGTTGGAAAAATACAGCACCTCTAGATACAATCACCCTTGTGTCTTATGAGTTCCATCCATTCCAGACTATGTAGCAAAGTATTTATCAAAACAATTCGATTTGATTGCCATAGAAGAAAGACATGGATATATCAAAAAATCTATTGCTAGAAAGTTCACAAGACAAACAGTTCACTGATACATGAAGAATATTAAGACTGCAATGACAATAGCAGCATTTACGCATTGAGAGGGACATCTGGAAGTGTAACCATTGTAAAATAACAAAGATAGTGTAAGAGGTGGCAATGAATCTGAAGCAGCATCTTGGTAGATATTTCATAGGACTCCAAGATTACTTGAACTAATTTGCATCATGACATATTCTCAATTTTTGCGTGATGGCTAATAAAACATCATGAGTGTAGCCTGCAAAAATCCACATGTAGCCTGCAATGAAAAGAGGAATAAGAAATCCGTAAATAAGGAATGAAATAAACCATTGCAGTAGGAATACATAAAAATTATGTCTAGTACCACATCGTATCCAACTAAGAAGCTTTTCGCTGGGACCACTATAAACATCATTGAATTCCTACATGTTATACAAAGAACTTAATTTTCGACTAACAAAAAAAGATATTTGAGATTAACAAAAGGTTAAATTTACCCAACATGCAAAATCTATCCAATGTGCATTACCTTCTCAGAACACGTCGTTTGGTAATGCCATTTAGCCCCACAGTTTCCACGCATTCTTTTCGTAATTTCACTTTTGAATGAGACACCGCGATGCCATATTTCATTCTCTCTGCTTTTCGCGGCCTCCCTTTAGCTTTTACACAAAGTGGATCCCAAATATCGAGATGAATAACTCTAGATTCGTTATGTAGACGATTGGACGAGCACTTTGGTTGCTTGCATTTTCTTCGTTCCTTTTAAACCTTCCTCAGCTATTTCCAAAGCAAGTTCTAAGGAACTCCCATCCGCAGATGCCCAATCGTACATCTCGGAATGCAGTGATCGGATGGTCCATAACATGTTGAGACATGGCTTGTCTTCGGCTCTACAAATATTATGTTTTTCACTCCCACAAATCTACTAATCATAGACTATCGTGGAGGTAGATACTCCTTGGGTATTTCTTGTAGACCCTTCTTCTTCAAAATATAAATAACATGACAACAAAGAATACCTTCGAAAGAAAACTTCTTGCTGAACATGTGGATTTTCTTTCTTTCATGTAAAAATCTACTAAAAACTTTCGATTTTGACTCACATGTAGAAAACTTCATATGTAACAACATTATCATCCTTCGCGACTTTAAGGCATGCACAATTAATACTCTTCTTAAATTCTTCTTGGAATTTTGTGAAGTTCGCAGGAGTGTAAAGGTGGAAACTTGTAATTCCATTGGATGCTCTGACCACAAAGATGCCTTCGAATGTAATGCTTTAAAATCTAGAGTTCCTTCAGCCTCACAACGTGCCAATAAGGTCCTGCCATATTGTACTACAAATTCTGATAGAGGCATTTGAGAGTGGACATATCCATCAAGGAGTGAATTAATGCTTTCCGAACATTGTGTCGATGACATTCCTGTGAAGAAAACGTGTTTATGATATATAGGTACCCACATTCGTCGCAGTTCATACATATTATGCAGCCAGCTATGTTCTACAATATTGTTCTTTGTTCGAATGTATGTCCATCGATCCTCAAACTCTTCAATACTTTGGCTTCCGTAAATCCACTTGTCACGTGCATGCTCAAATTCTTTGTCGCATCGCAACTGATGCAAATGAATTACTGCATTCTTTCTTATATGCCAGGTGCAAAATCTGTGTGTCGTTGTGGGAATACCAAAGCAATAGCTTCACGCATAACTGGATCTTGATCCGTGATTATAGGCAACTTCCCATGCATACACTCTAACCATGTATGGAGTAACCAAACAAAGGTTTCCGTAGAGTCATCTTCAAGCAAAGAACATCCAAACAATGTTGATTGCCTAAGTAAGAAGATCCCGATCGTCCATCGGCCCAATAGACACTTCGCACAGTCAAATTTTCATCAACTTCAACTTTGAAAAAGAAATCATTGTCTAATGTCATCTTGTCTTCAAAACATCTAACAACGGTCATACACTCGTGACCGATATTATTCTTTCGACTGAGTTTGATTGGTCTTTACAAACTTGACTTGTGATATTATTCTCACCAGATGCACTCAGAACATTTGAGATTTTGGAAGCACCTAGCCCACAACCATGCAACTTCCTAATCAGTCCCTTTGTACAAGATGAAAACTCTCTATGTGATTGTAACTTCTGTACTTTGGAAGGACTAGTTAACATGTGGTTATGCTCTTCCTGAAAAGATCGAACCACCCAAGTACCTTCACCATCCACATATGCATAAATGTGTGCTTGACAACCCTCTCTAATGCCGCGTCTATGTTTCACCTTACTCCCCTCTTTTCTTTTGCCATTCATAATAAAACTTTTTTTAGAACAAACAAATTTTCTTGTAATATGGAGATTGGTATGCTCTGATCGATGTAGTTTATTTTTACGTATGGAGAAACCAAGTGATCTTGCATATGAATTGTAAAAGTCTACCATGCTTTCATCTGAATTAAACTTCATGCCAATGGATGGTTTTCCAACACTAGCGTCCACCGATTTTGTTGCTTCTTCTACACCTTTATCATGGTCATTAGAACCACAATCCAAAGCTTCATATTGTACATCACTGGCATCATTGCTTATTTCTTGCATATTTAGTTCTAGCATGGCTTCAGCACTCATTTCACCTAAAACCGAAGATGATATTAAACTGCAACTTCTCACTGCACAACTATTACAATGAGATTCACACAAATAACTTTTCAAAGCACAGCTATTAGAATTAAACATGTTCAAGCGAGAGAATTTCATATTCAACAAACAAACACACACAAATCAACAGTAGCAAATCAACTGCAATTTTTCACAGCACAGCCGTTGTGCTGTGCAGAGAATGATTTGTATTAACAAGTGTTTAAAACCAGTAATCAACAAATGTATGATTAATAGATTAGAACCAACCTGTTATACAAGCAAACAGAAAAGGATATATTGGTTAATCTGGAACAGAAATTCTCACAGAATTATAGCCAGGTATAAATGACATAGATGTATTGTAGGTTTGGTCCACTAACCTGAATGATATAGCCAAGTATTAATGACATAGATGTATTGTAGGTTTGGTCCACTAACATGAATGATATAGCCAGGTATTAATGACATAGATATGTGTATTTTGCCAGTAGAGGTCCTGATTACATTCGTTGGAGCCATTGATTTTCTCCTAAGATGAAGATCTATCATTTTTATTGTACTCCATAATTCCCATTGAGTTTTCTAATCTCATAACAAGTTGTGCACACAACTCAAAATGCAAGGCTATATCTGATGAATGCAAGGCTATATTTGATTATTTTATTCTTTTATAAAAAAATAGTTTATTTTTACAAAATGGGAGCACACAACTATATGTGATCAGTATATATTACTGCAAGAACAAGCAAAAATTATTCAGAATCACATAACAAGTAATGTATGTAAGATGGGTCAATGAAAGAGGCAACACATCATCATCCATCTCAAGATGTTGATAGGCTTAATCCATAGCCAATATCATACTTATATCTACAAAATTGAAATTGAAGAAGCAACACTTACGTCATACAGGCAATAAAAATGAAAGGAAATCAAGGAAAAGCTCCAGACAGAGCAAATGAATGAATCGGAGGTTACATTAGAATGGACGTACCCTAGTACAATCACCAATGGGGCGGACGGAGATGGGGATGGGGCGGATGGATATGGGGATCAGGAGCGCGAATGGATCGAGTGTGCGAAGTGAGGGTTGTAGGCGAGCGAGGAACGGTGGTTCAGAGCACGCGGAGAGAGAGCACCGGAGGGGGAGAATGCGATGGAAGGGATCGAGGGTTACGGGTCGGCTTGGGGAGCAGGAGAGGAGTTAGATGGTCTGCGGGTGCTTCCAATCCGTCGTTCGTTTCTTCCGCAATCCAACAGTGGGGAGGGTGGGTGCAGCCAATTGACTGCACCACCCAGCTTTGCTTCCCTTTCCCCATATACACAGACACACACGCGTATGTCATTATTGTTAATATTCATGGTGAAAATATGAGAAATTAACAATCAAAGGGTGAAAAGTAATAAAAATATATAACAGATCATTATATTTATTTTTGATTTCTCGCCTCCATCTCCTTCAAGACGCCACCCCTATGATATCTAATACCAAACATCAAGATGGAGGGTTCTCATATCTCCACTTTTGCAAATGTTAATATTGATATTAATGGTCTACTTGTTTATTTATTATTTTTTAGATCTAGGTTTAAAATCAAATGTGGCATAGGGTAACTTATATACTAGTATATTGTTATGCTTATGTAAATTGTGAAATTGATACCAATGATAAACTTTTTTTGTATTTGGATCTATGTCAATATTTAAACTTGCTTTCTTGGATCACTATCTAGAGAAAGGAAACTTTGTGTAAGGCAAGCTAGCAAGACGAGACGAGTGTGGTAGTAGTAGAAGGTTTGGAGCTAGTGATAGGAATTTGAAGGATATGGGAAAATCCTCAAGTGCATCACGGAAGCGTGATGATCGCATCGTATGCGATCAGGAGCGACTAGTCGCACAAGTTGCTTGATGCAGCAAAAATTAAAAAATTTCATGTGACGAAATCACATGATCCAAGAACACTTCTCGGAATGTTTCGTCTAAACCATAAACAAGTAGTAGGATTACCTCTTGAAGCGTGGTTGCGATCGAGTCTCTAAACAAAGAGACCTCCTGTCTCAAGTCCGATCCGTCGGAGGAGACGTTTGCGAGAGCGTTGATAAGACACGTCCTTCTCGCAATTCATGTTGAAGATCCAAGCCACGGATCTCCTGATCTCGCCAAATGAGATACAATGTCTTCTTAACGAGCAAGGCATGCCGAAGTAAACGGAGATCTACGAGCAAACGATCGGGCAACATAACGACGACGCTATGGCGATGGAGAATCTCTCTAGGGAATCCATGATGGATGGACACATGAGAGAGATAAAGAGAGTGGTTGTGCATAGAGAGAGAGCATTCATTTTTCATATTACTTGAAGAGCAATGGGTGCCTCTTCTTATATAGGGTTTTGGGAGTCCATGGATTGCAATCCGTGGACAACACACAATCAATGGTTAAGATTGATTTGTGTTTCTTTCAATGGCTATGATTCTGTTGTAAAAACATAACAACAATTACTTTAATTTAATTTAATATAGATATCGATAAATCAATATATTTAAATTCAAATTAAATCAATTAATTGTACTTGGAGATAATGAGGAGATAAACCATATCCCATAAAAAGAGGGGACGGCTGCAACATCTCATGAGATCTCATTATCTCATAAAATCTCATTATCTCATGAGATATCATTATCTCGTGATATCTCCAGGATTTACAACAACAATTGTTGTAAATTATTTCACAAAAATAATTCATGATTATCTTGTGAAATATTGCAATCAAGCCATTGGAAAAATGTGAATCACATTCACATCCCAAAATAAAATGTGATTATATTTTAATTAATCATCCAAAGTGAATCCAATTCACATCAATAATTAATTAACAAATATAAAACACAATATGGCTCTCTCTTATACGTATTTTAATTAATCATCCAAAGTGGATCCAATTCACATCAATAATTAATTAACAAATATAAAACACAATATGGCTCTCTCTTATACGTTATAAATCATATTTATAATGTATATGAATAATATGAATAGAGTTATCCACATTATTCATATTCATGATAATTAAATCACATTTAATCATCTTTGATCTCTTTTCTCGTGTGCCGAAATAACATGAATCGCATTCATATTATTCACATCTTTGACAATTAAATCACATTTAATTATCTCAGATAACTCTCCTTATAATATGAATCAAATTCATATTGTCCATGATAATTAAATCTGTAATACGCGTTTTGTACACTATGCTTTTGAATGATATCAAGTGTTATTTCAAGGAAATATTGGATTGATAGTGTTCACACTTTACAGATACCATAGTCAATAGATTCGCCTTTCTGCAATGTTTTCATTTAAACTTGTTGTGTTTATATCAGAGACCGTCTTGTATAAAATGGACTTCAAAAAGGTTCTATGAATTGTGTAGCACATCAAAACATAGTACCACATCTAGTAATCTGGATTTTTGGTAGTACCTTATAAGTAGTAGAAGCCACTACTAGCATAGTGTCCATAATGTAATGGATTTATACTCATTAACCGTAATCACATCATTAAGACTAATTAAGTATAATTAGTGCTAATTACCCGTCATTAGTGATAATTAAGCATCATTAGCATATATTTATACTCATTAGCTATAATCGCATCATTGAGACTAATTAAGCATGATTAGTACTAATTACCCGTCGTTAGTGATAATTAAGCGTCATTAGCAAGAATAGGACACATGGAGTGGAAATCATGAGACACGTGTCGTTTTATAGTCAGGACAAGTGTCAAAACCTCAGTAGTGCCATGTGTCATTGTCCTGAGACTAACACATGTCATGGTGTAGTCTTTTGCTTGGGTAACAAGTAAACTCGTGGATAAGGCAAGCCTATTACTTAGGCAATAAGTTTCCTTATGATTATGCCATGTGCCATGCCATGTGTCTTCATACATGGATAAGGGACACATGAACCTCCCTTACATGTTGACACATGTCACACATGTAAAGGGGGTGGAGGCCTATAAATACCATGACCCCCCCCATAGTCCTCCCCATTCCATTTCAATTCATCCCACGCCTATCTCTCCACCTTAGAGCCGCAAGGCCGCCAAGCTTGCGGGAGGAGCACGAGAGGAGCACGGCGAAGCCCTGTCGGTGATCGAGAGCGTTTTTAAAAGCCGTAACGAAGTTCTGTCCGCATCAAGCCGTAGTACTGAAATCTAGGACGGCTATAGGGGGGATTTCACTAAAGAAGGTGATTCGGACTCAAGCTAGATAGCGTTCAGGTGAGGGATTCTCAAGCGCTATTTTAAAGTATTAGTCTTTCGCTTTTATGCATGTTTTATGATAACAAGTATGCAATCACGTTTTCTTGAGCTTTTACGCATGAATTGCAAGTACCGTATACCAGATATGAAATCAAGGCTTTTGAATATATTTTCAAATATCATTTCAAGTGCTTTATGTTGATAGCATGTTTTCAAGCATAAAACTCGTTGTGGAATAGAAAGCATAAGTTTCACTACGTTGATTTGAGTTTTTATGTAAAGAATTTTGTTTTGTACGGTAACTATGGATTATGGATCAGTTTTCCAAGTTCTGAATGGTTTTAGTGATCAGAATATGCATGCTATGTCAAGATTTTCTTATGTTATTGAATTAGTTGTTATGAGCATGAAATAGCAAGTTTACGGTTTATTAGTGGCAAGAAAAGAATCAGAATCAGAAGATAAGCACCACTGTAGCTCTTTTATACAAATCATGAACTAGCCATTAGATATGGTGATGTCATTAGATATGACCCTGAAACCGCCATTAGATATGGCAAACCATTAGATATGGTATCAAGAGGACTTTGGGTCCGCATTCTGTATACATATAGGCTTTGGGCCGTATGCAGAGTGTTTTTGGTCTTTGGGACCGTCTGCGCGTATGACTTAGCTTTGTTTCAGCGTTCATGAGTCAATAAATTAACCACAGTGGTGATTAGTACAAACAGCTTGATAGTGATGATTATGTTTCAGTTTATCTGCTTTGGAAGTGATTTCAGTTTTCAATTGCAAAACTAGCATGTTGTTATATGGAATTACTTTCATAAAGTCTCTTTCAAGCTATTTCACAGTATTCAGCATAAATTCTTGTCATGATGCTCATATTTAAGTTTTTAGCTATATGTAAAAAGCTTGAGATCCTTTCACTGGGTCTAAGCTCATAAATGGATTTAGACTCATCCCGTTATATTACATTATATACAGATCATCAGAATCACGAATAGCAGGTGAAAGGACCACGGATACACTTGGAGGAGGTGTCTTTTGCTTTTCGTTGTTTTTGTACTGTCTGTGTTATTTTGTAAGAAGTTGTAATAGATAGAACTTGTGTAATACACTTCTTGGTGTTGTGAACTCGAAATACAAAGGTTTTATGTTCTATGAGATTGCCACATGTTTACTTGAGGAAAAAGAAGAGGAAAGATCTCTGTCGCGGCACGTTCCGGTTAGCAGGACGGGTCGTGACAACTTGTGGTATCAGAGCAAAGGTTTTAGGACCTTGAGGAAGAATTATATTAGGAGTTGACCTATAAGTATTGGAAGATAATTTAGTTATTGATATTATAGTCTTGAGGATGTCTAGAATCATTATTGGAGGATTTAGGTTGATGAAGTATCTAACTGAGATTTTATTTTATAGGAAACAATGGCAGGAGAGCAGCCACAAGCGATCGGCCCTAGTAAGGAGAATAACAACAATAACAACGTGTATGACACGTTGACTTTGATAGCTCAAACTCTAGGAGGCATGGCTGCACAGTCTGTTAAAAGACATGAATTTGAGTACCAGTTACCATTTGAGCATGTAAAGAAGCTGGGAGGAGAACCATTCGTAGGAGACACTGATCCAAAGAAGACAAGGGAATGGTTCAAGAATATGGAGAAAATATTTGCTCTAATGGACTGTACAGATGAACAAAAGTTGAAGTATACCATATTTCTTCTAAAGGATAGCGCTGATGATTGGTGGACATCGGTGAAAATGAAATATCCAAACCCATCTCATATTATAAGGGAGATCTTTGAGAAAGAGTTCAATGAAAAATACTACCCAAGGGTTTATCAGGAGGAGAAACGTAGGGAATTTCTATTCCTTACTCAGGGGAGCAATATGTTTGATGAATATGAGAAGAAATTCACTGAACTTTCAAAGTTTACTGCTTCCCTGGTTGCAACAGAAGAAGAAAAGTGTAGACGTCTAGAAGATGGTATGCATATTGACCTAAAAGAAATGGTTTCGACCACGGGATATCCTGATTATGCAAAATTGGTGGAGGCTGCTCGTAGGGCTGAACGAGTGGTGATAGAAAGAAGAAAGTGCAATGATCATGAAAAGAAAAGGCTTGCAGATAGACCCCTATGGAGAGGAACCATGAACAAAGAAACAAGAATAGCTGGGAATTCAAGACAAGATAATAGATCAGCTTCTAGAGTACAAGGGAATCAAACAAATAGATATACAGTTGGGACTTCTGAAAACAGAACTCTTTCTTTTCCACAATGTACAAACTGTGGAAAGTTTCACCGGGGAAGTTGCCGCAAGGGGACCGCTGGGTGTTATCAATGTGGCGAGATAGGCCACATACGTCAGAATTGTCTCGCACTTGTCCAAAGCCGTCGGGTAATGGGAAGACCAGCACAAAATGAAAATCGTGATATTGTTGTACGTCGTCCTCCACCTGCAAGGGAACAAAATAAAAATAATACACAGAAGAAATCAAACCAAAGAGAGGGAAAAGCTTTTGCTATGATCTTAGAGGAGGCTATATCTGCAGACGATGTTGTATCAGGTACCACTATTATTTTTGGTAAAAGTGCACATACTCTTATTGATTCTGGTGCAAGTCATTCTTTTATTTCACAAAGATTCTCCCTATATGCTGATAAAGTAACAAGTACTCTCAAGCATGCTTTAGCAATTTCTTTGCCTAAGGGAGAACCAGAAATTATTAGGGATGTCCTCCTAAATTGTTTGGTAAAGATAGGAGAAAATTATATTGAAGTAGACCTGATTCCTATGGAGATAAGGGAATTTGATGCTATCATAGGAATGGATTGCTTAAGTACATATCATGCTCTTCTAGACTGTCATAAGAAGCATGTTACTTTTAGGAAACCAGGTGATGTCGAATTCACCTTTTATGGAGAAAGAAGGATATATCCTACCCATGTCATCTCCTGTCTCTTAGCCCAGAAGTTGATAAGAAAGGGATATTCCGCTTATATTGCTTACGTGTTTAATACTAAGGCAGAAGCAGCCAGTTTAGAAAATATCTCCGTGGTGAAGGAATTTCCAGAGGTGTTTCCAAATGAACTACCAGGAATTCCTCCTAATAGGGAAATTGAATTCACTATTGACCTCATTCCGGGTACCAATCCAATTGCCTTAACTCCCTACAGAATGGCCCCAGCTGAACTTAAAGAACTCAAAACTCAATTGCAGGAGTTGACAGATAAGGGATTTATACAGTCCAGTATGTCACCATGGGGTGCTCCTGTTCTATTTGTTATGAAGAAAGATGGTTCCATGAGACTTTGTATAGATTACAGAAGACTAAATAGAGTGACTGTTCGCAATAACTATCCTCTACCCAGAATAAATGACTTATTTGATCAATTACAAGGGGCCTCTGTATTTTCCAAGATTGATTTGAGATCTGGCTATCATCAGTTAAAGATTAGAGGAGAAGATGTCCCTAAAACTGCATTCCGAACCCGATATGGGCATTATGAATTCCTAGTAATGCCTTTTGGATTGACAAATGCCCCAGCTGCTTTTATGAACTTGATGAATAGGGTTTTCCGTCCATATCTGGACAAGTTCGTGATCGTATTTATTGATGATATTCTCGTATATTCTAAAACATAGGAAGAACATAGAGAACACTTGAGAATTGTACTTCAAACTCTGAAGGAACACCGATTATATGCAAAGTTTGATAAATGTGAGTTTTGGTTGAAGAAGGTTGCATTTCTAGGCCATGTCATATCTGGAAAAGGAATAACAGTAGATCCATCAAAGATAGAAGCAGTTCTTAGATGGGAACGACCGATAAATGCATCAGAAATCCGAAGTTTCCTTGGATTAGCTGGGTATTATCGAAGATTTGTTGAAAACTTCTCTAGAATTGCTGCACCATTGACAAGGTTAACTAGGAAGAATGTGAAGTATAGTTGGGACGATGAATGCGAGAAAAATTTTAAGGAACTCAAGAGTCGTCTCACCTCAGCACCTATACTTAGTCTTCCTTCAGGGAAAGGTAATTATGTAATCTATAGCGATGCTTCAAGACAAGGGCTGGGATGCGTCTTAATGCATAATGATAAGGTGATTGCTTATGCCTCTAGACAGCTAAAACAACATGAGTTAAATTACCCAACTCATGACCTTGAGTTAGTTGCTATAATATTTGCCTTAAAAATCTGGAGACACTACCTATATGGAGAAACTTGTCGAATCTTTACAGATCATAAGAGTTTGAAATATATTTTCTCTCAGAAAGAGTTGAATTTAAGGCAAAGAAGATGGTTAGAGCTAATTAAAGACTATGATTGTTCCATAGAATATCACCCAGGGAAAGCCAATGTCGTAGCTGATGCCCTCAGTAGAAAGTCTAAGGGTCAGCTATCTCACTTAAAAGGGGAATATTATCAGTTGAAAGAGTTACGTGCAAAGTTAACCATAGATAGCTCTGGAGCCCTATTAGCATCCTTACAAGTGAGACCCATATTATATGATAAAATCAAGGAGGCACAAGTCCATGATTCTGAAATCATTAGAATGATTGAGAAGATTAAGGGTGGAGATGAAGCCGGGTATACAATAGATGGTCAAGGGGTTTTATTCTTTAAAGGAAGATTATGTGTTCCGAGGAAATCTGATATAAAGACTGAGATTCTGGAAGAGGCACATAGCTCCATGTATACTATGCATCCAGGAAGTACTAAAATGTATAGAACACTTAAAAGTTACTATTGGTGGTCTGGCATGAAGAGAGAGATTGTAGAGTATGTTTCTAGATGTCCTATATGCCAACAAACAAAACCGGAGCGTTTGAGACCTGCGGGGAAATTACAACCACTTCCAATACCAGAATGGAAATGGGAACACATCACTATGGATTTTGTTACAGGATTTCCAAGGACCCGTCGAGGTCACAATGCAATATGGGTCATAGTAGACAGATTAACTAAGTCAGCACATTTCTTAGCCATTAACATGACATACAGTCTAGACCGCTTGGGAAAGATCTTTGTTAATGAGATAGTTAGCCGTCATGGGGCTCCTGTGTCAATTGTATCGGATAGAGATCCACGATTTACTTCTAAGCTATGGCCAAGCTTACATAAAGCTATGGGAACGAAGTTAGCATTTAGCACAGCCTTTCATCCTCAAACAGATGGCCAATCAGAACGGACTATCCAGACTCTAGAAGACATGCTTAGAGCTTGTGCACTGAGCTTTAAAGAAAGCTGGGATGAACATCTCTCACTTATAGAGTTTGCATACAATAACAGCTATCATACTAGTATTGGGATGGCACCTTATGAAGCCTTGTATGGCAGACCGTGTAGAACACCTATCTGTTGGAGTGAAGTTGGAGAAAGGAAATTGGTTCAACCTGAACTAATACAAAGCACGATAGAAAAAGTTGAGGAAATTAAGAGATGCTTAAAGGCAGCGCAAAGCAGACAGAAAAGTTACGCAGATAAGCGAAGGAGAGACTTAGAATTTCAAGTGGGAGATCATGTGTTTCTAAAAGTTTCTCCATGGAAAGGCCTAATTAGATTCGGTAAGAAAGGGGAACTAAGTCCAAGATACATTGGCCCTTATGAGATTATTGAGAGAATCGGAAGTGTAGCTTATCGTCTTCGACTTCCAGCTGAATTAGCAAGGATACATGATGTCTTTCATGTCTCCACACTTCGAAAGTTTATTCCAGACCCAACCCATATGATACAACCTCAAGATATTTAATTGAAGGAAGATCTGTCATACGAGGAGGTTCCTGTGGAAATTCTAGATTATAAAGTACAAGAGCTTCGTACAAAGAAGATTCCTTTAGTCAAAGTTTTATGAAGGAGTCACGCAATAGAAGAAGCCACATGGGAACGAGAAGAAGAAATGAGATCTCGATATCCCCACTTATTTTTAAGCTAGCAAGGATACTTAAATTTCGAGGACGAAATTTATTGCAAGTAGGGGAGAATTGTAATACGCGTTTTGTACACTATGCTTTTGAATGATATCAAGTGTTATTTCAAGGAAATATTGGATTGATAGTGTTCACACTTTACAGATACCATAGTCAATAGATTCGCCTTTCTGCAATGTTTTCATTTAAACTTGTTGTGTTTATATCAGAGACCGTCTTGTATAAAATGGACTTCAAAAAGGTTCTATGAATTGTGTAGCACATCAAAACATAGTACCACATCTAGTAATCTGAATTTTTAGTAGTACCTTATAAGTAGTAGAAGCCACTACTAGCATAGTGTCCATAATGTAATGGATTTATACTCATTAGCCGTAATCACATCATTAAGACTAATTAAGTATGATTAGTGCTAATTACCCGTCATTAGTGATAATTAAGCATCATTAGCATATATTTATACTCATTAGCTATAATCGCATCATTAAGACTAATTAAGCATGATTAGTACTAATTACCCGTCGTTAGTGATAATTAAGCGTCATTAGCAAGAATAGGACACATGGAGTGGAAATCATGAGACACGTGTCGTTTTATAGTCAGGACAAGTGTCAAAACCTCAGTAGTGCCATGTGTCATTGTCCTGAGACTAACACATGTCATGGTGTAGTCTTTTGCTTGGGTAACAAGTAAACTCGTGGATAAGGCAAGCCTATTACTTAGGCAACAAGTTTCCTTATGATTATGCCATGTGCCATGCCATGTGTCTTCATACATGGATAAGGGACACATGAACCTCCCTTACATGTTGACACATGTCACACATGTAAAGGGGGTGGAGGCCTATAAATACCATGACCCCCCCATAGTCCTCCCCTTTCCATTTCACTTCATCCCACGCCCATCTCTCCACCTTAGAGCCGCAAGGCCGCCAAGCTTGCGGGAGGAGCACGAGAGGAGCACGGCGAAGCCCTGTCGGTGATCGAGAGCGTTTTTAAAAGCCGTAACGAAGTTCTGTCCGCATCAAGCCGTAGTACTGAAATCTAGGACGGCTATAGGGGGGGATTTCACTAAAGAAGGTGATTCGGACTCAAGCTAGATAGCGTTCAGGTGAGGGATTCTCAAGCGCTATTTTAAAGTATTAGTCTTTCGCTTTTATGCATGTTTTATGATAACAAGTATGCAATCGCGTTTTCTTGAGCTTTTACGCATGAATTGCAAGTACCGTATACCAGATATGAAATCAAGGCTTTTGAATATATTTTCAAATATCATTTCAAGTGCTTTATGTTGATAGCATGATTTCAAGCATAAAACTCGTTGTGGAATAGAAAGCATAAGTTTCACTACGTTGATTTGAGTTTTTATGTAAAGAATTTTGTTTTGTACGGTAACTATGGATTATGGATCAGTTTTCCAAGTTCTGAATGGTTTTAGTGATCAGAATATGCATGCTATGTCAAGATTTTCTTATGTTATTGAATTAGTTGTTATGAGCATGAAATAGCAAGTTTACGGTTTATTAGTGGCAAGAAAAGAATCAGAATCAGAAGATAAGCACCACTGTAGCTCTTTTATACAAATCATGAACTAGCCATTAGATATGGTGATGTCATTAGATATGACCCTGAAACCGCCATTAGATATGGCAAACCATTAGATATGGTATCAAGAGGACTTTGGGTCCGCATTCTGTATACATATAGGCTTTGGGCCGTATGCAGAGTGTTTTTGGTCTTTGGGACCGTCTGCGCGTATGACTTAGCTTTGTTTCAGCGTTCATGAGTCAAAAAATTAGCCACAGTGGTGATTAGTACAAACAGCTTGATAGTGATGATTATGTTTCAGTTTATCTGCTTTTGAAGTGATTTCAGTTTTCAATTGCAAAACTAGCATGTTGTTATATGGAATTACTTTCATAAAGTCTCTTTCAAGCTATTTCACAGTATTCAGCATAAATTCTTGTCATGATGCTCATATTTCAGTTTTTAGCTATATGTAAAAAGCTTGAGATCTTTTCACTGGGTCTAAGCTCATAAATGGGTTTAGACTCATCCCGTTATATTATATTATATACATATCAGCAGAATCACGAATAGCATGTGAAGGGACCACGGATACACTTGGAGGAGGTGTCTTTTGCTTTTCGTTGTTTTTGTACTGTCTGTGTTATTTTGTAAGAAGTTGTAATAGATAGAACTTGTGTAATACACTTCTTGGTGTTGTGAACTTGAAATACAAAGGTTTTATGTTCAATGAGATTGCCACATGTTTACTTGAGGAAAAAGAAGAGGAAAGATCTCTGTCGCGGCACGTTCCGGTTAGCGGGACGGGTCGTGACAAAATCACACTTAATTATCAATTTTCTTGATACTCGGATACATATATCAACAATGAAATTATCCATGAACTCTTTCAAGGATAATGCGTTTTCTCCGCAGATACTTGGAGATAAGGACAGGGCGATTGTATTGTTCTACGTATAGTGACTTGGATATTGAGATCACATCTCAAATCTAAATCTCGAGCCTCCCATAGATGCATGATTAAACCAAGACCACAAATCTAATCTTTTCATTGCGTCTGAATCACATTCAGATCAATGTCCAACATTTGGACCAAGATCATATTACTTGTCTACTGAGAGGAGTCACTAAAATTCAGACCCGTTTCATCACTCCTTAGGGATGGAAGCGTCATGGTTATACAATCATTTATGATCACATCACCCTCGGGTATTCCTAACACATGTACATTATGCATACTGGAAGACTCGGAATAAACCCGAAGTATTAGATCAACTTTATACTGTCTACTTCAGGGTTTTATCAGTAAGTTTCTCATTCGATCATTGGGAGTCGGTATCGATCATATACTTTTCAAAATCGTATATCATACCTAGGTCTTGATCATATACTTTCTAAAAGTATATATCAAATCTACAAATTCAGTCAAGCTTCCAAAGCGAGACGACCGTGCACGAAATTTGATTCTTCCCAATATCTCATGAGTGAACTCATGTCTTCCGGTTCAGTAGTGAACCTGCATGGTCCCTTTGAGAGATCGTATTACTCATATGCCCTTATATGCACACCAGTGTGCCGATGTATAGACCTTGGTTAGGTCATCAACCTATTGGTCTGCCAAATGTACATAGTCAGACATATAGTAACACATCTGTCTCCGGTCAGAGGATGCGTGCCTATATCATGACAGCATATGATATAGGACTTTGGTTATCTCGATCTCGTTAAGTCAACTCTTTGACCTAACTAATATGATACCTCCGAATCTCTATTTCTATGCAGAGGACCTGTATCAAGAGGATGGTCAGATATCAGCCTAAATGAGAAAGGATTGCCATCTCCTACTCAGGCTAGAGATCATCTCTTAACAATCATTTGACGGTGCTTGATGAGTCCTCGATCTAACCCTTTAGATATTCATCCAATCACGAGCCTCTACGATTCAATAGTTGAATCAACAACTGTATGATTACTAAGATGGCCATGGTACATAACCCTAATTGTACTAAGGGACCTATTATGCAAATTATTTATTCTTCATTACAGATTAGAAAATGATATTCGTAATAACATTTTGCATAATGGCTCGCGAGGGCTCGCATGTCCAACAGAATCATGAGAGCCCTTCATAGCAGAAGCAATCTTTGGGGCTTCCTCTCTAGATTAGAAGCGATGAGTCTGACCCTTTCTTGGTGTCTCTTTCGAATGAATCTCCAATTTAGAATCATGCCTTCCACAGAATAGGACGATGTCTTCTAGAAGAAGAAAGATGAATATAAAGTGGCAACAATGGTGACTGATGGGAAGTAGATCAAAAAAATTTTACGAGGCAGGACCAAGACAACATTCAGATATTAATCAAATGTAGTTTAATTCAACACTTTTAGATATTGGCAAGACAATATAGGTTGAGATTTTGAAATGTTGGCCACATATGTATAATAAGTCAAGGTTTTAAAATGTTGACCGAACAACTTAAGTTGGACTTTTTCAACATTCACCAAGTTCACTCTTAATCTACGATACACATCGTCCAGATGTTTTTAAATGTTGATCTAGGATTAGATCGACGTTAATTTGGATCTAGGTCAACATTCATGAGCACCAGCCAAATAGATCAAGATCCAATAATGGGAAAGCGTTTTTTCTCCCCTAACACTCGCTCTCTCTGGAGTCTCAACCCGTTTCACTTTAGAGTGCCTTTCCAAAATAAAAGTTCAATGCTATGGCGTTGTCATGTGTTGTAAACAATACTTCGAGATCGAAGGGTATGTCGGATTTGTTCTACCAACGGAATTGGAATTGGGGTGAAAGGGAATGTTAAAAGAATTTTTACTTCTTACATTTGGCCAACTATTCATTCAAATGTTTCAACGTGATAGATAACGACCTTTTAAACTTGAAACAAAGAAACACCAATTGAAGGTAGAGAAAGATACAAACCTCAAAATCTTCTCACCTCTTTCTCCGTGAAAATCAATCTTCAAAAAGATCAATTTTCTTTCCCATTCACCTCACCCCATGATTAAATCGTTTCTTTGTACCGTGTGTAACACAAGTAGAATGCAAATCAAACACGCAGATACTCAGCACAAAATAATCACGGCATAGGACTTATAAAGTTCACATTTGATTGGGCTAGGTCATTCGTGTTGGTGGCAGCGGATTTCTTTGTGTAAATGGTGGAAGAATGAAGTAGCAGATGAAGACTAACCTTACCTTAAGGAGATTTATATAGTAATCCAGATAAATCTAATGAATGGGTCCATAAATCCCACAACAAAAAGTAGGATGATCACGTAACCGGTTTGTACGAGTACTCGATGGGAAGCATGAAGGATGATCTTGAACTTTCAGATATCTACTAAATCATAAGGAATAGGTACCCGATCCAAATCAATACGTTTTCTACACATAATGCAATGGATTTCATCGGTAATCGCAGATGCTCAAATAGATTAAGATAGGGAATGTGTGATGACCCCACCACCACCACCATGGTTATTAAAGCTAGCGTGACAGGGGTGTCGGACTTAGGGTCCAATTCATCCATGTATGATACTCAACAAACTAACTCATGCATGTCCGCCCCCACTCCCTCCTCTCTCGAATCGCTACCCGACCCTCCCGACCCTCTCATCCCCGACCTCTCTCATCCCCAACCATCGCCGCCCTCCCTCGCCGTCCACCTCGGCCGCCAAGCCCTCTCTCGCCGCCCACCCCGGCCGCCAAGCCCTTTGTTGCCGCCCACCTCGACCGCCAAGGGGAGGAGAAGGCCATTGGGGGTAGAGCAAGGGGATGAGGCGGCATGGGGTCATCCATGCCACCATCTTCGAGGTCAACTCCCACCTTGCTCCTCCGCCAGAAGCATGCTCCTCCTCTCCTTGGCGGCCGGGGTGGGCGGCGAGAGAGGGTTTGGCGGCCGGGGTGGACGGCGAGGGAGGCTTGAAACATATAATAGGATGAGAAAATGAAATGTAGACTGCAACATTCCTTTTCTTTAATCATACTGATCTATCCATATCCATAATTGAGATACACATTAGAACTATAAAAGGATAAAGTATTTACATTATCACTTAAAGAAAAGGGAAAGTAATGTGAAGAAAATGAATTACTCTAACCATGCCTATTACAAATATGATGACGAGAAGCTGGATCTGTAAGATTTATCAATGGACCAAAATTAATCATCATATAACTCACATTCTATGCTATCTAAGTTACACTGGAAAATAAAAGTGATCCGTTAAGGTAACATGCCATTGTCACATCTTTTATAGTATGGTTGAAAATGTGTACCATGATAATTTACATTTTATTTGATGGACAGAATTGTTAATTACCGATTTAGTTACCAAATGGGGTTGTGGTCCCTAAGGTACAAGGGATGACAAGTTTTCCTCTTTTCTTCTTGTCCTTCCATCCAAATAGAGAAGTGCAATTTTTGAGGTTTATTTTGCATCCCAAAATAGCACGAATGAACTCCTCATTGAAATCTTGGAAGATCAAATCATTCTCCCGCAACTTTTACACGAATGGATTTGAGCGTTCTTTTCTTTAATCATTATTCTTAGTAAAACCATATGGGATTAAGATTTGCATTTTTCAAATTGGTATCAATGCCAGATTTTTTTAATCATTGGTTTATATAATTTCTAGATTTGATATCTCTTATATTTTGGTAGTGGTTAAAATATCTACATCAGGATATTCCATTCAAATTGTTTGAATGTGTTGTTTTTATCCTAAATAAATATAAGAATTTTTACACCAGTAGCCCTAAGTAATTATGCAATTACAATCATATTCCTGTATAATCGTGAATTAAGTAGTCACTCCGTTTCACACCCATAACCCACTATTAGTTTTTCTATTAACCCAACCATATCATTGTTTTAATTTAACCCATGATATACCAGCTGGTTAGAAAAAACTACTGACATCCAAGTAGGCACGAGGCATGGTGGCGGGCCACAGGGATGGGTTTGCAGAGTGGGAGAGCTTTAGGCAGGGACTTGCAGGCACGCGGGAGGGGGGTACGCTTCCAGGGAGGGGCGGGGCTCGCAGGCGGCAGGGGGGATGCTCGACATGGGGAGGGTTGCCGGGAGGTCGGGGGAGGGTGGGCGGAGGGTCAGGGCGGGTGCGCTCGACGGGGGAGGATTGGCGGGAGGTCTGAGGAGGGTGGGTGTAGGGTCGGAGAAGGTCGAGGCTTCTTGGGTCGGGGGAGATCGGGGTCGGGGTTTCTCTGCCTGGGCTGGAGGGTTGGCGGGGTTTGGGGGAGGGTGGGCGGGATGTTGGGTGAGGTTGGGGATGCCCGGGAGGAGGTAGGAGGTAGGATGCCGGAGGGGGGACTCGATCGGGGGAGGGTTGGCAAGAGGTAGGGGGAGGGTAGGCGGGGGAGATCGAGGGTTGGCGGGAGGTCGGGGGAGGGTGTTCAGTGGGTGGAGGGGCATTCTTCTGCCTGTGCCGGAAAGGGTGGGCGGGGGCCGTGGGAGGGTAGGTAGGATGTCGGGGCCAACCTGGGCTGCCCAGGAGCAGGGAAGGCTCGGGGATGGGTGAGTTCGAGGCCTACCTGGGCTGGAGGAGGTGGGCGGCTTGGTGTTCAGCTGGGGGGGGCGGCTTCGACGGGGGCTGAGGAGGTTGCGACGGTGGGGATGAGGTGGTGGTCGACAGGGAGGAAGGGGTAGTGGACGGGGCGGAGGAGGGGAGGGGGAGGAGATGGTTGTCGACTAGGAGGAGGAGGGTAGGGGAGCCTACTTATTTATAAATAATAGAATTTAAAGGGTAGAAAATGCAAAATATTTGACAGATACCGTTATAGCAAACAGAATATTGGATGTAAGTTAACTCGGGCGTTATGAGTGTAAGAGTTAAGACTATTGAGGGTTCTTGATGTAATTCATGATTACACGGGGTTATGATTGTAATTACAGAATTACTCAAGATTATGGGTGTAAAGATCGCATAAATATATTGTTAATTTTTCTTATTGTGATGTATTGTACATCCTTGGAGATAATTGTGATTTCTTTAAAAGTATTAAAAAGATAATAACAATTACAAAATAAAGGTTTTTATAATGTTCCACGCATCCAAGGAAGACGTTTGCTCTCTCAAACTTTCCTGGAAGAAATCATAGCCAAGGTTCCCGTTATTTCTATCCAAATATAAATTTTTGTTATTAAATAAATAAAGGAAGATGCTTTCCTCTCTTCCTATGATTTTCAGAGAACTTTTTTTAGAGGTTTTGTCTTAGCTTTGAAATATTCAAAGGTCTAGTAGTTAAAAAACAAAACAAGAGGAATAGAGATAGAGACACACTCTTGATATGGTTACAATTTTTTATTTTAAAAATACTTTGCAAATTTAATTTTTTTAGGCTTAAATAAAATGGATTCAAGATAAATGTGAGGCGTTTTTTACTTGAAAATAACTATTCATTTAAAAGTTGCATACATAGATTTAGTGGGTATTTGTATTTTTGCACATATTAGACGTATGTATGTATGCAATTTGACTATGTTATCATTTTTGTACATGTTTATTGCTTCCTCTCTATGTATATTTTTATACAAGGTTAATATCTTGGTTGCATAAATTCAAATATAGGTTAGCAATGTTGTGGGATTATAAGTTGTTAATGCATGTAATAAATTACCAAAGCAGTCACTATTATGTGTATTAACATATTAGGTTCGTTGAGATATTTGGACTCTCAAAATTCATGTTGGTACTAAAAAATGACCGAAAGGAAAATTTCCAGTTGGCTGAATTTTTGTGCATTTAACATTAAATATTTATATTTATTTGGATTATCATGTGAATTATGGATCAATCCAAAGATTTATTAATTTAATTACCATGATCAAATATTGATATTTAATGTTTTGCTTAAGATACCGCTAACAATTTTGATATTTAGTCCAAAGACATATATCAATGTTGTACTTTGTATTTAACATTTAGAATTGCCATAATTTGAATTTATTCGTATTTTAAAATATGTAACCATATATTAATTATGAGCCTTATTATTATTCTTTGTATAGTTAACTCTTCCACTTCAGAAATTCCCACCAACATTAATTCTATTTTTCAATTTGAATGGTTCGAATTTTAAGAATTGGAAAGAGAGTGTTATCGTTGTTTTGGGTTGCATGGACTTGGATGTCACACATAGAGAGGAACAACCATTGTCTCTTACCGCTGAAAGTTCCATTAAGGATCATATGAACTTTGATAGATGGGAACATTCAAATCAGATGTGCTTAATGATCATGAAGCGTGCGATCCCAGTAAATTTGAGAGGTTTTAATTCTTAAGAGACTAGTGCCAAGAAGTTCCTCGGAGAAATAGAAAGGCGTTTGACAAAGAACGAAAATGTTGAGACAATTACCCTCATTGGGAAACTTATTTCAATAAAATATAAGTCAATATCGAACAAAAGAGAGCACACTACGAAAATGTCTCATCTTGCATCAAAACTAAAGGCACTAAAGTTAGAGTTATGTGATGATTTACTCATGCATTTAGTCTTAATTTTTGTTCCTATGCAATTTAATCAATTTCAAGATATAATCCCCCTCTTAATTTTTGTCAAGAAGTAATCCCCCTCTTATAATCAACTCTCTCATATTATGATTTTTTGATGTGTGACATGTTTGAGGTGTGTTACAAACATGATCATTTATAATATATCATTCGGAGATATACAACTCAATAGTATTTAATATCAAATACTAAACTACAATAATCAAAATCATAAGAACATAAATCAGCAAGGAAAGGAACCCTGTTTAAAATAAATCTCAGTATAGGATCTAATATAAGCTAGCCTTGTAAGCCTCCCATCCTTGAACACGGTATTCTTTCGCAATGCTAGCAGGATGCGCCGCATCGACGATTCCACGCCCAACAATGATAATATCACTTCCTCTTTCACTAATAACCGAGTATGGAGTATCATATTGCTGTCCCACTGAACCACCAACCACAATCTGTACTCCAGGAGTTGTATGAACAAATCCTGGATTAACTGGACGGCATGTCCAAGCAGAGGGATCGACTGAAACGAACCCCATAACGAAATCAGAATGCTCTTCAGCTAACTTCACAGCCATGGATGCACAGCTCCCCTTGGCAAGGTTTCCAGGAAAGCTCGTTTCAGCGAGCAGCAGTAGGCCTCGACCGCGAGGAAGGCCCTTCAACTTCAAACCATCCACAACTCCAGGTCCAGATATTGTGTGTGCAGTAACAATGTCTGCCCAGTCCAGTATGTGGTACATACCTCCCTCATATTGCATAGCTACTGTGTTTCCAACCTCTGTGAATTTCCGATCTTCCAAAATAAGGAAGCTGTGCTTTTCTGCGATCGTGCGAAGCTGCGAAACGAATTCGGAGGTGAAATCGGGGAGTGTATCAACATGAGTCTTTAGCATGCATATCTCAGGCCCTACCTGCACATGGTAAAACTTAGACATAACCATTCAAAGGTGTTGGGAGGAAGTCCCAGATCTGACATTAACAATTTAAAAATAGAACGGCCTCTTTCTAAAAATAATCATGTAATGATTCTTAATTAAATAATAGCCGAAAACTTAATTAACTAATAACATAGATATAATAAATACTGAAAAAGGATTTGGGGCAAATTTGGTTAATTCCGGTACCGGCCAGATACTTCTCTTGTTTGAAAATCTCCTCTCTCATTGTCTTAAAATCTTGCCTTTACAAGTTGAAACAAATCTTTCAGATCAACTACACATTGTTGCTTTTGAAAGATAAAGCATGATATTGAAAATTAGTGGATAATTCAAGAGCTTTTCCATTATTATCAAAATAATATTCTAAAAATTTCCAATCTTTATGGTAACTATCCCGGTTGATTTTTTTCTAATAGAGTAATTAGGTTCGAAATATGATCATACAAGTAAAATAATATCGTATATATAGTTTCAAATGGCAGAAAGGTCGGACAAAAAAGACACGGTACCTCGTCGGCGAGCTGGAGGAGCTCTGCGGCAGTGGAGACCTCAGCTGCCAAGCACAGGTTGCTCCGTTTCGCCTCCATAACCTCAAACAACCTCTTCCCGGTGGGGTTCCTCGCCGACGCACCCTTCTCTCCGTAGGAAACCCTGACCCTACGGGGTGGTGCCGGCACCCCTACATGGCGGTTTGCCTCCAGGAAGGTCCGGACTTCGGAAGCCCTTTCCTCTGGTATTCTCCCCTGCCTTGCGAGCACGGCGACCATCTCCGACAGCCGTATAACCGAATGCAAGGTGATTCCCTTTTCGGCGAGGTTCTGCCTCCCTCCCTGCTCCCTATCGAGCACGACGACGGCGTCAGTGACCTCGATGCCGTGGGAGCGGAGGGAGGCGGCGGTCTCGAGCACGGAGGCGCCGCTGGTGACTACGTCTTCGACAATGAGGCAGGACTGGCCGCGGGTGAAGACGCCTTCGATGGCGTGGGCCTTGGTCTCCTTGCGACGTATGAGCATGGGGATGGAGTGGGAGGCGGAGATGACGGCGGCGAAGGGAAGGGCGGCGTAGGGGACGCCGCAGACGAGGTTGAAGGAGGAGGGGGAGGAGGAGGAGAAGAGGAGGTCGGAGATGCGGCGGAGGAGGGAAGGGTAGGAGACGATGAGGCGGAGGTCGACGTAGATGGGAGAGGAGATGCCGGACTTGAGCTTGAAGCTCCCGAACTTGACGGCGTCGATCTCGTGGATCTCGAGAATTGCTGCTTCCATTGCTACAGAAGGAGCTGGGTGTTGAAGCTGGAGCAATTATTGGAGGAACTTCACTTTGATCCCATAACAGAAAGAGTTGCTTTTTGTTTTCTATTATTTTGCTGAGAGCCCAATCCATGGGCTGGATGAAGCATACTCGGAAGGTGATTACATGGTGGACCTAGAATTGGTGCGATCATACTAGGTTGTATGCCAACAAAGGGTGGATCCTCCCCTATAATGGATATTACATCAAAGGTTATGTAATTGCAAATAGTTTTTTTTTTGCAATTTAGATTTCGAAAACTCAACTTTATGGATTATATCTTCGATTAATACTCCAAATATTATCCAAATTTTGCTCAAATACGAGAGCATTTGCTATTTTATCTTAACGGTCAAAAGTCCGATCAATATTCAAGCAACTTATATCCCATTTAAAAAAAATGAATTTTTTATCATTAAGATAAATAGTAGATGCCCTCCGATTTGAGTGAAATTTGAAGGATATGTGAAATTTTAATTGAAGGTATAATCCATAAGATTGGATTTTGGAAACCTAAATCGCAAAAAAACTATCTGCAAGTATAACACCTCTGTTGTAATTCCCATTACAACGGAGGATATGTGTCCGTCAATAGATACCTTAGCAAATGGTGGGTGAAAGATAGAAGCTTAAAAAATGTGAATGAAGAAAAAGAAGGAAACCGCATGCACCCATTGAATAAGAAGATCCACTTAAAGATAGCCAACTTAAAACCGATTGGGATTTGTCTACATGCTCTTGAAGAAGTCGTCTTGATGCAACACATTAATGCTCACATTTATGATCATTAGACGGATCTACAATTTGAAGTAAATTATAAAATGTTAAATGCATAAGTTCTTATTGACATTTGTATTTTTATAAGAAAGGAAAGCTTAACGATTCATAAGTTATTAATGGATAAACAATTATTGATTGAATTAAAAATGAGTTAATTGATTTATAAAATAAAGGAGGGTGAAGGGTGGTTATGGGTGGTCATTTCAACCCTCTTTTCTCCCATGCACATGATGTTCTTTTTTTCGAATGGATGACTCCCTCTCTCCTTCCTTAAGATATAGAAAGAGATAGAAACATGTAGATGGAGAGAAGAGAGTGAATGAGAGAAGAAATAGAGAGAGAGAGCACGAGAAGGAGAGGTGGCGGTGTACTGTGCCAAATTAAAATCCGGTAAGAGCAGTTCGAAATCGAATTTTGATACGCCAGAATCGGAAGCACACGCAGTGAGCGCCAGTGATGACCTTTCCGTCGACGACATTGAATTTGACCCGACAATATTGGAGCACGTCAATTTGATCGTATCTATGTTTTCGTGCATCGAGATATGTGTCGAACCCCTATGATCTACCATTCCTCGTATCACTCCACATTTAAGAGTTATTTGATCATAACTATTAGGCTCATTAATGGTATTTCTTTTACGAAATCTAAGCATTATGCATATTGAATCGAACCAATATGATTCATTCCCTCTTAAACTCGCTACTTGAAATGACCTCCTAATTTTAAATAATATTTTATACGAGATGTAAACCTCGTCCTTTTTTACATTGGTTTAGGTTTTAATCCATGCAATTAATTAAGTGCACATCTTGATAATGATAGATACATATTAATTGACTACATGAGATTCGTTTACCCTATGTTTTTATTAAGTGCAAAGCAATACTAGATCTTAATATCAAGTTATGCGTGAAAAGATAAATAATAATGCAGTTGTACATATCATTTCAATGTTTTTTATCTCCTATACCTCCCAAGTTAATTAGTCGATATGAAATCCTTATTATTCTTATAGATTTGGATGAAGAAGTTTGTTGTGTAATTAAAAATATCCTTGTTCCTGGATGTTTTGCACGAGTCAATAGAATCTGCAGAAAATATGTCCACATCATCATGAATTAAATCCTGTGAGTATTTAATATGAGCATGTTACACTGGTATAATATCTTATGATTATATGATGTAACCAATACTAGGATATCAATAGGATCCAACGTTATTTTAGTAATACATATATGTTTCTAAATAGGCCTTACACAATAATTATTAGACATGCGTGCTCACAACGAGCCATTATGCAATAAATGTTATTGTGAATATCATTCCCTGATCTGAAATGAAGAATAATTAATTTGCATAGTAGGTCCCTTAGTACAATTATGGTTATGTACCATGGCCATCTTAACGATCATACAATTGTTGATTCAATTATTAAATCATAGAGGTTGGTGCTTGGATGAATATCTAAAGAGTTAGATTGAGGACTCATCAAGCACCGTCAAATGATTGTTAAGAGAGGATCTCCAGCCTGAGAAGGAGATGGCAATCCTTTCTCTAAAGATTGATATCTGAGCGACCTCTTGATGCATGACCTCTACATAGGAATAGAGATTCAAAGGTGTCAGATTAGTTAAGTCAAATAGTTGACTTAACGAGATCGAGATAACCAAAGTCCTATATCGTATGTTGTCACGATGTAGGAACGCATCCTCTGACCAGAAATCGATGTGCTACGATATGTCTGAATATGTAAATTTGGCAGACTAATAGGTTGACGACCTAACCAAGGTCTATGCACCGACGCGCAAGTGTGCATGCAAGAGCATATGAGTAATAGAATCTCTCAAAGGGATCATCCAGGTTCATTACTAATCCGGAAGACATGATCTCACTCATGAGATATTGGGAAGAATCAAATTTCGTGCGTAGTCATCTTGCTTTGGAAGCTTGACTGAATTTGTAGGATTTGATATATGCTTTGGAAAGTATGCGATTATACCTATGTATGATATATGTTTTTGGAAAGTATATGATCGATACTGACTCCCGGTGATCGAATGAGAAACTTAATGATGTATCCCTGAAGCAAACAATGTAAAATTGAGCTTATACTTCTGGTTTATTCTGGATCTTCAAATATGCAGGATTTACATGTATTAGGAATACCTGAGGGTGATGTGATCATAATCGATTGTATAACCATGACGCTTCCATTCCTAGGGAGTGATAAATCGGGTCTGGATTTTAGTGACTCCCCTCAGCAGAGAAGTAATCTGATCTTGGTCCAAATATTAGACATGATCTGAATGTGATTCATATGTAATGAGAAGATTACATTTACGGTATTGATTTAATCAAGCGCCTATGAGAGGTCCACAAGATCTGGATTTGAGATGTGATCTCAATCCAAGTCATTATACGTGGAACAATTCGCCCTTTCCTTATCTCCAAGTATTCGCGGAGAAAATACATTATCCTTGAAAGAGTTCATGGATAATTTCATTATTGATATATGTATCCGAGCATTGAGAAATTTGACAATAAAATGTGAATTAATTATCATGAATAATTTGAATTTGATTCATATTATAAGGAGAGTTATTTGAGATAATTAAATGTGATTTAATTATCAAAGGTGAGAATAATGCGAATGTGATTCATATTTATGGGCACATGAGAATAGAGATCCAAGATGATTAAATGCAATTTAATTATCATAGATATAAATAATGTGGATAGTACTATCCATATTATTCAAATATATTATAAATGTGGTTTGTAATATATAAGAGAGAGTGTTGTAATTTATACTTGTTGATTAATTATTAATGTGAATTGGATTCACATTGAATGATTAATTTAAAATATAATTACATTTTGTTTTGGGATGTGAATGTGATTCACATTTTTTTAATGGTATGATTGGAATATTCACAAGATAATTATGAATTATGTTGTGATATAATTTACAACAAATATTGTTGTAAATATTGGAGATATCACGAGATAATGAGATCTCATGAGATAGTGAGATCTCATGAGAGAAGATTGATCGTCCCCCCCTTTTAAGTGGATGAGGTTTATCTCCTCATAACCAAGGATAATTAACTGATTTGTTTTGAATTAAATATATTGATGTATATATATACATACATATATATTAATTTAATTTAAATTAATTATATTATGTTTTCACAACAAAATCATGGCCACTGAAAGAAACACAAATCAATCTCATTCATTGATTGTGTGTTGTCCATGGATTGAGAAACCATATATAAGAAGAGTTATCCCTTGCACTTCAAGAGATACGATTACAATATCGACATATGCTCTCTCTCTCTCTCTCATTCTCTACACGTCCTCTCCCTCTTTCTCATGTGGCCGCCCACCATGGAGCCATAGAGAAGGTCGTCATCGTTGTAGTATCGTCGTTATGTTGCCGGATCATCTACTAGTGAATCTCCATCTCCTTTGGTGCTTCTCGCTCATGAAGAAGATGTTGGATCTCTTGTGACGAGATCAGGATATTCTCTGCTTGTATCATCAACATGGATTGCGAGGAGCATGTATCTCATCAACGCGCTCGCAAGCGTCTCCTCCATTGGATCGAACTTGAGATAGGAGGTCTCTTGATTTAGAGACTCGATGGCAACCACTCTTCAAGAGATACCCCTAGTTCCTAATTGTGATTTAGATGAAACGATTCAAGAAGTGTTCTTGGATCACGTGGTTTCATCATCTTAAAATATTTTAAATTCCGCTGCCTCGAGCCACTAGTTCGACTAGTCGCTCCCAATCGCATGCGATGCGATCCTCGTGCTTTCGTGATGCACTTAAGTATCTTACCATATCCTTCAATAATGTCAACCTACAGAGACTATAACGTGTGAGACAGTAGGTGATGTCTATTTTCCATATCAACATGTCCTAAATTATATGTTATATATTATTCTGTATACTGACAAATTGATGAGTATACACGAATACGACTCTTTAGATATTATCATAACACCTACCATGCATGCCAATTTCTTATATCATATCTGACTCCATATTGCGTCACATGACCTATTCGCTAAGATGTTATTGTAGTTAACTGTTATAAATATGGAAGTAAATTACCTCTTCATATATAATCTATCATTTGTATGCATTCCAACCTCATGTTTATTTCACGGTGTATATTGTATAAATACAGTATAAGTTATAAGTTATGTGCTATGTTTCTTCAAGCATGGCAAATACGACGTAACATCATACCTTAGAATCGTATGTATGTACCATTACTCGTATTGTCAAATACGATAATAGAGCCACAAAGTTATCATCAATGAGTTGATACTAACAAAGTACTTGATAACTATATATCTAATAGAGAAATGTTCAATCCTCTACTATTGATAAAGAACAATGTGATGCATATCACATTCCATAATGATTAGTGATTATTGAATCTATCAGGTCATAAAAGTTGACGGTTTGTATTTGAATTGACATGTTCACATGAAACACTATTGTATGAAAAGGAAATGTATTTAAAAAAATTAAATTTCCTTAAATGAATAATGACACTTAAGTGATAAGCGGAACTAAGTGCTACACCAAAGATGGGAGCCACCTCTAAAGTTCGTTTATCGATGGCATAAAGGGCAACACCTTCCAAGAAAGTTGGGTTTAGTGAATCCATGTGGGAAGTCCACCATTGTCTCAACAATGATGTCATCACGTTCCACGCAGTGATTGAGTGAACACTTGTGCCGGTGGTAAAAGTCACCAAAGCTGCCTAACACCTTGTGAAATGAGACAAATTAGTATAATGAATAAGCTAAGTGCTTATGAGGAAGCCACGTGCTTACATGAAATGTTAAGTGTATATGTGCATTTATGTGCAATGTTAAGTGTATATGTGCATTTATGTGAAATGTTAAATATATACATGCATTTGCGTGAAATGTTAAGTGTATATGTGCAATTATGTGAAATGCTAAGTGAATATGTGCAATTATGTTATTGTTATGGGTACATGTGCATATATGATTAACCTTAAGGGTACGAAAGTATGGTATGCAATGTACGGATAAAAAAAGTTCCCTTTGTATACATAATTAAGTTCATTAAGGATTTATATGATGGTATTGCATGGAGCATGTCAAGTAACTTATGCAACATGGTAAGGATGAAGTATGAAAATTAATTATGTGGTGTATGTGTAAATAAAGTGAATATGTGAGCATACACGTGAAATATGAATGGTTATATGATATGAATACCCTTATATATGATAATAATTGTTAGTAGGTTATAAGATGACAGCGAAACACATTTTCATACATTGAATTAAGTGTATTGTGAATATTACTAATGATACATATATGGAGGTAAGACCTTTACATATATGAGATTTGATATTCTTTTTAGGTAACTCACATAATACATTGATATGAGAATGATTATGGAAAATTGTGAACTTCTTCTTTTTAATCAATTCAGATGTTACTAACTGTACTCATGGGCAATGTATGCAAATGTTATTCATAATCGGAAAATAAGATAAATACCAAGTTCTCATGTTAAGATTATTTAATGAATGGAGTGTTTAAAGTAGACTACTGAAGACTTGATTTTACGCTAGTTGGTTTGACTCAAATTCGGCATATACCGAGCATTAGTCTCATACCATTTTTATTGTGTCTTCTCGCAGGTTAATATCGGAATTAACTGCTATTTCAAGACTGACAACGACCGCATGGAAGGATATTATTGTGCCTACTAGAATAGTAGATCTTGATTATGTAATTTTTGGTATCTAAGAATATTTCCATTTCGGTAATTGTCAAGTAATTTTTGGTGTCTAAGAAGAGCCTTCTCTATTACTCCTTCAACTGGAGTAGGAGCAGATTTAGAATGACTGTAACTAGATTCTTCCTCAAAAGGTGAACGGAATCCTCGATAATAGCATCCACAAGTCTAGAGGCCTTGGTTCTCTGAGATTGGGCATTGGGTCTTCGCTCTAATGCTTATTACTTTTGTCCCATCTCTCGGAGCATTGCCATCATCACAACCATTTGACTAGTCAAGTCCTGATTTGCCATGATCCTGAGATGAATCAATATAATCGATTAGCTCTTATTATACCTAGGATGATGTACAATAGAAGCACCAATTTATGAATGATAATATTTTTGCAGTTAGTTATTAGGATCAAAGGATCTTAACATATTCCTAGTTTCTGAATAGCGACAATAACTATTAATTACTGAATAAGCTACTTAAGTAAACGAGCTATGATACCAATCTTTCACGACCCCAACTCCGAGTCATCGAATCCTCTCATTACGGATCTGGTTACTCATCAATAAATTTACCAAGTAACAATAACTAATATTCAGAAACAAACTGCAATAAAAATTCTTAATATAGAGTATCTCACATTTTTATCCCATTCACAAAATAAGGCTTACATAGAAAACATGCTTCACTATTTTTCTTATTCATGTATATCAAGCTAAAGGGAAATGATTAAAAAAACTATGAACTACCTTAGACTGGAGGCTATTATTGTTGGTTGGTTGGCTAAGGTCTTTGCGATGGTTCACTGATACATGTTGGATTTCCAAAATAATAGGATGAAGATTAGCGGGTGCTAAGTAATGAAGAAGAGAAAAGTAAATTGGTAGTGGAATTTAGCCAAACTTATATTAGCTAAGTTTCATTTTTTTCTCATTACACAAGTCTTATTCCTTCTATTCTATTTAGGGGGTTATTCTACGTGGTTTACCCCACCTAGATGTAGACACTTCAGGATTGGAAATTGCATTGATATCGTGAGCTTATACCACCGTACGTCATCTCAACCAATCCTCCAATGGTACCCTAACATTTTTTTCATTACATAGAGCTCCAAACCCTCAGCCTACAGAAGAAGGAAGCACACCGTCCTTGAGGACCCGACAGCTTAAAATCATATGCTAACATTTAATCATTTACACCAGCGACTTTAAATATATATTATCATGATCCAGTCGCTATTAAACTACTTGTGCCTTCACACGGCACGATCACATCTTTAGTCAGTCAATCTGCCTAATTACAGCTAAGCATCACACGTTGCAAATAATTTATTTCGCTTGTTCAACATATGACGGCAACTGTATACCACATAAGTACGGCCTGTCAATACATATTTTCTTCTAACAAATCTATAGGTTGCATGCCAGACATGTAGTATCTAGCAACTGTATACCACATAAGTATGTCTTGTCTATACATATTTTCATCTGATAAATCTATAGATTGCATGCTAGACATGTAGTATCTACTCCAAGTCATCTTATCATAAAATTTATACGAAATTCTAAGCGGATATCATTTATGCCATATAAATGTTCTGCTAGTATCAGTATAATATTGCACAATTATCGTAGAAACTTGAAGGATGATCTATTTCACTAATTCTATTTTAGTAATTATTTTATAGTAAATAAAGGAACAAACATGTGGATGTTATTCAAAATAAAGAATACAATAGATATTACTTTTATCTAGTTTAACTTGAAAATCCAACAATAAGAGGTAAGATTTCATTCCCTAATATGTTAGCTTTCGCATGCACTATAACCTATTTTAGTTCATTTTCATATAAGATGATTAAAGGGTCCTGAAAATGATTGAAATCTATTTTTTTGCATCAAGAACACAAAGAACGCACGAAGAATGCGAAGAACAAGCTAGGAACATGAGGAACATGAGGAACATAATCTCTCATAAATTCGGTAGAGTTTTCCCTCATATCAGGAGATGTTTCAAGGAAAATTTCGAAAGTGTTTCTCCTTGCATCAAGTGATATCTGAAGGAAAATTTTGGCAGAATTTTCTCTTATAAACCGATACTCAAACAAAATGAGATTTACAATAATGAATCAAGAGAAGAAATGGTGCATACTAGTACACCTCACATCATGGATGGGTGACGCATGCGTTCATCGACGGCCCAGCCGCCCACATCTAAGTAGGACATTACTCAGGTTTCTACATCATGTAATAACACTATCAGGATACTACGAAGAATCAGCTAGTCCGACGTCATGCGTGAGTGAAGCATGTTCATTAACGACACAAACGCCCGCACCCAAGTAGGACTATGCTCAGGTATTGCTTGTATATACTGATACTAACATAGGAAAGGAAAAGAACTTTGAAAGAACTTGAAACCCTAGATCAAGATAGACTCATTTACCTCCTACTCGAAGCCCTCAAGGAGAGAAGCGCACCACCCTCTTTCTCCTCTTCTTATTGACATCACTTCGCCAGCGCTTCTTCCATGCCTCCATCCCCTCCGTCAACTTCTCAAACCAACCATCGAGGATGGTGGTGGGTGGAATGAAACTTGAAGAGAATTAATGGGTGCATGAGGGGGTATTTATAGACTCCCAACCCCTGAAAAACTATTGTTTATAATCCATGGTTTCCGCTCATGATTTTGTCCAAAACCATGATTTCTCTCAATACCATGATTTCATAGCCCATGGTTTTTACCCATGATTTTGCTCAAGCTTATCACAAAACCTATGGTTTCGCTAACGATTGTTCGTTATTGCTAATCGTGGTTAATTAACATTGATCGTGAATAATTATTCATAACTGTGATTAACATCTACTGAACCCTAACCAACATTCCTTAACTATGATATGTAAGCTAAATGACTATTTATAATCTTAGTCATGATGCGTTAGTACTAATGATGATGATTAAGGCTAATGACAACTTGACCAACATCAACCTTTTTGCTCTCAAAATCCATAACTATCGAAATGGCCTCCGATTAATGTATAACAAGTTCAGTTAGATTCGTATCGTCGAGCCGGATCTAATATCCACGTACACGGTAAGATCCAAAGTGGTTGATTTTTAGGGCTTTGTATAGGCTATCCAGAATCAACCAACTCCAAAAACATTAACCAATATAATATTAGTAGCTTTCTAAGTTTAGCTCCCTTTTATCGTCGTTTCGTTAAGAGTTTTAGCACCCTCTGTCACGCTTATTTCATATAATATATGAGCTGAAACATATGCATCGACTAGTGAAGGCGAGGAAAGTTTCCAAAAACTCAAATACCATTTAACTTGTCTTCTTGTATTAGCATTGCCTAACTTTTCAAAAGTCTTTGAGGTAGTTTGCGATGCTTTTCATACCTGAGTTAGAGTTGTCCTTAGCCAAGAAGGTTAATATATAACCTTCTTTAATAAAAGTTGAATGGTGTAAGATCAAAATATTCCATCGATGATCTATAATTCTATACCGTTGTACAATCTCTTAACTATTGACGACATTACCACATTTGAAGAGAATTTATACTTAGTTTGGACAAAATTCCTTGGATTATATGCATTCACAGAAGATTATTATAGGCACGTTGAATGGGTCATGTCATGACCCCAATTCCGAGTCATCGAATCCTCCCATATCCAGATATGGTTACTCGTTAATAATTTATCCAGTAATCACAACTAACATTAAGAAACAAACTGCAAATAAAAATACTCAAAAGAAGTATTCAATATTTTTCCATTCACGAGATAAAGTTTACATGATCCACTGTCATACTACAATCATTTACATGTACATCAGCTGGAAGGAAATACACAGCAATGTTACTATCTTAAAGAGTAAAGCTATTATGGCTGACTGGATGGCTAAAGTCCTTGCGATTGCTCACCGACACATGTTGGATTTCCCAATAAATCATAGGATAACAATTAGCGAGTGCTAAGCAACGAAGAAGAGAAAAGCAAACAAATGTATAATTTTCGAACTTGCTATCACAAAAAGATTCATTCATTCTCATTAGTTTAATTCATATTCCTTTCTATTCCACGTCATGGACTAGTCCAGGGAATTACTTCACCACTGTATGGACTTCGAAGTTGTGGACATTTCAGGATTGGAGATTGCGTTGATCTGGCAAGCTTATGCCACCATACGTCCCCTCAACCAATCCTTCAATACTACCCTGGCAATTTTCTTTTCTGTTACTAATCATGGTCTCAAACCCTCAGCCCGGCTAACAAAGGAGCACACCGTCCTCGAGGACTCGGTTGCTTAAAACCTCAGGCTAAAATTTAATCATATAAGCTAACGACTTTAAATACATGTTATGGTGACCCAGACACTATCCAACCACCTGTGCCTCCACATGGCACGATTACATCTTCCGTCGTTAAACCCGAAGATATTGGTTCCCGGTACCATGCGTTGCAAATCATTCATTTTGTGCTCACTTATCATAACAGGCAACCGTGTACCACCTAGGTAGGGCAATGCCAATACTGGTTCCTTCCGACAAACCTACAAGCTGCATTCCCAACCTGTAGTTCTACTCCAAGTCATTCCTAACCTACGACAATACCCTTTTCAGGATACAACTCAAAACACATCAAATCCCATGATGTAATTCTTTTGTTAAGTCTTTGATTTGCATAATCATCAACACTTAATATAGACTTACATATATATTATTCATATGCATATATACTCGTATTTATTCTTAGTTTAATTCCCAAGCCCTAACTTTCCAAGCCACTACATCAATTCGATACTTAAACCTTGTTTTAGTGGGAATCAACTCTTCATATTTTCTCAAAAATAGCTACTTGAGGTACTTCATAGCGAAAAATGTAAAATCATGCATTTGAATAATCTTGTATAATAACCCAATAGCAAAAAGGAAGGATTTCGTTACCTAATCGAGCTCTCTCTCGCATATGCAGTGCTTTATTGTGATTTGTTTCCAGAAAGGATGATTTACGACTCCTGAAGTCATCGAATTTTGTTTTCATATCAAAAACACTAAGAACATGCCAAGAACGCGATGAACAAACGAAGAACACGAAGAACACGAAGAACATAATTTATCTCAAAATGTTGGCAGAGCTTTCCCTTATACATGGTGATATTTCTAAGAAAATTTCGGTAGAGTTACCCCTTATATCGAGATATATTTAAAAGAAAATGAAAAGAGTTTCCTCTATAAAATCACCGAGAGGAAAACAACAATGAAACTGAAATGATATAATCAAACAACAAGAGATGAAGAATCGGTAGACACGCGCATTTTAGGTGAGTGATTGTGTGACGAATCACAGGGTTCACTGATGTGCAGCACATCTAAGTATGGTATTACACATATTTCTCCATCAAAATAACTATAAAAGCGAAAAAGGAAAGAATAGAACCATAAGCGATGGAGAATCGATAGACACCATGTGTCTTAGATGAGTGAAAGTGCGACGAATCACGTGGTTCACTGACGTGCATAGCCGCCCGCACCTAAGTAGGGTGTTACACATATTTCTCCTCGAACCACGATAGAAAACAAATCGGAAAGAAGATGAAGCGAAAACTAAACTGGAAAAAGAACATGAACCGACAAAGCTATGAAGCCTACTAGAAGAGGATAGTACCTTTCTCGTCCTCATTCTCACGACAGCACATCGCTAGCGCTCCTTCCCCGCCTCCCTCTCCTCCTCTTGACCTCTCGATCCTAGCCCTCGGAGTGGTGGTGGTGCTGGAAATCGTAGAGATGAATGGGTGGGGGACTATTTATAGGCTCCAGAAAGCCGCTAGCCATGGTTAGTAAACCATGGTTTAGACCTTAATCGCGATTAGTGACCCACGGTTTTGGCCCATGGCTTTGTCCAAAGCTTATTCGAAATTTAGGGTTTAAGTTAGAACTTTACATAACAGTAATGATGATTACTTTCACTAATCACGATTTAACTCTCGCTAATCGTAATTTAACTTTCAAGACTCTTGCTTAACTTTTATTGATCTTCGATTAGTATTTGCTAATATTGATTAGCGATCCTTGATCATCATTAGTTTCGTTAATCATGTTTAATTAGTCTTAATGATAGTCATTAAGGTTTAATGATATCTTAAGCCTCCTTACTTCTCTTTCTTCTGAAAATCAAAACAATTCGAAACAAAGTCCAATTTATACGAAACAAATTCTGTTGGTTTCCTCTTGGCGAACCGTATCATATGATACATGATCCAAGAGATAATAAGTTCAAGGCTTTACATGTCAACTCTTCTTAGAAGAATACATATTTTAACAGAAAATACAAGTGAGGAATAGTGAATCGAGTTGCATATGACTTAAGTAGGCAACACATGTATTGGTCACAATGGGCATATACGTCACTGGTTTGATAATGTAAATGGGTAATATCGAGATTGTCCAGACTTTCGATAACAGATATTTCAAATGCACTTCGCATGAAATGAACTTAATGTCTAACTTTATCATTCAATAAGGGATCTCTTTCGTGATAATAGATTGTGCACTCTTATTCATTTACTTCGAAAGAATCTCATTACTGAGATGTATAGTAGAGAACTAGAAGGTAAATTTTTAAAGAGACAAGACCTTAGTCTTGATGCATGGGAGATTTTACTAGCTTGAGCTCAAGAGATGCGTGGAATGAATTGTCTATAGATGCCAAGTCGGTCAACGTTATAAGGTCCACAAGAAAAATATAGAATACCCCTTTACCCATACTAATGCACCCATGGGGGAATCTATTAACGACTTTTTTTTAACATTACCAAAACGATGAGAGAGGTTAATTCAATCTTTGTGGTTGTTGATTATCTAAAATGGCACATTTTATTACACGTAGGAATACTTCAGATGCATCACACATCGTTGATTTTTTGCTGAATTTTTCAAGGCATTATTCGATTACATGGTTTTCCATGTTCTTTTACATCTGATCTTGATGTGTGTTTTCTAAATCATTTTTGGTGAACCCTTTGGTCTCGACTTGGCACCCCATGTAACATAGAATTTGCCTATCATCTGCAAACATATAAGCAAACTAAGCCAATATACAAATTGTTGGGAAATCTCCTACATTTCTCTTAGGAGAGAAACCTTCACAATGGGAACGTGTTCTTCATCAAGCTAATTTTCGCTCTCCTAAAAAAAACCTTTTGAGTTCGTTTGTGGATTTCACATCCCATATATTCTTGATCATGCAACTAATACTCCCTAATGTAGCCAAATGCGGTGGATAAGGCCCTAATTTGCCATCTAATCCAATTACATCAGGAAATTCAAGCCAAAATCCATAGCATGATATAAAAATACCGATCTCATGGCAATCTACACAGGAGAGAGAAAGAGTTCATAGAAGGACATCTTATAATACTTCACTTCAAGAGACATGTTTTATTTGAATTCCCACCAAAAATTAACTCAATGTAAGTTCGATCCATTTATATCCTCAAAAGAATTGGCTATAATGCATATCTTCTTGACTTTCCACCTGATACTTTAGTTCTACAGGTCTTCAAAGTTCTCCACTTTTTTTTGCATATTATGGTAATTTGTTAAATGCATCTAAAATCGAAGAACCAAGCAAGTTACCTTTTCAAACTCCACAATTAGTAGAGTTTGAAGTAATTGATGGCATCATCTATGTTCAAGGTATAACTGCAAATGGAGACATTCATTGCCATTTTCTGACCAAATGGAGAAACATACAATAACAAATTGCATGTGAATAGAGGAAGACAAATTATGACAACTACGAGTAGATCTTCTCTAGAATTACCTTGAGGCAATATCAAGAGAGCGAGATTTTTCTCGGAGGGCCACAGCGGGGCGGGGTGGGGCTGATGCAACTTGTTAGTGCTCACATTTATAACCATGGTTGACACTTGCGTTTTTTAAAGGGATGAAATGGTATAAAATCCTCTTCAATCTCTTACATGTTATGATTCTAAACAACGTTGTAAGAATGTAACATCAAGAAGCATTTGAACTCTGAAAGGAAATGCCATTCTCTTAGGCACTTACATATTCCATTGCTCTCTCTCTCTCGCTCCCTCTCCTCTTCACCTTATCCCTCGATACCCCTTGTTAGCAATGTAAGCCCGGGGCGAACCATTCCTACAATAAATGTTATTGTAATAAATGATTTATCAATAAAAGTTATTGGTTATTTTCACTCCCTTTCGGAGATTGAATGAATGAATGAACTATAAGGTCCCTCTGTACAATAAGGGTTATGTACCATGGCCAACTTGATGATCATACAGTTGTTGATTCGTTGATTGAATCATAGAGGCTGATACTTGGATGAATATCTAAGGAGTTAGATAGAGGACTCATCAAGCATCATCAAATGATTGTTAAGTGATGATCTCCAGTCTGAGTGGGAGATGGCAATCCTTTCTCATATGGTTGATATCTGACCGACCTCTTGATGCAGGTCCTCTGCATGGGAATAGTGATTCGGAGGTGTCAGATTAGTTGAGTCAATGGGTTGACTTGACGAGATCGAGATAATCAAAGACCTATGTTGAATGATGTCATAGCATAGGCATGCATCCTCTGACCATAGACAGATGTGTTGCTATATGTCTGAGTGTGTACATTTGGCAGACCAATAGGTTGATGACCTAGCCAAGGTCTATACACCGGCGAGCTGGTGTGCATGTAAGGACATATGAGTAATACGATCTCTCAAAGGGATCATACAGGTTCACTTATGAATCGAGAGACATGAGCTCACTCATGAGGTATTGAGACTGATCAAATTCCATGCATGGTCGTCATGCTTTGGAAGCATGACATGAATTTGAAGGTAAGATATATGCTTTGGGAAAGCATGTGATTTATACCAATTCCCAATGACCAAGATTGAGAAACTTAATGATCAAACCCTAAAGATGACAGTGTAAAAGTGATCTATACCTTCATGATGATCATAGGTCTTCCAGTATGCAGGATGTACAGGTATTGAATACCTGAGGGTGATGTGATCATAAACGATTGTATAACCATGACACTTCCATTCTGAGGGAGTGATGAAACATGTTTGGATTTTAGTGTCTCCTCTCAATAGAGAAGTGACCTAACATTTGTCTGAATGAGATTCAGATGCAGTGAGAAGATCGAGTCTACGATCTTGATTTGATCAAGCATATGTGGGAGGTCCATGAGATATGGATTTGAGATGTAATCTCAACATCCATTTCTCTATACGTGGAACAATACAATCGTCATGTCCTTATCTCCAAGTATCTGCAGAGAAATCGTATTATTCTTGAAGGGGTTCAAGAATAATTCCATAGATCTAAGCATTGAAGAACTGATGATTAAATGTGACTTAATCATCTTGATGTGTGTGTGGAAATTATCCAATATAATTAAATGTGATTTAATTATTGTGGATAAGAATAATGTGCATAGCAATATCCAATTATTCATAATATATTACAAATATGATTTATAATGTATCAGAGAGAGCTAATTATAATTTATATTTGTTGATTAATTATTAATGTGTATTGCATACACATTGTGTAATTGATTGAAAATGTAAATTATATTTTGTTTTGGATTGTGAATATGAATCACAAAATTCCAATGTTAAGATTGCAATATTCTCAAAATTAATTGTGAATTATTTTTGAAGAATAAATCATAACAAAAGTTGTTAGAAATATAATGGAGATTTTCATGGAGATTTGCAATCTCGTGGGATTTCATGAGATTGCCTCTACATGGAATCATGTGGACGGCTACCAAGTCCTACTTGGATTGGTGGCCATTCACCATGATTGACAAGGGAAATGTAATCTCCATGTTATTCTCTCCTTATTTGGTTGATCTAATTTAGGAATGAATTGTATTTGATTTATCAAATATATTTGATCTAAATTAAATCATAAATTGTTGCCTTTTACCAACAACAATCTTGACCATTGGATTGAACATAAATCAACCTCATCCATTGATTTTATATGTCCCATGGATTGAGATTCATGGATCCTAAAACCCTATAAAGAGAGAGGCATACCATGCTCTCTAGGGCTACACAATTTTGGAGCAAATCTCTCTCTCTCTCTCTCATTTCCTCTCACACACCAACTCTCTCTCTCTCTCTCTTGGTGGTCGTCCACCAAAACCTATAAGAGAGTTTCGTCGTCGCCTTCGCCACCGCACCGCCGCTTAGACGTTCTTCGGTTCTCCGTCTTCTTGGAGCGCTACGCTCACGAAGAAGACGTTCGATCTCGTACGACGAGATCAGGAGTTCACCGTGCTTGGATCATCTTGTTGGATTGCGAGGATCACGCGGTTCATCCCTGTGCTCGCAAGCACTTTCTCCGACAATCGGACTTGAGACTGGAGGTCTCTTCTCTTAGAGACTAGATCAACCACGCTTCAAGAGGTATTCCTTATAGTTGTTGTGGTTCTAGATGAAACGATCCAAGGATCGTTCTTGGATCATTTGGTTTCATCGCATGATTTTTTTTAATTCCGTTGAACAGAACAACTAGTACGGCTAATCGTTCAGCGTCGTATTCGATACGACGATCACGCTTCCGTGATGCGCTTGAGGATAATACCATATCCTTCACCCCCATCACCATCATCATTTCACTTCCTCTTCTCAAAAGGATGAATTGGGGAGATGGATGTTTAGTAGTTAAGCTATGTATATCACAGTGCTTCCCGAAAGAGTTGAAGCTAGATAAATACCTAGGGTTAGGGGAGATATTGTACAACACATCAAATAAATAAGGTAATGTCTAGCCAAACCGCAAGATAACTAAACGAGAAAAGCAAGGAACTCTTGAGGAAAACATATATCAGTACATAAAAAAGGCTTCAACTCTACACAACTTAGTTATTGGGGAGATTTATGTAGAACATTTACTTATTTCTTACCATCAACCAAGGAAAAATGAGGGATAAGCTCCACTTATTCAAAATTTCTCCTTATTTATTGTACACTAAAGATTAGTTACATGGAAAATGCAATGAAAGTACAAATATGCTGGTATATGCGCATACATATGCATATTATTAATGATGATAAAATGCTTTGCATTGTCTTAGCTAGTACTTTAGATGTTGAAGTATGCTAATAAAACGATGACTTAAGATGCAAAGATCAAGCTGAAGTCATGGTAGAGATAAGGATGATAAAATATAAAAATGCAAGAAATAACATGAAGAAACTACTCAATGTAGAAATATACAAAACAATTTTATTTTTTTTACAAGAGAGACCCATTGTAAGCTTCATGCGTATGCAGAGCTTTCATTTGCATCTAACAATCATGCACTCCGGCCATTTCAGTAAATTGACTAGGCTTCCAACTAATTGGTTTTTCTGTCAAATTATGTTTTGAACCCACTAACTTGTGAATCAGTCAACTGATTTGCCTTTCTTGATATTGTTATTGCTTCCAATTGACTCACAATTGTTATCAACCATCTTATGATATTTTATGACTTTTATATTTTTCAACAGATTGGTTATATAGTGGTTGCAAAACTTTAATGGAAAAAGATGCGTCTTCTAAGAAAGAGTTTGGTGTATTTACATGAAAAGATTCATGCCCTCTAAGACTTGTATAATTACCATATTGCATTGTTTTTCCATACTCACTCAAGCATTCCAACCACATCTACCTAACACAAAAAATATAGTTTCACACTCACTCCAACTCCGATGATTGCGAAGAAGAAAAAATATTCTGCATACTCGAACTTCAAGCTTTTGTTCTTAAGCAATTATGATCTATAAAAGCATTTTTAATTTACCACATTCCACATTTCATATATTTTGAAATTGGGAGGATTTTTCCCTATATTATTAATGCATAGGGTACCTAATTCCTAGAAGCTCCTGCTTCTAATTTGGTGAAAAGCTTGGCACTGATGATTTGATTTATAGTGTTGCAAGGTTGTAAAGAAGGTCGAGATGTACTTAGAAAATCAACTTGACTGTGAAAAGGACCAAGTGATTAATTGGTTGAAAACTTGAAATCCTGAGTTTGGAAGATTCTGAGGTTTTTACCATATTTAAATTCCTTGTAAAATTATATCTATTTGTGATTTGGCATTTATCTTGATAGTATTGTATTATGCGTGGTATTATTTGTTTAGTTGTATGTTCCATGAACGTAATTAATTGATGTATGCTTCTACACTATCGTTAAACGTAAATTTGGTGTCAAAGTCGACTGCACTTATATGTTAACAAATTTAAGCACATTGATAAGCAACTGTAACGTCTCGGACTTAGGTTTCCGATCCGTTAACGGAGAAACTGGCCTTGACAACTTGTTGAGCTCGGGCCCAAATGGACTCGTTGACAACCACCCAAAATGCTTAAGTCCAAGTTGGCAAGTGGTAATCCCCATCACTTATAAACCACACCTATCCTTCGTGAGTTTTATATGTGACACTATGTTTGAGGTTGGAGTGTTACAGAAACTAATCAAGGAACGAAGGGCTCCATCAACCATCCACTGTGCTTCAATGACACCAACTATTCTCAATGGAATAAAGATGCCAAATTTTTATAGTCAGGTGACTTAAATGTTAGATACATATTGAATAAACATGCACACTAGCATATAAATGAAGAACATGACATTAAATTCAAAGTTGATCAATGCCTGTGCATTCTTAGATGAGGAGTGTGCCCATGTATCTCACCTCAAGGTGGTTCATGAGACATGGCAATGTCCAAAGACTGCTCACAAAGGCATACTAATAGTCAAATAGTCTCATTTCCACATGATGGCACAAAAATACAAGATATTCAAGATGTATAAGTAAGAAAGCATCAAGGGCATAATTGTTTGTCTAATGACCTCGATAAATAAGCTTTGCGATCCTGAACATGTATTCCTGTCCAGAAGAGTTTACCATAGAGGTCTTGCACTCATTCTCAACAGAGTAGGAACACAAGATGACAATAATTGAGGAGTCCATCAATTTCATGGCAATTACCCCTGGTGATCTTTTAGGCAACCTCCTAATTTGTGAGACCAAACTTAGTAACATGAAGGAGGAGGAATCAAAGAAGAGTGCATTTGACTTCAAGACCACATAAATAGAAGGAATCCAAGGGCGACTCTAACCAATGGAAAGATGGGGGCATCACCATGTAATGCAATAATCAAAATTGACCCCTAAAGAAATAGAAAGTAAGATTTACAAACTATTGAATCGTTATCGAATTGAACTTGAGCTTGTACGAGATTGTTTATTAAATATAACTCGAACTGAAGTTGGAGCACTTACTTTGTCAACAACCCTAAAACCATTAAGTCGTATCTCTCTCCTCCCCTCCTTTTCATTGCTATCTTCGGCTCTAGTCCATACCTTCCATCCTCTACCTCCACCTCCCCCTTTTACCAACCAACTATTTTTTGAAAGATTTTATTTGCTTTCATTATTTTATTAATTAATTTAGAGCTTTGATTTTGCTAATTTTTGAACTTTATAATTGGCGAATATATTACACTTTTAACAAATTTCATAATCAAGGATTGTTTTTGCTTGGTCGTTGTAAATGTTTTGAGGTTTTATAAGGATTACTAATAATGACTTAATCTTTTTCATTTTTCTTGTTGCTATTGCATCCTTATAAATCACATGTTTTATCAAGCATGCAAATAGATTAGTTGTTACTTTTTGATGTCTTTTAACCAACAACTCATCTCTCATCCAATTATGACATGCATCCAATTAAGAAACTTACATTTTGTGTTGTGTTTTTTTGAGTGATCTTGTAAACCATAATAGGGAATTCATAATGTTCTATCAAAGATTGAACAATGTAGATCCATAGTGCTCTTACTAGAGAGAAGGCATCAAGACCAATAGATATTTGATTGGACAACACGGATTTCATGCTGGGCATCCACTTTGTCAAGTTTTACGTTAAAATCAAAAGATTTTCATCCATAATTTACTATTTTTGTCATGAATGCAGACAAATTGATACATATGCAGATATGTATCTTGTTATATCTATACCCATATTGAAAGTTCGATATATATACATATATCAATTATATGGATACATATGCAGATATGTATCTTGTTGTATCTATACCCATATTGAAAGTTCGATATATATACACGCATATATCAATTATATAAAAATATGGCATCATGTCTTGAAAATGGATAATGATACTAATATTTGTTTAAAAGATATCAATGATAACCAAATGAATACAAATGACTCATATGATAATAAACACCTTGTAACATATATTTAATTCAAATAGCATATAGTGTTATGAATATTGCAATATTGTATATATATTTAGTCATTTCAACATTATTTAAATGATTATTTAAATAATATATGCACCAAATTAATCTAAAGAGGATGTACTAGTCATCGACAACACAGAGATATAAGAGATGATATCTTCTTAGTGTTTATTCACATTTTTTATTAACTAATTTAAATATATCATAATTTTATAAACATTTTCATATAATATTATTTTAATGTGTAATATAACTACATACATTTTTATGTATTATTCTTATATATATCACATATGTACAATACAAATGTTGATATACATTATTTTAATAAATATCCATAAAAAATTTCAATATAAATACTATATAAATATCATTAATTCATATTGCTATCTATATATGTAAACATTTTCAAGTGAATACCCATATCCGTATTCATTTTCATTAAATTTTGAAAATATATATTCATATCTTTGAAAAAATGAGGGCAAGGAATATGTGCTCACGAGCTTGTGCACCCACTATATTTCAAAAATCTAAGTCTTACCTTGAACATAATCACGCAGTAATAAACAATCAACGGCTCAGGCGAAGTGAACCAACATCGCTTTATGGGTGAGTTAGAGAACTCCAAATGACTTGAAATTCTAATACATTATGCATTTTATTGTATAAATCAAGATCAATATATTTAATTTATAATTTAATTTAAAATAATGCATGTTTTACCCATGAGAATACACAATTGCTTATGGTCATGAACGCATTTTACTTTTTCTCTAAAAAATTTACTCATAAAAACCCATAAACATATGCATTTTTCAAGTTTTTATTCCTGTAAAAAAACATTTCATATTTTCGATATTTCTTTATATCACCCGATTGTTCTCATTAATATGCATTTCTCCTTTCCCCTTCTCCGTCAGCTCAGCTTCTAACAATCGTCGGAGATGAAGAGCACAGTCATCCGACCCGTGACCTTCGTGACCGGTAACGCCAAGAAGCTCGAAGAGGTCCGATCCATTCTCGGCCACTCCATCCCTTTCCAATCCCTCAAACTTGATCGTGAGTAGAGTTCGGTGATTTTCTCGCTGTTTAAACGCTCAAGATTCGGTGTTTATGTCTCTGTTGCAAAGAGATTAAAGTGCTTTTACCCGTGTTTTGTTCCTTTTGGTCAACTGTTAGGTTAGTGCAGTGCAAATTAGGGAATGGGTATACACCATGTTGTTCGTTATTTATGATATGCAAAGGTTTAGGGTTTTTCCTATACGACGGCATGTCTAGAAAACATAGAACAGGTAGCATAGACTACACTCAAACGGAGAAAAATTTGCATGACCTGCACATGTACAACTCAATTCGCTGTAATCCATGACAAATCTTTTTTTGTTATGTACCGTACGCAAGTGTCCTCTTGAAGAGACTGCTTTGTCTTTACACTTAATATATGAGAAAAAAGTATCATGAAAGCCACCAATTCAAGAGACGGCTTTAGCCATTTGACATGACGGTATGTTTCTTGCTCATTGATGCAGCACAAAATTAAAATATAGGGCTTGATATTTTTATCCGTTATTTTTATTTACGTTTATTCAAGTTGTTGCAATATTTATTTAAATAAAGAGATCGTATGTGATCTCGAAATTAATTAGTCTGTTTTAAATTTGATTTTCGTATTTTGAATTAGAGTCATATGATAATGTGGATTTGAATCTCGATTCAAATCAATTAGCATCGAGTCATATTTTAATTTTGATTCATCTTCTATTTTTGCAATTCCACCTCTACTATATAAAGAGGTTGGTAGCCTATTGTAGAGGAGAGTTCAGATTAAATGAAAATTGGAGTTATCTCCCTTTGTCTCCCTATTTCTCTCTCTCTCAACGTGATCTTCAGGTCTTTCATCTCCAAAACCTCGCGTAACTGACGTGTTCTCCTCTCTCTTCCTCTCCTCTCTAAATTTCTCCACCAAACAACTATTTTTCACTGTTGCAAATTTTAATTTGCATCATTTGGTATCAGAGCATGGAAACCGAATCGTTCCTACGATTCGACGATCCTATCGAGCATTGGCGTTTGCAACTCAATCTTAGTTGCATATCTTATGGTTCTCGTTCACGTGCGCGTCGACAAATGTTCAAACAACGCCTTATGTCAAGCATCAAAGTGCAAACTTAGTTGGATGCGCTAATCGACGAAGATTCATCCGTCAACGACAAAAATCAGATCGTTGCAGCTGCTGTCCAACCCGATTTTCGTTCAGAAAACGAAGGTATTTTCAGTTCCGACGAATAGTTTATTGACACAATTCCTGGGAAACAAAACTATGAAGATACAAAGCCGATTTTTGATGAAATTATGGGGGAAGAATATGAACTCGTCGAGTTTTCCCAGTTCAAAGTTGCTGTCCAGGAATTAAAATGTAAAAAAAAATGAAGATTCGGAGCCCATATTCGATGAAGATCATGAGGACGAAGAACTTGCAATTCTGGATTTATTCTCATCTAAAATTCCTGGCCCGAAAGCCAGGCTACTGCTGTTACCAACGCAACCATGTGCCGTTGTTGACTCTCCTCCAGACACCTCTAGCATAGTCGTCGATTACTCCCTCCCTACAAGTGACGTCGGTTCCACCATCATCAACTCCGACATAGCTTCATCATCAAAAGGTTCGAAGGCCTTGAACACGCAGTCCGGGTTGAAACGTCCCTTGCTTGCGCAAGGGCTGCCGTCTCCCAAGCTCGTGCGCATCCTCTCATGCACAACTTGTGCAGCCGTGTCGACGTCGCATTTCCGCGGTCACGCGTTGCCGATGTTGCTTGCGTGGATGCAGCAATCGCCATCTCGCCGCTACAATTGTCGACGTTCTCCCCGTCGACACCAACACTGCCGAATCACTAGCCCCATGCGCCTCTTAGCCCCCCGCACCAGCACCGCGAGTAGAGCTCGCCATCGCCAATCCACCAGATGCTCGCGTCGCCAGCAGTTCCCGTCAGGATGCCGCTGCCCGTGTCCATCCTTCCCAGACACTCATCGCCGCCTCTTATCTTGGGAGCCAGAAAACCTAACGAGGGTTTCAATCGGGTCCCATGGAAGAGGGGATGAAATATTTTGGAAAAAATTACAAGTAGCCCCCCCTCACCAAAGTTTTTACCTAATGGTCCAATTGAAGGATAAGTTATGTGATGGAAAGATCTTAAGTGAAGGGGTAGAATATTTGCAGCCATGCCCTCAGTGGAAAGAAATTATAAACGTAACATTGAAAATGATCAAATTGGGGAGTTTGAAGCTACAGTTCCGGATCGAATTCTCCACCCAATGGAACGAAGATAACGCAATTCGTCCGGAGACGAATTTTTCAAGCGGGGGAGAATTGATGCAGCACAAAATTAAAATATAGGGCTTGATATTTTTATCCGTTATTTTTATTTACGTTTATTCAAGTTGTCGCAATGTTTATTTAAATAAAGAGATCGTATGTGATCTCGAAATTAATTAGTCTGTTTTAAATTTGATTTTCGTATTTGATTTTTCGTATTTTGAATTAGAGTCATATGATAACGTGGATTTGAATCTCGATTCAAATCAATTAGGATCGAGTCATATTTTAATTTTGATTCATCTTCTATTTTTGTAATTCCACCTCTACTATATAAAGAGGTTGGTAGCCTATTGTAGAGGAGAGTTCAGATTAAATGAAAATTGGAGTTATCTCCCTTTGTCTCCCTATTTCTCTCTCTCTCTCAATGTGATCTTCACGTCTTTCATCTCCAAAACCTCGCGTAACCGACGCGTTCTCCTCTCTCTTCCTCTCCTCTCTAAATTTCTCCACCAAACAACTATTTTTCACTGTTGCAAATTTTAATTTGCATCACTCATCTGGGTAACATGATCTTTGCAAGTAAAAGTGTAACAACTTGTAGCAGATCCTATATTTTTGTGCTTTAGCGTAATCCTTGTCTTAGAATTCATGGAACTTGAAGGTTTCTATTGCCGTGAATGGAATATCATTTTACAGAAAGGATTTCAAATATTGAAAGTATTTAACGTGCCGATGAACTATTTGGGTCTTTTCCATTTACTAGCAAGTAAATCTCACACAGTACAAAATATTAGGTTTGGTAAGCACAGGAGATTTGACTTTGTCATCCATGATATGGAAATGCCAAATGTTTGTAGAACGATCTGGTGAATGTGTGGTCGAGCAACCGCCTCCGACGGTTGTGGCGGGATCGGGTCTTTCAGAAGGCCTAACCGCGAGCGTGGCGGAGAGGGCGGACTTCGTGAGGAGGGGGCTTTCACACCTTATAATTGCTGTCCTTCGCCAAGAGAAGTATCAAATCCGAGAACAACCCTCACTAAGGGAGTCCGCTCCCATCCATATCGTTCTCTCTTTCCCTCTCTAATCAAGAAAGCTGCCGACGTACCTCGTTTCTTCACCGGTATCAAATCCAGGTTTTGATCTTGGGACATGTGGGTTATGTATCGGTATGGATGGAAGATTATCCTTTCTATGGGTGTGATGTACCGTGTTACACCATAGATGAGGATGTAACAGATTGTATATATCCCATATCCTTTAACGAAGCAATGGATTCGAATGAGTCAGAATCATAGACGACCGTCATGAGGGATGAGTTGGACCCAATTATGCAAAATGGTGTATATGAGTTATGTGATTACCAGAAGATAAACAATCCATAGGATGTAAATGGGTATTCGAGAAAAAATATCGAGTTAATGGTACTGTTGATAAATTCAAAGCAAGACTAGTTGCCAATGATTATACTCAGCAATCTAAAATAGACTTTTAGGAAACATACTCTCTGGTTGCTAAGCTTGCATCGGTACGGATGATCTTATCTATAGTAGCATATATGGATTTGGAATTATTTCAAATGGATGTGAAAACCTTTCTTAAGGAAGAATTAAGATAGGATATATATATGCAACAACCTGATGGTTTGCAGGTAGAAGGCCATGAGAAAATGGTTTATAAGTTAAGAAAGTCATTATATGGCTTGAAACAGTTTTCACGACAATGGTATCTCAAATTCCATAAGAAAATTATCTAATTTGGATTTTTTGCAAATAACCTTGATAATACTGTATATGTCACGAAGAGTGGGAGCAAATTTGCTATCTTGTCATTGTACGTGGATGGCATTTTATTCATTGGTAATGACATAAAAATGCTTAATGAAATTAAAGAGAAATTGAGTAATGAATTTGAGATGAAGGACATGTACGAAGCATCCTATGTTTTAGGAATTCAAATTACAAGAGACAGATAGATTGAGACTTAGACAAGAAACATATTTTTCTCCATTTGAATATAGTCAGCATCTCTAGTGTAATGACGATCCACCTCTATATGCTTTGTCCATTTCTGAAAAACAGGATTATTGGCAATAAATAGAGTTGCTTGATTATCACATAAAAGCTGCATAGGAAGAGAAACCTCAATGGTAAGGTTAGTCAATATAGATCTAACCCACATCATCTCTGCATTTTGCTGTGCCATAGCCTTGTATTCAGATTCTGCACTTGATCTAGCCACCACTGTATGCTTCTTGCTTTTCCATGTAACAAGTGAGCTCCCGACAAAAATAGCAAAGCCCGAAGTAGACTTTCTGTCTCTGGGGGGGGCATGCAGGGTTAGGTTTAGGGTGGGATACGAGAACTCCAGTCTAGGATCGTTGCTCCGATACCATGTTGGGAGAAAAATAAATCATAACATAGAAGAGATCCATGGACTCTATTATATAGGAGAAAAGCCTTGGGTTAATTACATGAGAGGTACACCAAGAAAACATAAAACATAAATGATACCGTGAGATACATTTATCTTAACAGAAAACTCTGGCCGAAACAACAAAAATGATGTAGACCCTAAAAACATGATGGCAAACATGTACACATCTGAAAAGACCACATACATATACATTTCTGAAACTGAGGACTCAGAATCTGAACATCGAGTCTGAACAACTGTAGAATGTGAACAACTGGCTTGTCTGGAAATCTTACATCTGACCTATGACTCTATACAATACTCCCCTTTCTCCCATACTTGTCGGAAGATCAACATCGATCAAGTTGGGAGAAGATAAGATAATGGGGAAAACAATAAGCCATCACAATTTTTCCCGGATTTCACATCAAAAATCATCAATAAACTTTTTCTACTTCGTGCGATTTTTTGTACGATTCTCCATTTTTTTGGCTTTCCTCATTCATTTTTTAAAATCATTTTTTTGGCTATTTCATCCCCCCATTTTTTAATAGTTATCACAACATTTTTTTTTAAATTAAGCCGTTCACATTTTTTTGCTTTTTCCTTTTTTTGCAAAATATTATTTCGTACGACATTTCTTTATATGCACTTCTTTTCTTTTCTTTTTTTTGGTCAAATATGACTGGGCTCACAGGCCTATACAGTAACATCGCAATTTCTTTTTAAAGGGGCTGTCGTGCCCTTTTTTCCTGCAACACTAGGGTTCCCATCGTGGGAACCCTCATTCAAATGCCGCCACCCGTGGGTTATTGGAGGAGCGAGCCTCCACATGGAGAGGGAGTCGCACCGTCTCTTGGATCTGGAGGAGTAGGATGCTTCCACGGAGCCTTCGTGCGACGAGGGGAGCCGCCAATGCATCATGTTGGCTGTTGGACAAATCCCCTAAGGTTAGTCCAAAGCAAAGAAGGAGAAATTCATTGCCCAGATTAAACACACTATTGGGAGGAACCTGATTTGTTTCATATTTGCGCGGACCAAATAAGCAGAAGGTGTGTTCCTGAGAGCGAATTGAAAAGCATACAAACTTTTTCTTACTCGCTCGCATGTGGGGCCACTTTTCTGGAAAGAAAATGGAGGCACCGTAGGTGTGTGTTGCAAAGCGGATTTGATTGGCCTTTATTATTTAATAATGCACACAAATGAGAAATGCTATGCTATAATCTACTGTAAATAAAGGTTTTTTTTGACTATACTAGGAAATATGTCCATAAGGGCTCAATATCTTAATAACAACCATTAAACCCCTTACTGAAACGACGAGGAGCAGCTTCATCGCCTTGGAGGCGCGATGGGGCTCCATCGCCTAGGGTTAGCTGGGTTGACCCTAAAAACAACGAGGCTTCATCACAGTGGACCACGGCGATTTGGAGGATGGGGAACTGGAGGCGCTCGAGGGCACAACGAGAGAGCGACGATGGACTCCGCCTGGGTTTCAGTGCCTCTTGCGAGCAAGAGGGTGCTGTCGCAGGGGCTTGGAGGAGAGACGACAAGGCACCTGGAGGAAGAAATGCGGCTTGGAGGCACATGAGGAGTTGTCGCCTGCACTCACGTGTTGCCTGTGCGATCGCGCCCGCCTGGATGCGATTCGGAGAGGGGGCGTGATGGATGCTCCGCCGAAGAGAGGAGCGCCATTGTATCAATGTTGCAGGGGAGTTGCAGTCTAGGAGGGGAGCCGATGGGGGCTTCCGATGATCCGTTGTGCGGAGCCCTGGAGGTGTTGTCACCTCACACCACTTGCAGCCTGAGATGCGCCGAGATGAGGCTGGAAAGCCACACCAATGATTAGGGTTACAGAATGAACCCACAAATTTTTTTGAAACACAGACAGAGAGCCTGGATGTCCCTTGTTGAGTTAGGATTTCGACGAAAACCCTAACGATGAACTTGAACAAGATGAACAATCTTTGAACATGAACGCGATCTTCAGCAATAATTCTTCAGGATTAGATTTCCGAACATGATAAAAATAATGGATAGAAACCCTGCTTTGAATCGAATCTCGAACAAAATATGAAAATAAAACTTTCAAGAACAAATCCGCGAGAATCAAACCCGTTCTAATACCATATTAGAAAATAACATAGCTCTGATACCATGTTAGAAAATAGGAATGCGGAAGCGATTTGATAAACATAGCACTAAATCAAGAAATATTAAATATGAAGATATTAAATATGAAGAACAAGATTTTACGTGGAATTGTACTCCCTAAGGAGTGGGATGAAACCACAGGAGAAGGCCCCAAAGGGCCATATGCTTCATTGCTTTTTCTCATCTGAATACAATGGGTGTGTGGGCTTATATATAGCCCCCAGTGAGTCTCCACGTCCTGTAGACGGTAGATGTGGGACTAAACTCTAGATGGGATAAATGAATCCTGAAGAGATCCATTTACCTATCTCTCTCATAAGTGACGTATATAACTTATACTCCAACATATATAAATATATATTTTCATCTTCACATCCATACCAAGAAGATAAATATGTTAGACATGAAGATGCTGAATGATCTTGTGTATGTGTGTTTCAATCCCAACCTACAGGAACGTTGAGTTGAGAAAGACCGAGATCCTCTTTCGTCTCGTGATCGTGCACACTTGGGTGAATGGACCACACATGTCAATGATCAAGATAAGGAGGTTTTTTCAGGTTCTGAATTGATCTGTGGTGTTGTAGCACTTGCTAGTGGTGACGAAGAGAATTTGAAACCGAGAAGGAGCCAATGAGGTGAACGTGGCAGGGGAGCTTCGAGCTCAAATGTTACACCGATAAATGAGGAGTTGCATCTTGAAGATATATAAGAAGAAGACGATGGAAAAGAAGAAGAGCTTGAATTAGATGATGACAATGAGGATTGATTTGTCTGATTTGTTACTTGTATTAATTTTTTTGGCATGTTGTATTTGTTTTGAACATTCGCTTGTGCTATGTATCAAACATTTTGTTCTTAACTTGCTACATTTTTTCTTCTTTGGCTATAATAGCTTCTTTTTAAGCTTTTATAAATATGAAAATGGCTAAATATATGAATATATATATGAGATCATATGTATTAAAAATTGATTTATATATTTAAAATAAAAAAAATAAAAAACCGACTAATGCCCGATAAAATCCGATTACTCTCCCAACTACCTGTTAATCCCTAGTCAACGACCCTGTCAACCGAGTAATGACTGTCGATTTATGCAATCTTGAAAGGACTCATATATATTACCAACTAAATGATTGTTAATTTTATAGAAAATTGAATTGGTTTATGAATTTATTGGTTTACTATTGCCATTTTTAATATAATGGGATGCTTATGATTTAGAGTTTTTATCGAGATGGAGTAAAAAAAATATAATTACTAGATTTGTCGATGTTATTTAAATTAGTTGCAAAATGTTTTTTTAAAAGAAAAAAAGGACCTCCGTTGTAAGTTTATGCATAAAAATTTCACCATTTAATCACCAAAAAATAATTATATGCCAATTACAAGAGGAAAAAAAAGTAAATCTACAAACTTTAACTCTTTACTAACTCCTTAGCACGTTCCACCATATTTTTTACCATAAAAGCTATCTCGATGAAAGATCGTCCAATTTCTAGCCAACCAAAGAACTCAAACTATCGCCACACAACTCGCACGCTTCTTCTCAGTACCATGCCAATCCATACCTATGGACTCCCAAAACCTGAGGCACCATCAGTAGAAACCATGGATTTCCAAATAATTCCCAAGCGTTCTCGAAGCTCCTACACTTAAAGAAAAGGTGGTCCGCACTCTCAACATCCTCCAGATAACGACATCAAATTGGATTAGCCGTTTGAACAAACCATGCAAATCTGTCAACAATCAACAATCTCCCCCTCCTAAACAACCACATAAATACCTTCATGCGCACTGGAATTTTCCACCTCCAGATTCTTCTGCAGTCGGCCACGTACCCTCCGGGGTCAAACACCATTGAACCCTTCAGAGCCATGTATGCCTTCCTCACAGTTAATGAACCATCACACCATCTCCAACAACCCCGCCCCTCAGTGGGGCCATTAATGCTCTCCAACTCTTGCAACATCACCAGGAGTTCGCTCATTCGTTGATCTGACAACTCAAATATGAAACCAGACGTCCATCGCAGAACAATTCGCATCAACCGCCAACGCCATCAGACGTGAGAAACACAATCCAAGCACCCCGCCCTCAATCCAATCATCACTCCAGAATCTGAAGCCCATACCATCCCCCATGTCTGGGCTCTATAAAGGGTGGATCTTTTGCACCACGCTACAAATGTCTCTCCAAAAGTAAGAGGGGGTAGGTTCAAACACCCCAAGGACCAACAAGGAACAACCGGAATCATAAATTTTCCAGAGTAGATTGGACAACAAATTGTCACACTCCCTCCAGATACCAGCAATCCACTTACTGAGCAAGGCTTTATTCATTTCCTCTAAGCTACGCACCCCAAGACCACCATCATCCTTAGAGCAAGAGACTGTCATCCAATCCACCAATGGCAACTCGTTCGAATACTTGAAATATGACCAGAAAAAATATCTCATGATGCTATCAAGCCTCTTCTGCACCCAAGAAATCTAGAAGGCATGAAGAAAATAGGAATAACAGAGAAAACCGATTTCAATAACACCAACTTATCACCGTGAGATAAGCAAACAGATCTCCACCCCATCAACCTCTGCTCCATTTTCTCGATCATAGGTTACCAATCCTCTATGCACATCCTCCCAACAACTAGGGGCACACCAAGGTACCGCAATGTAAATCCCCTACGAGGGGTTCACCACTAACTTGCGCATCGCCCAACCTCCTCCTCCTCGGGCCGAAGGGCACAAATTTTGATGAGTCCCTGTTAAGTCTCAAGCTAGAGACCGCACCAAAAATGTCAAGAACCACTGACAAGCCTGTGCAACTCTTCAGAGGCTCCTTTTGTAAGCAAGATGGTGACGTTCACATACTTAAGAATAGGTACCAAAATCTCCTCCCTATTGTAACTGCTACATAAACCTCCTGACACCACCCAATCCACTATAACTGACAAGGCATCGGCCACAAGAATAAATAACAAGGGAGCTAGTGGACAACCCTGGCGAACGCCCTGCTCTAGCTGGAAAAATCCCCCCTCTCGGCTGCCCATTCACAAGGATTACACAAGAAGCCGTCATGACACACCCTTTCATCCACATAATCCACTGATCCGGAAAGTCTCATTTAAACAATGATGCCCATAGGAAGCACCACTCAACACTATCATAGACCTCTGAAAAATCAACCTTTCACATCACTCCCTTCGTTCTCCTCTTCCAATCTGCCACAATCTTAGACGCCATAACCACAATATCCACGAGTTGCTTGCCAAGCAAAAAAGCACTTTGAATAGGAGAAATGACCGTGCACAGAACCCCCTCAAACAATTAGCCAACACCTTGGCCACAATTAAGTAAATTGCATTGGAAAGCGCAATAGGGCGATAGTTCTCTACCTTGGTGGTCACATCCTTCTTGGGCTGTAGAAAGATCAATGAACGGTTCAACCGATCAAAACCAGAGCTTCCCTTAGCAAATTCAGCAATGAGTCCCATCACCTCCTCTGCAACCAAATCCCTGAACTCTCTTGTGAACCCCCGAGGATCCGGGTACCCGTTTACGCGCATCTCGCAATAATTCATTTACATGAGATCGCATTAAGTGACAGAAAAACAGGGAAATTTTTCGCGCGGATAATTTTCCACATGACATTCACAATCATAACCACAAGTTATTAGAATAATTGTCACCAAAATCTTATTTCATTAACTTCCATATAATTTACATGTACAAAGTCTGACAGTACATACAGTATATCCCAACAATCTGACTGAAGAGAAAGAAACATAATACAATATAAATTGAACAAAAATTGGCATAAAATAAACCATACCGTTGGGTATAAAATTTATCTCCTGAAATCATTAACCCGCTACTGTGCTAAAGGCTCCTTGCCTGCCATGCGTGCAAGGAAGAAAAGGCGTCAGCGGGTGCTGGTACTTCCCATAAGTTTATATAAAAATAACAGGCATTTATTATTTACAAAAGAAAGCAAGTAGAGAGGCATGAGCAACTCAAATTTAAAATTTATTTCTACTTGCAAATGTAAAAGGTTTTCAAATCTCTAGTAAGCACCTCTCATGATTAGCCATTAACCCAACCTTTCCCATATAAGCATATTTATTTTATAACTAATTGATCATAGTAAGTATATTTCATTCTCATATTACTTAGAGATCATATTTGTGGATTTTGATGATGGAAAAGATGAGATGAGAAGATATAATGATTTATTAAATTCTTAAGTCTAGTGGATAGTCTGTGGTCTTGGTTCGTGTGAAACCTCACACTATGACCCTAAGACTTGGGAAAAGTCTTAGGGTTGGGGTGCCTCCATAGGCATGCGGTGTTGTATAATGCATACTAACTAAGTTCCCAACACGTCCACTAGCTTAATTAGATTTCGAATTAGACTATAGTTACATCCATTTACTTAACTTAACTATGATCTTTATGGGGATTTCAAAACTGATTATAGTCACTTCTAATCATCTCAATTTTAATTATGATTTCCTCCAAACCTTGACTGTAATTTCTCTCTGATGTAACTCTCGATGATGTAGATATAGATGTAGATATGGATGATCTGGATGTAGAATCGCCAAGTCTGTTGGCGAAAGAAAAACTCAAGCGGTGAAGAAGCCAACAAAAGGGCTCTTCCGTCTCGCCCCCTAATTGGAAGGACGGTCCAATAGAGGGATAGGTCTACTCCCAAACTACGCCACTGAGACGGGTGAGAGGGACTTCCCGGGAAAAGTCACTCTAGAAAACAGCCCGACCGGTAACGGGCAACGGAGCTCGTACGTAAAACTGAAAAACCAGGATCCCCCGCCTGGGTATCCTAAAACAGGGTCAGCGGAACTGGTCTAAAATCAGGATCCCAACGAGGCGTAAAAACACTGCGAGCTCGCGTAAAAACCGAAAGAGGACTGGGATCCTAGACCCGCGCACTTGGCGGCCGCTGCCCAAACTGGACTTCCTTTCCTCCGCCCAGCTGAGAGTCACCGCGCTCTCGTACGGTCTGGTGTAAAGGTCACCATGACCGGCACCATTAATGATATTTTTTTAACACTACATATTGTCAATATTTTCACTTGATCATTGATCCCCAACAATTTCACTTGATCACTGACTCCTACTAGTTTCTCTTGTTAGTATATATATACGATTGATATCATTAGATGGATAAGATGTTGTAGGAGAGATCAATTAAGGGCCTAAATCAGAGGATATTAAAATCCTAATTAATAGACAACATGAGAATAATTATATATGAGTTCATATGTGAGAGTTTTGACAAATAGGAGATGGATAATTATATTTTCATGAACTTGCAGATCATATAAAGTATTATTGGCAATATGTTGTGTAAGAAAACTGTCAAGAAGATACAGATGAGTCTAAGATTCTCACAAATCCAGCTAAATCAGAGTTGTTAACTTATTATCTTAGAACCTGATAAGCTAGCAGAATGGCATAGCCTTGTAGATTACTATTCTTTCATGAAGTCTCTTTCTAGAGGAAACATCTATTTTTCTTTTACTATCCTACTACAAGTAACCTTCATATAGCATTAAGTGGCAGATTTTACCACTTCAATAATGGTTAAAGCCCACATTTTCAAAGTTTTACAAACATGTGATTTCCTTCTTTATTATCCCAGATTTTGATTTTCATCCTCAGAAGATAATGTTATTCATGCATATTCCATCTAACCTCGTCTGAATACTTAGAGTCCATTGTTGTTGTTGTTGTCTTCTTTCAAAGTACAATCTATTCTAGCCATGGAGGTCATTCCCTAGGTTGTGGAGGAGATTATCATTGGTTGTCATGGGTGCTATTCCGTACTCTGTGTGTGTACTGTAAGTACACGAATGATTCATTTGACATGTATTGGGAAAAGTTGGCAAACCTTCTTAATAATGGATCATCCTCTTGGTAGTCAGAATATTGCAAATTTTCAATTGTTGCATGAGGATTTCACTCATCTAATGGGTATCCTGCAACCCTTGAGCTAAAATATAGCATTGATCATATTGTTGGACTAATTGTTTCTTTGGATGGTACAGTTAACCCATCAGTTACTGCTATCAATAACAACGGAAAAAGAAATATAAACGGGTGAGCATTAAGGTTCCTAATATGTATTAATGTAAGACTTGCACTCATCTATCTTGGATATTATTCAACATAAATATATATATATATATATGTAGTCAATGATTCGTGTAATTGATATATAGTTTTATATTGATTATAATTTGAGGGTAGATTCCTCAACTTAGTGTCCCTAATATTTACAAAATTGTAATGTGATGATAAACTAACATATTTGTATATGAGTGATTTCTAAGATCTGATCTTAAGCATAATTGGATTCCTTCAAACAAATCTAATCAGATATATCTCCTTGAATGATAACATCATTTTTTTTGTAATTTAAGATCTGATCTAAATGCCTATAACATAGAGGTACGTATGCTTAACAACTAGACTATTCAAGTGGTAATCTCTTTTCTTTTATAATTAAGAACTATAAATTGAACCACATCCCTTTCAAAAATAAGTACGCATGCTTTGAACACGGATCATATTAGATTGAGGGGAAAGTAATGTTCGTCTCAACGGAAATAGACATGATTTTCACTAAGATTCTCCTGTGCACATGTCTTAGTCCTGAAAATATCATACGTATTAATAAAGTGAAAGTAAAGAAATTTGTTTGATTTAACAACAATAAGTTACTCCAGATATTGAAGATAATGCATCCTAATGAGATAGTTGTCACCCTTTAGGCAAGTTTGGACAGAGAGTCCATAAATCATTTGGATAGCAACTTATACAGGTATGTGAGACATGATAACATTAATTTAATTGAGGAGGAGGATAAACACTGGATATTCGTAACAAAATATCAATCTCTCACAACAATCAAACATAGCATTTTTCATGCTAAATGAGAGAGTAGGCAAACTTAAGATAATGGAAGAAGGTGCATACATCAACTATAATGACTTGAGAGATTAATGGGAAACATTTCTTTCTGATTATTGATACTGCAGACTTTTCTGTACATATTCATAACCACAAATTAAACTGCAAGATGCAGCCATTGCATGCATTGAGCCAACTATTTACGACATGAAATGTCTAATTTATAATCCACCTGATGATATAAGAAGACTGCAAGATCAAAGAGTATTATTTCTCTCCTAATCTTAACATACTCAACATGTAGAACCAGTCTGGACTAATTTCAGACTCTCAGTATATCAAGAGGAGGAGATGAAATAATAAAAATCAGAACATATACACGTATGGAGAGACCAACAAAATTTAAGAAAAAGAAAAGAAAAAGGTAGTCAGAACACAAATCATGTGAAGGGAATACGGCATGCAAGGCAGCAATGGGGAGATCAAGTTGTACCTTAGATCAAAATTATACTTAAGGAAGACGGGCTTTATCACAGCAGGAACATGCACGGCAACAAAATTTGCAAAGCAACAATATTTTGCCACAATCGTCAACAGCAACTTAGAGTAGAAGGAGGTCTGTTAATGGGTTCTTTGTTGGAGGAATTGAGGAGAACGAAGATGGAAAGAAAGGGGAGGCTTGGCGTTAGATTTAAAGAGGAGGGAAAGGTGTCGTGGAGGGTTTAGAGAAAAGGGGGTGTACACGTGAGGGCTGCAGCAGCTGTGCAGCAGTAGGATTTTTTTTGAAAGAAAACCCACCGAACACTGCCTACTGCTACAGTTTTACTGTAGCTGTTATTATCTTTAGTTTAACAAATTTTTTTTAAAACCTAATTTCCTTTTTATTTGGCATACACAAAAGTCGACCGTATATGTGCGTCGAGTGTCGAATTTCGACACGCAATATCTTGATTTGATCGTTTCAGGACGACGATTAATATGAGTATAATATTCATATACTTCCGATCGAGTTTTGAACACCCGAAATTTTTCGAGATACATTTTGGTTTGGATTTAAATTTTGTGAATTTAAAATATCAATTGACCTCCGATTGACGAACGGTCGATTTCGTTGGTCTTCTGTCGTCGAATCGGATCTCATGGTGGTCTCGGTTTGTTTTACGGTTTCCGAATTCGCGTCGCGGCTTTTCGCGGCTTGCATTACAATGCGACCGATTTTTGGTTGATTTCACCCGAACGACTTTTGATTCACGATCAGTTGATCGTTTTAGGTTGTCTAATATTGACAATCAACTTTATTGGGCTAATCGGACCCTAATCGGGTCGAGTTCGGGTATAACGGATCTCGGATGTTACATCTCTGAAGAAAAATATGGGAAATCTGTCGGGGCTCATCGCAAAAACCGCCTCATAGACCTCAAGCAACTCGAACAGCTTCATCAACATCTCGAAAGTTATTAGGAAATACTATGGACATAACTTGCAGTTAAGGAATTCTGAATTGAATTTTACATGATTATCCTCAAAATGTTGGGGTTGCAATCTAGACAGCCTAAAATTAAATGACATTGACAGCATAAAATTTGACATCTGACAGCATAAAATTAAATGACATCATGGTGTTTTCTTATGAGCGCCTTTCTATATGCAAGTTCTACTGTGAACGACCTACTTGACAAAGATGTAAAATCATGTAGTAGAACCTTTCTTTTTGTACCATATGAACTTTGTCAACCTTTCTTACTATAACCATAATAAAATTAATTTTCTTTATGAAAACATAGTACCAGAATTGCAAGGAGAACCTGAAGAGATTTCCAAAGAAAAGGCTCGCTTGGCTGCCAGAGAGGTATAATTATTATTTTCCGTCTACTCATGCCTTTGGATTTGCAACTGCTTTTCCTTAAAATGGATCATCCTTTTGGTCAGAAATCTGACTGAGAAATCACTAAAACTTGAGTTTGAAGTAAGGAGGACATTGGCTGCTAGATTGTCCATATGATCAAACATCTTTGCTCATCTAATATTTACAATCAATAGGTTAAAGGACCAGTGCTGGTTGAGGACACTTGTCTATGTTTTACTGCACTAAAAGGCCTACCAGGTGCTTTTCTAGTTTTCATTTGAAATCTCCAACATATTGAAAAAGTCTGGGCCTAACTAGTAAAACAATTTCTTTGCAGGTCCGTACATGTAAGTCCTATAAAGCCCTTCTGGTCCTTTGCTAGACTATGGGTATCTATTATGTAATTCTGTAATTAAAGATGCTTCAATATTTCCATTTTCTCCGGTCTACATTTATATTTGAGTTGAAACAAAATAATTGTATTGACTTTGTTATTTAATATCTAGAAAGTGGTTTCTCCAGAAGATTGGCCATGAAGGTTAGAACATTTCCCTATATCAGAGTCTTTTAATCATTTCATGTTCTTTAGACTTGTTCAATTTCTCACTATTATTTTTGAGAAGTTAATTTCTGAATCCTTTATCTTCATTTAAAGGTCTGAACAACCTTTTGATGGCCTATGAAGACTGTTATAAAATAGAAAGCGGAAGCGGAATAACATAATAAAGAAGAATAATCACGAAGAACACAAAGATTTTTATGTGGAACCCTACTCCGTGAGGAGCGGGATGAAACCACAGGAGAAGCCCCTTAACTGGGCGTGTTTGTCTATTGACTTTCTCAATGAGTACAGGAGGTCTGGGGCTCCTTATATAGCCTTCCCAGAGCCTCCAAGTCCCACCACTGGTCCATGTGGGACTAAACACTGGATGGGGGTAAATGGATCTTCTCCAGGATCCATTTACCCTCTCTACAACTCATGGGCGCATAACCAAATACTCTAACACTCCCCCTCAAGCTGGAGCATGCAATGCTCAGCTTGGACAAACAGAAAGAAATTCAACTCACGCTACAGGACACTACGGACAATATCAACCCAACGCGCACATTGCTGCAGTCGAGGACGTTGCTTCTCATGCCGTGCAGGTGAGGAGGACAAACGGGCTGGAGTGTGAGTCAACTGAAGACTCGTAATCTGACCATCGAGTCTGAACTTGCGCCTGAAGTCTCCACGTCGGAGAACTGGGTCTCTCCCATCTGGCTCAGAGAATGGTGCACTGCTCTGGTGTACCTATGATACCACATGAAAACCCTTGCCCTCAAGGGAATGGTCCTCTACTCTGGAGTCCCTATGGCTCACATGAAAACTCTGGCCTGACAACTAGAAGAATGATGGGGACCTCTGACAATGATGGCAACTTATGCTCATCTGACAATGACCGCACACTTGTGCGTGTCTAAAACTGGGGACTCGGAAGACAATCGTCGAGTCTGAACCTGGATCTGAACCGTAGAGTCTGGAATCTGATCGGTCTGGAAATCTGAATATGCATCTGGAATACAAGACCTGTGACTCTACATATACTCCCCCTTTCTCCCATACTTGTCGGAAAATGAACATCGACAAAGTTGGGAGAAGACAAGACAAATAGGGGGTAAATACAAGATGAATATCCTCGAAACATTTCTTGCGGCTTTTCAATTATTATTTTTTTTTAATAAAGCCGTCACAATTTTTTTTTTAAGCCGTTGAATTTTTTTTTTACGGCTTTCTCAAAACAACCTTTTTTTTTTGTTTTTTTTTTAACTTGCGTACGACTCTTTTTCTTGTACGCGCCTTTTTTTCTTTTCTCTTTTTTTTCCTTTTTTTTTAACAAACCCAAAAAACTCATAGCCCAACAAGACTTTCTCTCTTCCCCTTTTCTTTCTTTTTTTTTCTTTTTTCCCTTTTTTTAAGCCCAACCGTAGGCTACAGCTCCAAAACATTTTTTTTTATATAAAACCCAACTAGGGTTCCCCGTTGGGAACCCTTCCAATGAAATGCCGCCGCCATAGGTGCGCACCTCCTGCGCGATGGGGGTTGAGGGGAGCGCCGAGGGCGGAGGGAATAACGCCGCCTGGAGATAAGAGAGCCGCCTGGAGCCGCCGCCATCGCCTTGACCGGGAGAAGGAGGGCGCTGAGTGGCGCCTGGGCCTGGAGCGCGACTGGGGTCGCGAGAGGGCGTCGCCTGAGGGCGCAACCCCTGCTGGAGGGAGCCGTCTGGTCGAGTGGGGTGCCGCTGTTGCGCGGCTTGAAGCCTGGAGAACTCTGCCTGTGCGCTAACGGAGGAGACGCGATGCATCGCGCACGGAGAACTGGCTCGTGAGGGGCGATGCTTCCTGGAGTGTAGGGCTGCACCTGTGCGATTGGTTGTCTGCGCGCCACCGATGGAGGTCTGAAGGGGCGCCGTTAGCTGCCTGCTAGGGTGAATCGCGCCGCCACAAGCACCTGGAGATGAAGAAGATCGTCGAGCTGTAGGCTGCGAGAATTCGCAAGTGCGCCTGGTTGTTACTTGTGTCGATGCGGCTTCTACCAGAGGCGAGTTGGCTGGGGATCACGTGTCTGAGATGAAGTGTGCACGCACCGCCGCCTGAGGTTCGATCACGCTGACCAAGATCGACGCCTCCAGAAGATGTATGCTACCAGAAGATAGACACGAAGGCAAGAGGCTGTAGCCTGAAGCATCGAAACTCGAGAATCTCTGATATTCACAACATGTGCCTGGGGCCGGAGGGGCGCCAGGAGAATCCTCGAAGTCGCTACCATGCAGCCTGGAGCTATAGATCTAGGGTTTCAGAAACCCTAGAGAGAACCTGGACTGCTGCCTGGAGATTGGGTTTCAAAGCAAACCCTAGAACATGATGTTGAACAGGAGCCAATCCGAATATGAACAGTAATCGAATCTTAAAACATAACATGATTCCTCAAGAATCAAACCCATAATCGGACCTCGAAAAAATAAAGAACACGATGAAATCCTCGAGGAACGAACCCGCTCTGATACCATGTTATAAAATAGAAAGCGGAAGCGGAATAACATAATAAAGAAGAATAATCACGAAGAACACAAAGATTTTTATGTGGAACCCTACTCCGTGAGGAGCGGGATGAAACCACAGGAGAAGCCCCTTAACTGGGCGTGTTTGTCTATTGACTTTCTCAATGAGTACAGGAGGTCTGGGGCTCCTTATATAGCCTTCCCAGAGCCTCCAAGTCCCACCACTGGTCCATGTGGGACTAAACACTGGATGGGGGTAAATGGATCTTCTCCAGGATCCATTTACCCTCTCTACAACTCATGGGCGCATAACCAAATACTCTAACAAAGACAAGTCGGCTTATGCCATGTGTATATTCTCTCTTGCTCTGGGACCAGATGCAGAACCCATAACATTTGTTGGAAAAACTCTGGTATGACAGTTCCCTGTAAATGACTTTATTTCCAATGATTACACAAAATGTTTATATGACAATTATAAACAGAAGCATGATTTGTGATTCAAGAATATCCCATTTTGGGAGGAAAGTCTCAACAATAATACAATAGGGCCACATAATATATTTACTGAAGTACTCTCTCAAGATATTACTGAAGTACTCCCTCAAGAACCGACTTCCAATTGATGGGGACTAGAAACATAATTACTGCTAAACAAAAAAGTAATTCAAATATAATGCGTGATATCTGTTTGAATGTAAATATTTGCTTTAGAGGAGTTTATGGATGTGGCAGTAGAATGTGAAATGCTTGAATTACAGATGATGTTCATGCAATGTGAAGTGCTTGAATTACAGATGATGTTCCATATGCTATCCTCGTAGCTAGACAAAAATATGCAAGCCTGAAATATCAAATTTTTCTTTCAAACTGTCGAACGAACAAGCACACAAATCACACAATGTTTTTTTTTGAAGTCTAAAACTTCGGGTTAGACACGCGGTGGTGTTCACCCCTTCTTTATTAGGAAGAAAAAACTAGAAACATATACAGGGAAATACAAGAAAGAGTAAAAGGTCCACAAAGAACCCAGCTCGACAGCTGAGAGGGAACTACACCAACAACCAGTCGACCACAAGTCGGGCAGAATGAGACAAAACATTTTCTTGGTATAATCGCTGACCCCTAAAAATAGCCTCATTCCGCCCTAGCAAGATCGCCCAAATGCACGCCAAGGGACGCAAGAGATCACTGCGATCCCTACCCCTGTTAGACATCACAGATTCCCAGAAAGAAGCCGAGTCGACAGTAGCAATCCAACCCACAGCCGTCGTCTCTCAAACGCCCAAAATCACTGGGCAGGTAAAAAAAGATGATCCAAGGATTCCACGCCGCTACCACAAAGAGCACAATCCTCCGGGACCGAGGCGAGTATCCTAGCACACCGATCCCTCGTTAAAAGCCTCTTCCTACGAAATAGCCAAAGAAAGATACCAACCCTCAAAGGGGGAGTCATCCTCGTCTCAAAAGGTGTTATCTTCGTCATCTAAAGATCCTTGTGCTTGGGCGGTCAAACCGCGGGAGCAGGATTCGGGAAGATCGGTGTGTACAAAGGCGATCATTGGCGTCTATATGGATGCTTGCTTATCCATCAACGTCGTGAGCAACGTTCTTCGGGAGCTCTTGGGAGATCGGTTCTCGGGGGACACTGCCTCCCTAGGTCCAAGAAGATGCTGTGTAAGGGGGCTGTCGAACGAGCAGCGGCTCAGGCTGATTCATGGCGGTCTCGTGGGAGGCATCGCTTGGAGGGACTTGCGCTTTACAGACGGGGCATGCGTGGACGTGGAGGTATGCGTCGCTGAGGTTTGCGGCATACCTTTCTTATCCCGTTCGGTTCACTGCCTACGGCGACTGCTGCGTAGATGGGGAGAAGTTCTGGCGGTAACAAATGATGGTTTGTCTCCGGGGTCGGATCCATCCTCGACAAGGGTTCTCATGGAGTGCAACAAATCCTTCTTGGATAGAGCGGTTGATCAGGTGTTCAATGGGGACCTGAAGTTCGGCAGGTTCTATTGTCGGTTGGAGATGTCGGTGGTGTATCCTCCGCCGCCTCCAGCGGCGACCGGCATGGCTGTGAACTCGTCGGTTGGTAGAGGAAAGGCCGTCGTTTCGGTTCTCGAGGTGCACAGTCCCATGCAGGGAGCCTCTTCGGGGACCTCGTCCCGCTATGATGTTTTCGTAAGGCACTCCGACTCTTTCGTACGTCCCGCCCATCCTTTCGCTTGGGATCGCTGCATGGCTACTCCTCTTGGCGGTTTCCCGGGTGATGTGGAGGGTAGGTGCACGGGGTTCGAGGGGGATTGCAGTTTCTCGAAAGGGTTGCCCGGGGCCTCGTTTCGGGCGGTCTCCTCCGAGTTTCGGGTGGCACATATTTGGACCGGACCCCCCTTCGGATCCGGGCGTGGTTCGGGCACGCAGGTGTTGGAGTTGGCTCCGACTCAGCATGACGTGGCGGACAAGAATTTACCTGAACAAGGGCTGATACTTTCACGGGACGTTGAGAGGGGAGGATGTCCTCCGCTTCGAGTACCCTTCTCGCTCGACATTTGCAAGGACGTGTTCGAGGGCTTTCATCAGGGATCTCGCTCCCAAGCATCGGGGCCGTCCGTCTCTTTTGATCCCTCTGAGGCTTCAGAGGAGGCTCAGACTGTTGCTCAGGCTGATGGCGACTCCAGAAGAAGATCAGCTAAGCGGTACAGGAGGAGGAACAAATCGCGTACGAGGGCGGGGGAGATTCAGACCTGCCTCACTTTCAAAGAGGCGGTGGCAGCAGCTGCTGGAGTGGTTTGAAGAGGAGGGTTCGACGAAGGTTCATCATGAAGGTCTTATCGTGGAATGTGAGGGGGTTGGGAGATGCGGATAAGCGGAAAGCGCTGGGTACCAGATTCAATGATTGGGGTTGCGATGTGGTGTTGCTTCAGGAGATGAAGCTCAGACAGATGGGAGATGATCTTTGGCATTCTTTTGGTTCGAGGAGTTTGGATGACGTTTGTGCTCTGGAGGCTGAGGGTTCAGCGGGCGGCTTGCTCATCGCTTGGAGGTCGGCGGTCTTTTCCTTTAACTCGGTAGTCAAAGGCAACCATTTTATTACCGTTTCACTCACTAGGCGGGACGATTCTTCTGTTGTGGCTTTCTCTTGCGCTTACGGCCCATGCTGTCATATCAAGAGGAGGGAATTATGGGACGAGCTTCTTGGGGTCAGCCAACAGCTTGCGGGCATTTCGTGGCTGATTGGGGGTGATTTTAATGTTACATTGCACGTTTCGGATAGACCCCGGTCGAGGGGGGGTGCAGATCCGGGCTCGGTTGATTTTTCTCATCTTATCGATGCATTAGCTTTGGAGGATCTTCGTGCGAGTGACGTGCTGTACACTTGGCGGAACTCATCATCGAGATCTTGTATTGACAGGTTTTTGACTTCTGAAGATCTCATGACGGCCTTTCGCCTCGCTCTCGTCTACTCTTGTCCACGCTCTTATTCGGACCACACCCCTTTCATATGGGACTCGGGTGTGTCATCTCCCTCTTCTGGATTCTTTAGATACGAGAAGTGTTGGCTTCAAGAGGATAATTTCAGGGATTTTGTGGTTGATAGTTGGGGGAAGGTCTGTAGTGGGGGATCGGCTGTGGGGAGATTTGCTCAGAAGTTGGTGCGCTTTCGGAAAAGCTTGGCTTCTTTTAAGAAAGCCTCTCGGGACACGAGGGCGTCTGCCAGAAAGGAGGCGGAGGAGATTGTAACGTCTTTAGATGTCTTGGAGGGGGAAAGGGACCTCAGAGCGGAGGAGTTGGCATCCAGATTGGCTGCTCAGGCGAGGGTGGAGGTGGAGGACCGGAAGCGGTTGGCGGAATGGCGGCAGAGGTCGAGAATCTCTTGGCTAAGAGGAGGGGACGCAAACTCATCTTATTTCCATAGGGTGGCCAGTAACAGGAGACGCTCAAATTTTATTCGGTCCATATCCTTTGATGGCAGGGAGGTGATGGGGGAGGAAGCCCTGGGGATGGAGGTGGCGAGCTACTTTAAAGGCTTCTACTCTTCGCATGCACCTAGGCGATGGATGTGGTCGGGGGAGGGGACTCAGCCTCTCTCGCCTCTGCTTGGTGAAGATTTGATTAAGGACGTGACTCTGGAGGAGGTCAAGATGGCGGTTTGGGATCTCAACGACAATGCTTCGGCGGGGTCGGATGGGTTCCCAATTGCTTTCTACAAGGATTTTTGGGAGCTGGTGGGGCAGGAGGTTTGGGATGTTGTTGTTGAATTTGCAGGGGTAATGCAGGGTTCGAAAAAATCAATAGGGCTATCATTGTCTTACTGCCAAAGCTGTCCTCCGCCCATGTATTGAGGACTTTCGTCCTATCACTATATCGAATGGTATTTATTTGAATGGCGAAGGTGTTCGCTCGTAGGCTCGCCCCGGTGCTTGATGGCCTTATTTCTTCTGGGCAGGCGGCTTTCATTCGCGGACGACAAATCACAGACATTACGGCTCTGGCTTCTGAGATGGTTGAGAGTTGGAGTAGGGGAGGGATCCATGGGGTGCTTGGAAGGTGGATTTTGTTAAGGCTTACGACTCGCTGGACTGGTCTTTCTTGTGGTCGGTCCTGCGATCTCGTGGGTTCCCTAATCTTTGGATCTCATGGATGCGTCGATGCGTCTCCACGGTCTCCTTCTCAGTTATGATTAATAGGCGCATCGTGGGCGAGTACTTTCAACCTAGAAGAGGGGTTAGGCAAGGCTGCCCCTGGCACCACTTTTGTTCATTCTTGCGGTGGATGTGCTTCCTCGGATGGCGGCTCGCGTGGTCGACTGCGGTCTATCCAAGGGCTTCTCCTGCGGCGAACGGGGTGATCCCGATCCTCCAATACGCTGACGATACGCTCGCGTTCATTGAAGGGGGACTTGATGAGGTCAGGGGCATGGCGGCAACTCTGGAAATCTTCAGCGAGCTATCGGGCTTGCGCATCAATTAAGGCAAATCCAAGGTGTTCCCCTTTGCTTTGGATTCGGAGGCGGCGTCTGAATGTGGCTTGGCTCTGGGCTCTCCCCCTACCCTTCTGCCGATTGACTACTATGGCATGCCCTTGGGGGCGGGGAGGGCTAGACATCGCGACTGGTATAAGGTTATTGAGAAGGTGGAGAGGCGGCTCTCCGGTTGGAGTTCCGCATTGCTCTCGAGAGGTGGTCGTTTGGTGCTCATCAAATCTGTTCTCTCGTCTATCCCCGTCTATTATCTTTCCAATTGGCAATTACCGACGGGGGCGAACCGACGTATTGAGAAGATGATGCGGAACTTTCTTTGGGGGAGAAGTGGGACCTCTTCGCGTGGTCCTCATCTCGTGGGGTGGGAGGAGGTGACGATGAGGAAGTGCGAAGGGGGTCTTGGCATCCGTCGACTCGACCGGGTCAATGACGCTCTTCTCCTAAAATGGGTGAACAGGTTATGGGGCGTATGTGATAATTTCTACACTTCCTTATTGCGCGAGATTCTTGGTTTAAATGGGGTTCTGTTGGGGGAGGGTGGCAGTGTTCGTTCTCGCACCCCATTCTGGCGTGGGGTGTTGTCGGTGGGCCTTCGCTACGTGCATCTCTTTGTTCCTGTCCTCGGGGATGGCAGGACTTTCAAGTTCTGGACAAACAATTGGGCTGGTGGAGCCCCCTTAAGGGAATCTTTCTCGCGTTTATTTGCATTGGCGACCGATGGGCGTGCTTCTGTGGCTTCCTGCTGGTCGGGGGATGGCTGGTTTCCGTCACTTCATGGCAGCCTCTCCGACCAAAGGTTCGACGACCTTCTTTCTCTTCTGGACACTATCAAGAATGCGCCTAGACCCGCGACGGGAAGAGATCACTGGGCTTGGAGGGAGGGCGAATTCTCCACGAGGAAGGCTTTCATGGCGTTATCCCATCAACCGCAGCTGCATTCGGACCCCTTTTACCTTGACTGCAGATTACTTTGGAAGTTAAAACTCCCGGAGAGGGTGGCCATCTTCCTTTGGGTCTTTCGCAGGGGGAGGATTTTAATGCGGGATCGTTGCGATAGACTTTATGGTGGCGTGCCTCGGTGGGTTGTGCTCTCTGTGGCGATGACGTGGAATCCTTAAATCACCTCTTCTTCGCTTGCCCGATCACTGCTGGCGTCTGGGAGGCGAGGATGGCTTGGATCAATTCTTCTGGCCTGGACGACTTCTGGGTGTCCATTCGGTCGAACAAGGACATGGAGCGCAGGGATTTTTTGGGTCTCTTTGCTTGCATTTGGACGATTTGGCTGGGGCGTAACGCAAAAATTTTTAGGGGCCAGAGATTTTACAAAGAAAATGTATTGGCTCACGCGGGCCGTTTAGCTTGCGACGGCTCGTTGTTTTAACCTGCGCGTTCTTGTTTGTCGGGGATCGTTTGGATCCGGTCTCTTCCCCTTCTTTTCCTCCTCTTGTTTCTTTTCTTGTAACTTCTCTTCTCTTTTTAATAAAATGCTGGGGCGAACACCACGCCGTGTCTCCTCCGAACCGTTAGACTTCAAAAAAAAAGATACCAACCCTCTCCGGAAGCTTCAAGCCCCACACAAAGCTGCAGTCATGAAGCAAAGAATCCTCCCGCGACTGGGAGAGGGGAGAAATCGCCAAGTAAACCTTCCTCGTCGTGAAAGGCCCCTCCCTCCAGGCCCAGTGATCCCTCCCCCTCGTGGGCCTAGACGCACCACCAATAGAGTCCAAAAGACGGAGTAACTCATGGAGTCTTTGGTCGGAAAGGTTGCCATGAAGGATGGGAAACCAATCATCCCCGGACCAACAAGAGGCCACGGATGCATGCACATCAACCACCAAAGCAAATAATTGCGGAAACATCTCACCAAGAGGAGCCCCACCAGCCCAACTGTCCAACCAGAATATGAAGATCAGCCTGTCACCAAGCCTCGGAACAAAGAGATTAGAGTATTTTTGGCCCACCGCCATCACCCCACGCCAGAAAGGCATCCGCGGTCCGAGACTACCTTCCGGACTAGGCATCATCCCGCGCAAGTCGTGAATCTTGCGCAAGACGATAGAGCAGAAATCCTCGTTATCACCCCATAATCTGTTCACCCATTTCAGGAGAAGAGCATCATTGACACGGTCCAACCGACGAATGCCAAGACCCCCGTCGCACTTACGCTTCGTCACTTCCTCCCAACCTACCAGATGCGACCCACTCGCAGACGGCCCATTCCTCCCCCACAAAAACCTCCGCATCAATTTCTAAAAACGCCTGCGGACCCCGCTGACAGCTGCCAATTGGAGAGATAATAAATGGGGATAGAAGATAAAACGGACTTAATGAGGACGAGGCGACCACCCCTCGAAAGCAAAGCCGAGCTCCACCCGGACAGCCACATCTCCACCTTCTCCACCACTTTGGACCAGTCACGCAGCCGAGTCCTTCCCACGCCCAATGGCATGCCCAGATAATCAATAGGAAGAGGGCCAGGCAGCGAGCCCAGGACCAAACCATAGTCAGCCGCCTCCTCCGCATCCAAACCAAAAGGAACCACCTTGGACTTGTTCGCATTTATGAACAGGCCCGACATCTCGCTGAAAATCTCCAAAGTTGCCGCCATGGCCTTGACCTCATCACGCCCCCACCAATGAAAGCGATTGTGTCATCGGCGTACTGAAGGATAGGGATCACCCTTTCGCCACATGAAAAGCCCGTTGAGAGGCCACTATCAACCATACGAGCCGTCATCCGAGCAAGCACATCAACCGCCACCACAAACAGGAGGGGCGCCAGAGGGCAGCCCTGACGCACCCCCCTCTGCGGCTGGAAGAGACCACCCACCACGCGCCCATTGATCATAACCGAGAAGGAGGCCGTAGAGACACAGCGGCGCATCCACGATATCCAAATCTCCGGGAAACCACGAGACCTCAAAATCGACCAAATGAAGCTCCAATCGAGAGAGTCATAAGCCTTAACAAAGTCGACTTTCCATAGCACATCGCGAGTCCCTTCACTGGCCCAACTCGCAACCATCTCCGAAGTCAAAGCCATAACATCGGCAATCTGACGACCACGGATGAACGCAGCTTGCTCCGGAGAAATGATACCATCAAGCAACGGGGCTAGCCTACGCGCGAAAACCTTCGCCACAATCAAATACAGACCATTCGAAATAGCAATAGGACGGAAATCCTCAATACGCTCGGCGGAGGAGAATTTCGGCAACAAGATAATGAGAGCCTTGTTGATTTTGTCGAAGCGAGCATTACCCTCACAAAATTCGATAACAACCTCCAAAACCTCCCGCCCCACCAGCTCCCAAAAATCTTTGTAGAAAGCCACCGGGAACCCGTCCGGCCCCGATGACCCATTAGCGTTAAGATCCCAAACGGCCTCCTTAACCTCCTCCAGAGTCACCTCCTTCGTCAAGTCACCACAGAGCAGCGACGACACAATCTGGGCCCCTGCCCCTGTCCACCTCCAGCGCCTCGACGTGCACCTCGAGGAGAGATCCTTGTAATAATCCACGACCTCCCTCCCCAAGTCCTCCTCCCCCACCACCAGCCTGCCTGCGATCGACATGGAAAGAAGGAAGTTCGAGCGCCTCCTACCGGTAGCCACCCGATGGAAGTAAATACGCGTTGGCATCATCCCTCCTCAACCAAGAGACCCTTGACCGTTGACGCCATTCCGCAACCCGCTTCCGGTCCTCCAGCTCCACCCTCCCTTGGGCAGCCGACCTGGTGGCCAGCTCATCGTCACGAAGGTCCTTGACCCCCTCCAAAGCATCCAAAAAGCTCACGATCTCCTCCGCCTCCTTTCTGGCCGCCACCCGAGCATCCCTCGACTCTCTTTTAAAAATACCCAACTTTTTCCGCAAAAGATCAAGCTTCCGAGCAAATCTCACCACAGTAGACCCCCCACCGTGCTCCCGACTCCAAATATCCGCCACAAAGCTCTTGAAGTTGTCCTCTAAAAGCCAACATTTCTCGTTTCTGAAAAAGCCTCTAGAAGATGACGAAACTCCCGAATCCCATAAAATTGGGGTGTGATCCGAAAAGCAACGAGGGCAGAAGGAACAAAAGAGAGAGGGAAACCAATCATAAGCTCCTCAGAGGCCAAAAACTTGTCAGTGCAAGACCGCGAGCTGGAGTTTCTCCAGGTGTATAAAACATCAGTCGCTAGCAGATCCTCCGGAGCCAGAGAGTCAATAAGCTGAATAAAATCCTGCGAGCCAGGATCCAGACCCCCCTCGAACGGGGTCTATCCGAAGAGCGCAAAGTTACATTAAAATCTCCCCCAATCAGCCAAGGGATCCCCACGAATTGATGACTAATCTGAATCAGCTCCTCCCAAAGGTCCTTTCTTTTAATATAGCAGCATGGCCCGTAAGCACAAGAGAACGCAATCGGAGAGGAATTATCCAACCTGGTCAGGATCACAGTAATAACATGACTTCCCCTGAAAACCGAACTGAAGGAGAAGACCGTCGACCTCCATGCAATGAGAAGGCCGCCCACCGAGCTCTCCGCGTCCAGAGCACGGACCTCATCCAGGCTCCCCTTACCAAACGACCGCAATAAGGCTTCCCCCATCTCCCGAAGCTTTGTTTCCTGAAGCATCACGACATCGTATCCCCATTCTGCAAAACTTGCACCTAAGGTTCTATGCTTTTCTGCCTCCCACAAACCCCCAATGTTCCAGGACAACACCTTCATGAGGAACCTTCCGCGCACCCACAGGATCGAATCACACCAACAGCCGCCGCCACCGCCTCTTTCAGGGTTGAGCAAGTCTGTACCTCCCCCACCGCGAGCGCGACCCGTTTCTCCTCATGTACCTCTTGGTCAATCTCCTTCCAGACTCCCCTTCAACCGCAGCAAAGTCCGCCTGAAACTCCGAGATCTCCAAAGGCATCTCAGGCCAATCTGGTGAGACAGGGGGCTGAGAAAAGGAGGATGGAAACCCCTGCTGAAGAACCACTTCCCCCACCGCATGCGAGGAGGATGAAGGGGAGCCTAGAAGCGAGGGACACCCCCCCATTCGCCCCTGCAAACACCACCCCAAGAGCGGGGATGGGCCGGGCTGAAGAAGGGGCGCGAGTCGGATCCAGCTTCTCAAACCGCTCCATCACTGATCCGCCCAGTGGCACGAAAGAGGACCCGCCCAGATGCCGGATCATCTGAAGATCCGAGTGAAGAGTCCGGATGGAGAGGTCGGGCGCCCTTTTCCAAAAGCAGAAATCCCTCACGAACCCCGAGCAATTCCCCTCCACTTCACCAGACAATACGCCAAGAGAAGCATCCGTGCAATGAGTCCACGTGGTAGAGCTGAAAGGACGTACGATAGAACTGAAAGGGCGCACGAAATCATCATGGCGGGACGAGCCCCATGAAGCGGGGCCACGCAGAGACACCTGTTCCTCGGATATCGAAGCGACGCCCTTCCCCCTTCCCGGCTTCGAAGGCACGACCAAGGCCCCTTCTCCCACCGTCGGCGGCTACGGAGGAGTAACGATCGACATCTCAATCCGGCAATTGAAACGGTCGATCTTTAAGTTCTCGTAGAAGACACGGTCCACCGCTTCATCCAAAAAGGTCTTACTGCATTCCAGGAGAACCCTCGTCGTCAAAGGGTCGGAACCCGGGGACAACCCATCATCGGTGATCGCAAGAACCTCACCCCATCTCCGCAACGGTCGCCTGAGACAATGAACCGATCTTGAAAGGAAAGGAATGCCACGGACCTCAACAACACAAACTTCGACGTCCAAGCAGGCCCCGTCAGCAGAGCGCAGGTCCCTCCAAGCGACTCCACCCACCAAACCACTCTGAACCAGCCGAAGACGATGCTCTTCCAAAAGACCCCGAACACAGCAGCGCCTAGGGCCCAAGGCGAAGACGTCCCCAGAAAACTGATTGCCAAGGATCCCGCGGAGAAGACTGTTCACTTCGGCGATCGACATGCTGTCTTTCTCGAAAAAACCAATGATCGCCCGGCTACCAGCCGACCTCCAAGACCCCTCCGTCGGACCAAGCCTATCACCAATGCAGGACCCCTTGTCCGACGATAACAACAACTTCCGATCCGAAGACATGCCTGCCACTGAGGAGTGGCACGCACCATCAGCCACAACTTGAGAAAACGAACGGCCTGCGACGCAGTGCGAAGTCCCTAACGAGGGAAACACCCCCACCGATACAACCGAGCCCCCAGACGCTAACTGACCCCTTCCAGGCCGGGAACGAGAACCACAATCGACCAACTTATGACCCAACCCCCCGTATGCAAAGCAACGCGGCCGAGCAACGCAAACCGCCGCCAAATGCTCCCTCAAACCACAGCGGAAGCATCTCCTCTCCGGCTTCCTGTGGGAGACATGCACCCACCGCTCTCCCCCACCTTCATCCACCTCCCCACTCGCCGCCACGAACTGCAGACTCCCACCTTGAAAGCGAGACCCCCTTCTCCACAAGAGCACCACTGCTACCCTCTCCAATCTCCGAGAGCCCCTCACCAACCCTCCCCTCCTCACCCGCGGCGGGAACCACACCCCTGCTCGTTGTACCACGAGCGCTGCCCTTCCTGCGCCATCTCCAGACACCCTCAGCACCGGAACCCGGAGCTTCTCCCCGCGTAACTTCCCTCGCACCTCCACTCGTACCACCGCTCGCACTTCCCACTCTCAAAGCCATCCTATGAATCTTTTTTAAAAAAATCCCACACAATGATTTATGCGGAAAACCCTCTTTTATAAGAGGGAAGAAACCATAGAATTGTACACCTACGAGCCTCTTTCAAGCAGATAGGTGTGGAAACCCTCTTTTATTAGAGGGAAGAAACAATAGAATTGTATACCTACTAGCCTCTCTCAAGCATATAGGTTTCTTTCTCCTTTCATGGATAGATGAAATGCATGCACAATATTTATATTGGTGAAAATTAAAGATATACACATCCATGATCCTCTCAACACTCCTCAAGTTGGGTATAGATGTTAATCATGTTCACCTGTAGCCACATTTAGTACATGCTGCACTGTCGGAGTTGTCTTTGGTGAAGATTGTTGAAATAAATAAAATGGAAGCAGAATCGGTAATTAACTTAAGCACATAAAAATATAAAGTGGAATGCTAAAGATTTTACGTGGAATCCTACTCCATCAGTGGGATGAAACCACTGGAGAAGGCATCTGAGGTCAGATATTTTATTGTAACTCTCTCAGTGAATGAGGTCTGAGACTCTTTGCATAGCCCCACCTACATACTAGAGTCCCACTTATAGATGATGTGAGACTAAACAAGATGCACTGTAATTGGATTATGTAAAGATCTAATTACCTATTTATTATATAGTCTAACACTCCCCATCAAGCTGGAGCTGAGAAAGTTGCATCTTGCAACAAAAGAAAATATTTTATACTCTTCATTCGATACATCTGAGAGAGATGAGAGGAGACCCGCTCGGAGAAATCATTGTTGGAGAAGACTATACACGAGGACGAGTCTGCGACATCAAGACACGCTTGTAGGAGAGTCGTTGCGACGACCGGGTTGTGCTTGGAGTAGAATCACCTAGAAAAGGTCCAGCGCGAAGAGTAGTCACACTAGCATGAGACTTGTGCGGAAGTAGTCGATGCTCGGTGAAGATGACTGATATGCAATAGTAGTCTGGGGCATCGGTCTTCATGTCATGGATTGGCAGTAAGTCTCAGACGATCTTAGGTAGAGAAGTACATCTAGAATAGTTGATGTCGAAGTTGTTAGAGTAATTGGTACTCTGATGTGTTATTCCATAGAGCCCTCGGGTCTCTTATATAGGGAGAAAACCCTTGGGTAAATTACAGAGTCTTACAACATGAAAATAGAAATTACGAAACAATAAAACGTAACATAAATAAGTTTCTACACTCGCCCTCAAGATGGAGCATAGATATCTATCATGCTCAGCTTGGAAGAACATCTCTGGAAAGGTCCTCTGAGCAATGGCTTGGTGAATATGTCAGCAGTCTGATCCTCTGAACTGACATGAGAGGTGGAAATGAAGCCCTTCTGAATCATGTCTCTAGTAAAATGACAATCCACCTCGATGTGCTTTGTTCTCTCATGAAAAATCGGATTATTGGCAATAAACAATGCTGCCTCATTGTCACATTGGAGATTCATAGGCAAGGGGACATCTACAGTCAAATCTTCTAAGACTGCTCTAACCCACATCATTTCTGCAGTTGCTTGTGCCATGGCTCTGTACTCGGATTCTGCACTAGACCTCGCCACAACAGTCTGTTTCTTGCTTTTCCAAGAAACTAAAGAGCTTCCTATGAAGATAGCAAATCCAGAAGTGGATTTACGATCCCTTGGACATCCTGCATAATCTGCATCTGCACAAGCTGAAATAGACAGATCCGTATCTTTTCTAAATATCAATCCTGTGCCTGGGGAAGACTTCAGATATCTCAATATCATATACAAGGCATCCATATGAACTTGCCTTGGCTGCTCCACAAATTGACTCACCCGATTTACTGCGAAGGCAATATCTGGTCGAGTTATAGTGATATATAAGAGCTTACCCACCATCTCTCTGTACCTTCTTTTGTCCACCTCCTCGGTATCATCGTCGTATAGCTTCATGCTTGGGTCCATAGGTGTACTTGAAGGTCTGCATCCAGTCATTCCTGTTTCAGCTAGCAAGTCTGTGACATATTTTCTTTGCGTCATCACCATTCCTTGTGCATTTCTTGCAAACTCTATCCCCAGAAAATATCGTATTGTGCCCAGATCCTTCGTAATGAACTGGTTTCCCAACAGGGACTTGGTTATCTCAATCCCCTGAACATCATCTCCTGTGACCAAGATGTCATCAACATATATCATAGCAACAACTGTACCTCTAGGGGTCTTCTGGATGAACAATGAATGGTCCGCATTTGATCTCCTGAACCCCTGTTGTTCAATTAGCTGAGAAAGCTTCTGGAACCATGCTCGGGGGCTTTGTTTGAGGCCATAGATAGCCTTATGAAGTCTGCACACCATCTGAGTCTCCCCCTCAGCAGCAAATCGTGGTGGCTGCTGCATGTAGACTTCCTCCTGCAGATCTCCATACAAGAAAGCATTCTTGACGTCAAGCTGAAAAATGGTCCAGTTACGTAGCACAGCAACAGATAGGAGAATGCGAAGAGTGGAGTATCTAGCCACTGGTGAAAAAGTATCCAATTAATCTACCCCATATGTCTGGGTAAATCCTCGTGCTACAAGTCTTGCCTTGTATCTATCAAGACGTCCATCCGCATGATATTTCACCGTAAAGATCCACTTACAACTCACCACAGAGGCACCTGGAGGAATAGGGACAAGAGACCAAGTCCCACGAGACTGCAGAGTACGCATCTCCTCTTCCATGGCTAGACGCCAGCAATCAATCTTCATGGCATCTTGATATGTCCGTGGGATCTCAACAGACGAGACAACAGCGACAAACTTCTGAAAGTCCCCATTGAGACGATGAAATGAGACTTGAGAGGCAAGAGGATATGAAGCACATTGTCTTCGCTGCTTCCTGTAAGCAATGGGCCGATCCAGATCATCCATCATTGTGTCGACCGGTTGATCCTCGTCCTGTAGTAAAGGCTCCTGCACTGGTGCACTGTTTAACCCATCATTAGTGATAACATCAGGACATACCTGAGGCGTGTTGGATGGTTGACATGTAGCTTGAGCTGGTCCTGTACGCCTTGTATAGAACTTAGGAAAAGGTTCAATTGGAGGTGGTGGTGGTGGTGGAGTATGGGATTGACCCAGGCTTGGAGGTGGAGGTACATAGACACTAGACTCTGTGGATGTGGAGGAGACCAATCTGTCACCTGTAGGAGAGAAATACATGACAGGTTCGAAAAATGTAACATCAGCACTCACATAGTACTTGTCATGAACAGGGTCATAGCAACGATATCCTTTCTGTGTCCTGGAGTAGCCCACAAAAACACCCTTGATAGCCCTAGGAGATAGCTTATCAAGTCCCGGAGACAAGCGGTGGACAAATGCAACAGTGCCAAAGACCCGAGGTGTAAGAGTAAACAAATCTTTGTCAGGAAAGAGAACAGATATAGGTGACTTTTCCCGAAGAACTGTTGTAGGCATGCGGTTGACCAGATAGCATGCTGTAAGTATAGCATCCCCCCAAAAAGATAATGGGGCACAACTCTGAATAAGTAATGTGCGTGCAATATCAAGGAAATGGCGATGTTTCCGTTCTGCAACCCCATTTTGTTGAGATGTGTATGCACATGTGGTTTGGTGGATAATGCCTTTAGAAGATAGAAAACTAGTAAGGGAACGAGCGCAGAACTCCAATGCATTGTCAGTACGTACATACTTAACAGTAGATGAAAAAACATTTTGAACTTCATTGATAAGATTTTGAATAACACTTCCTGCTTCGGATTTATTTTTAAGAAGAAAGGTCCAGGACACTCTAGAAAAATCATCGACCACAACTAAATAGAACCTGTGCCCCTGATGATCTGGGACACGACTGGGACCCCATATATATATGTGAAATAACTCAAATGGGGAGCGACTGCTCCGACTCTGACGACTGGGGAAGCTGGACCGATGATGCTTCCCTAACTGACAAGCTTCACAACGAAAAGATGAACTCGGAGAAATCTGAGGCAGGAGGTGACGCATTTTCTGTAGTGGCAGGTGACCGAACCGAAGATGCCAGGTATATGGAGACACGGAGCCCTGGGAATGTAGTGAGACGCCAGCATACGAGTTTCGTACAAGACGATAGAGGCCATTGTGCTCAGAGCCACAGCCAATCACCCTGCCCGTTAGTATGTCCTGAAAAATAACAGATGATGGGTCAAAAATAGCACGACAGTGCAAATCTCGTGTAATCTGACTAATGGATAAGAGATTCATAGAGAATTCTGGTGCATGTAAAACATTCTGTAAGTGCATAGAGGGCAGCAGAGCCGTCTCCCCCTGACCGATGATAGGGGAATGAGTGCCATCAGCAATGAGTACAGAGCGACCAGGCTGGGCAGCTCTATAGGACTGCAGAACATCTTTCTCACGACAGAGATGATGGGTGGCTCCAGAATCAACAATCCATCCTGTGAGATCATGGTTATGATATGAGACTGAAGGACTACCTGAGGCACTGGCTGAGGCAGATGTACTAGTTGATGCCGAAGCCGCAACATCAGACACATCAGCACCCTCTGATGATGACTGTGGCATGATATCACGAAGCCGTGCCACTAGCTCCTCGAACCTGTGATCGGGAGTAGATGCTGGTGGACCCTGAATATGATCAGCGACACGTGCAGAAGGAGGGAAGCCATGCTTGGAATAGCATGTATCCTCCGAATGACCAGTACGACGACAGAATGAGCACGTAGAGCATATGCGACCTCCACGGCCACGTCCACCACTTCCTCTGCCACGAAATGAGGAGAAACTACCTCGTCCTCTGGAGACAGCCATTGCCGAGGGAGGTGTAGTCGTTGCGTTCGATGGAACTAGGACACGACTGAGCCGTCTGTAGACTTCTTCCATCGGTGGAATGGTGGCATCAGCAAGGATCTGAGAGCGTGCTGCCTCATATTCAGGATCGCGGGCAGCAAGTAAGACGCCAACCATAGTAACGTTGCGGAACGTCTTCTGCTGTTCCGGCGTGGCTGTGAGTGGAATTGTGCTATACAGTTTCTCGAACATTCCACGAAGAGACGTGTACAGAGAATGAAGAGGCCTCCCATTTTGCTTCGTGGTAAAGATATCATGCTGCAACTGCAGCATCTTGGTCTCGTTCCGTACCTGAGAGTACGTCGTGGCCAGAATATCCCACATCGCCTTGGCGGTGGGTTGATGGAGGACATCATTTGCTATCTCCGTTGTGAGCGTACCAGACAACCAGACTTTGGCGTACGCGTCATCAGCCTCCCATGAGGCATATATTCCTGTCTTCTCCGACGGTTCATCTTCGGTAAGAATATGCTTCTTACCACACGACTTCATGAGACTGAGGAACTGCATTGCCCACAGTTCGTAGTTCGTCCCGTCCATTTTGACGATAGGTGCCGAACCTTTGAAGGCACCGATGGCGGGCATATCGATCTTTTGATCTGACATACTGCCGGAGAAGAACGACTAGGAATGATAGACCAAGTAACGGGTGTCTACCACGACATGTGAGGATTCAAGTGCACATGTAGACGTTATGCACTTGAATCCATCATCTATCCGGAACCGACCGAAGGTGAGCTGCCCTTGGGACGAATAGAAGCTGTGGAAGCCTTGGCGGAAGGGAGAGGCAGCAACTAGGGGTACACGACGGCTGGGCTGGGCACCGCTGGCGGCTGGGAGGTGCCCGGCGGAGGGCTAGCTACACCGCGGGCGGCTGGAAGGGGCCCGACGGAGAGCTGGTGGCACCGGGGAAGGGCTGGCGGCGCCGCGGGAGGGCTGGGAGCCCTGCGGCGGAGGGCTGGGGGCCTGGCGACGGAGGGCTGGGGGCCGATGAAGGGCTGGGAGCCCTGCGACGGAGGGCTGGGGGCTTGGAGGACTGGCGGCGGCGGCTGGAGGGGGGGGCGGGTGGAGAGAAAACCCTAGGGTTAGGGTTTTGGCTCTGATACCATGTTAGAGTAATTGGTACTCTGATGTGTTATTCCATAGAGCCCTCGGGTCTCTTATATAGGGAGAAAACCCTTGGGTAAATTACAGAGTCTTACAACATGTAAATAGAAATTACGAAACAATAAAACGTAACATAAATAAGTTTCTACAGAAGTTGAATACCAGAAGTAGAGTGGTCTTCTCGCATATTCAAATCTCTAGCATTGGACCTCTCCCATACACGAATCCTAAGAATGACCTCTCCCATATCTTATGTGTTGGAGTATTTGGTAGTGCGCCTATTGAGTTGTAGCAGGGTAAATGGATCATGGAGAAGATCCATTTACCCCATCCTGTGTTTAGTCCCATACCGCCCAATGGTGGGACTTGGAGGCTCTGGGAAGGCTATATAAGGAGCCCCAGACCTCCTGTACTCATTGAGAAAAAGGAATGAAGTATCCGCCCCTTTGAGGGCTTCTCCCGTGGTTTCATCCCGCTCCTCACGGAGTAGGGTTCCACGTTAAAATCCCGCGTTCTTATCGTTCTTTATCTTTTTCCATGTTTGCTTCCGCATTCTTCATATTTTATAACATGATATCAGAGCGGGTTTGATCCTCATGGTTCATGTTCTTTATTTTGTTTGGAATTCATTTATCATTTATCTCGTTAAGTTCTGGACGTTTTAAAGGTTTTCTTTCGTAAGAAGATTCTGTGTTACAAGAGCAGATGGCTATATCTATGTTCTAGGGTTTTTCATTAAAACCCTAATCTCGACTTCGGTTCCTGGAGACCCAGATCACCAGGCGGCGCTCCAGATCCGAGCGCATCACGATCTAAAATGCAAGATCCTGTGCAGAAAAATCATCAAGAAGAAGCAGTCTGGCGACGAAGTATATCCTGCCGCAGACATAACCTCCAAGTCCACCTCGCGCGCCCCGTATTCCTCCACCGCGCGCAACTCCTTCCTCCTCACGTGAACCCTAGGCGACCAAGCTTCGTGTCCTCTCCCATTCCTCGCGCCTCCTCGCCCTGGCGACGACCTCCAGACGCCATCTCGCGCAAGCAGCCCAAGACCGAGCTCCTCCCAGCCCGCACGCCTCTTACCCGATCTCCTTTCCATACGCACAGGTGGTGCGCGTGAGCAAGGCGACACCTCCGATCTCGCGCGCTCCAGTATCCCTCAACAGCAGGGCTCCAGAAGGAGCGATGCCGCTCCCACCTCCCTCCTGGCGGCGAAGTTTAGAGGGGTTCCTATCGTGGGAACCCTTGGGCGGCGACATCCCCAATCGAGGTTTTTTTTGAAGGAAGGAACCGTGTTGTGTTGTTTTTTTTTAAAGGGGGAGAATGTAGTGGGCCTGCCGTATTGTTTACAAAAAAAACGCCCGGAAAAAAAAGGGGAAGGGAGGTTTTGCTATTGGGGGCTCAACGAAAAAAAAGGAGGGGAGGGGGCTATTTCAAAGAAAAAAAAAAGAGAAAGGAGGATGTCAAGTTTTGTAGTTTGGGCCCATTGTGGACCGAGAACAAAAAAAGAAAGAAAAAAAAGGCGCGTATAAAGAAAAGCCGTACGCAAGTTGAAAAAAAAAGATTTGCGAAAGTCGTAAAAAAATTAACGGCTTAAAAAATGTTTCAAAAAATGCAAAAAAGGAGCCGTAAAAAAATTGAAATGGCCAAACGTTATCCATGTTTTGAGAAGCCGAAAAAATGTAATCGGCTTATTGATGTTTTATAGCCGTAATTTCTTTGTCTTCTCCCAACTTGGTCGACGTCCATGTTTTCCGACAAGTATGGGAGAAAGGGGGAGTATATATGTGGAGTCACAGGTTTAGATCCAGAATCCAGATTCAGATATCAGTCTTCATACCAGCCAGATGATCAGACTCTACAGTTCGGTTTCAGACTCGACGATTGTCTTCCGAGTCTCCAGTTTCAGACACGCACGAGTTTGCAGTCAGTTTCAGATGAGCATAAGTTGCCATCATCAGTTCGAGGTCCCCATCATTCTTGTTGTTGTTCGGCCAGAGTTTTCATGTGAGCCATAGGAACTCCAGAGTAGAGGACCATTCTCTATGTGATTGAGGGCAAGGGTTTTCATGTGGTATCATAGGTACACCAGAGCAGTGCACCATTCTCTGAGCCAGATGGGAGAGACCCAGTTCTCCGACGAGAAGACTTTTCAGACTCCATTCTCCAACGACCGTGGACTCCGACGAGGATTGCACAGCCACGACTCTTGTTCAGTTCGGCCTTTTCAGAGATGGAACAGTTGTCCACATTATTGTGGCGGGCCAGAGTACTCCGACGAGGAGACTCATTTCCAGTTGTAGCGACTCTGACAGATGCAGTTCAGAGCGCATGCTCTCCGACGAGGAGAATCATCAGACTCCCACTCCAGCCCGTTCGTCCTCCTCACCTGCATGGCATGAGAAGCAACGTCCTCAACTGCAGCATGTGCGCGTTGGGTTGATATTGTCCGTAGTGTCCTGTAGCGTGAGTTGAATTTCCTTCTTTTTGTTTGCCCAAGCTGAGCATTGCATGCTCCAACTTGAGGGGGAGTGTTGGAGTATTTGGTAGTGCGCCTATTGAGTTGTAGCAGGGTAAATGGATCGTGGAGAAGATCCATTTACCCCATCCTGTGTTTAGTCCCATACCGCTAATGGTGGGACTTGGAGGCTCTGGGAAGGCTATATAAGGAGCCCCAGACCTCCTGTACTCATTGAGAAAAAGGAATGAAGTATCCGCCCCTTTGAGGGCTTCTCCCGTGGTTTCATCCCGCTCCTCACGGAGTAGGGTTCCACGTTAAAATCCCGTGTTCTTATCGTTCTTTATCTTTTTCCATGTTTGCTTCCGCATTCTTCATATTTTATAACATTATGAGGTCCTGAAGTCTGTTCACTTATATAGGGACCATGGAGATGAGATCGCTTTATGGTGAGCCACGAGTTGAAGATGGACATGATAGAAATTCTGTAGATGCATCTCAAGTAGAAGAATACATGACCAGCCCACCTTCTCCTTTCTCCTATACTTGTCAGAATAAGAACATGGACGATCAAGTTGGGAGAATCTATGAAGAACATGCTCCTTATATGATTGTGTAGACAAATCATATCGTTCTACTATCCGATTGCATCTTTCCTAGTCTCCTTCATTCGTCATGACATAAAACAATATTGATATGCCTCCGCCCTCATCATCTGGGACATTTAAAGCCCCACGCCCATAGTCAAGATGGATGAGACCAACTATGAACTGTAGGAAATGCAATCCGTGAGTATTACGGAGAACAACCACAAAGAATACATCCTGACTCAATCCAAGCCGGCCGACAAGACTTGAGCAAACACTTCATGGAAATAGGACAACACGTGGGCACGTGTTTGTCTCTCCGGCGTCGTTATGACGGAGATTGCCAACGGTATCCTACATCAGCTTAATGCAAAGGCAATATGGGATAGTCTCGCCACTACATACTCCTTGGTGAAGATTGAGGTGAAGATCATGCATGTATTATGAATACCAGATTCATCAACATTATATTGAGTTAGTTAAACAATTAACTAGATATTATTAATATTTTATACTTTGCAGATAATTAGTGCTATTCTTGTAAATAGATAAAGCTTTAATTCACTGTACATGTGTGTCCACATGTTCTCTTTATTTTCTGTGTTTCCTATATCATTAAAATCCTATATTAGAGTAATATTATAAATAATAGATTGTATCTTAATTCCTATTCACAAATACAAAAAATCTACAAACCAATTAAAATAAGTATTTATATATAAAAGGGTTCAATGGGGCTTCCCCCATAGGGCAACCAACATGGATGCCCCCGCCTCATTTTCGTGCATTTTTTTTATTTTTTTGTAAAATATCACCACATACATTTATCTATATATCCCTCCTATATGTCATTCGAATTTCGTTAGAAGCAAAGACTTCTATGCCATCCTTCTAGAACATTTCGATTACAACAACATTTATATCGCTAAAATTACATGTTCTAGATGGAGAGCATACGAGTCTTTGTTTCTCACAAAATTCGAATGGTATATAGGAGGGATATATAGATGAATATACTTGGTGATATTTTTCAAAAAAATGAAAAAAATTACAGAAAAATAAGGGCGGGGCAGCCCAATTTTTCCATATATAAATACTTGCAACGATATTACTATCTAAATATAATATATTTTGATTTTGGATTCTACATGAAAGTTGTAGATCTTAAAAAATACACAACTTTCATGTAATCACTTTTTTATTTGACTTCATTTACTATTTTGTTGTGATTTATGTTTCAGTTATTTCTTACCTTTTATTTCTTGGGCCATGTGGCCTCTTCTGGGCACGCCATGCTTCCTGCTCCTTGTCCCTCTCCCACCTTGCATCTTGACCGTCTGATCAAGTAATCATACAACTCTCTTCAAACCATCAATGCCTCCATTTGGAGTGTCTGATCAATTGATCAGACGATTCCCAACGAATCCATCGTGCCTAAATTAGGGCTGTTGGATCACTTGATCCAATGACTCCTTGTTGTCTTCAACCTATGTCCTCAGCCGACAACCTCCTTCTCTGATAGCTTTCTCCCCATAACCTCTCCCTCTACACATGTCTTCTCCCCCTTTTCTTGCACCATTCTTTAGCTCCTTCAACGATCATCTTCGCCAACTTCTCTCTCATCGTCTTTCGCTTAAGATCCACTAACTATCAACAGTTGAAACCTCTGTTTTTCCCCAACTGCTCATTGAACAAAATCTAGGGGGAGGCGATCGGTTACGACCATCCGCATGTACGCGAGCCTTCTCCGAGTTCCCTTTCTCCCCTTGGAGATAGAGAGTGGCAGTTAGGTTGAATGACGACAGAGGAAGACTCCGGCGAGATCCACACCCATTGTGGCCGTGTCGCAGACCTTCTCAAGGTGCTGCTCTAGCTCCACGACATTGCCTAGAGTGTTAAGAAAAGATCAGAAGCCCCATAGCTTCATCCCAGGCTGGTGTTCCACCCTCAATCTTCTTCTCTCTTTCCTGGTAATCCCCAGTCTTCTCCCCTTCTTGATTTTTCGAATTAATTCTACACGTATGCACATCCTTACTTCCATCTGATCACCTCTACCCCTTTGCCTCACAAACCACGTCTTCGCCAAGTCATCAGATCATGTTTTCTTCTTCTTCTTCTTCTAGATCTTTCCCCCTACTTCGATCATTCTTTTTCTTGTAAAGAAGAGGAACCCACTAGGGCTCTTCCTTCGTCATCTTTAAGTATCCCTTCACAAACATCCATTCCATCTCTAGGATACCCCAAGTGCTTCGGTTATATCTCTAACCTCTGCAGTTTTCTTGATGCTTCACTGATCGAAGGCTTCAATGTATCTCCGATCTTGAGCTCCGCCTCTGACGAGCAACCATTGTCTCCTCCCTTCAACCATGCTTCATCCTCTCCGACATTTCATTGCTTTCGCCAGCATTACAACAATTTTTTCCAACCTTCAACAAGTCAGGAGACCAACGGAGGAGCTGCTGGGTCATAACCGGAGCCTCGCCTTCACACCACTATACGAGGAACGACGAAGGAGAAGACCTACATGTGCAATTGGATCTAGCCATCTCAGTTTGATCCTACGGCTAAGATCGAGTTTGAGCCACCCTCCACGATCCTGCAACATGGGTGGACCTGCGCCTTGCCCGAAGCACCATAACCACCCACGTAGCCTGAGCTGCCTCGCACCTCAAGCCTCGATCCGAAGCAACACTCCACGTCCCCAGCACATGTCTGTCTAGGGTATTTGCACCCATGCATCGCCAACCTTTCATATTTGCAAATTAATACCTGCACGCCTAGAATAGCCCCTCTGGCTTTATGTAATTTCTATTTAGACACTTTGGACCTATTTGTAATAATTTTAAGTAGATTTAATTAGTTTTCTTTATAAATATGCCCATGGATTCTTTCTTTGATAACTTGTGCATTTTAAATCCAAATTAAATGAAATTAATCTTATTTGAAAGCTATAGTAATCCTTTCTAATGACATGGTTTATTCTCTGAAGTAATCAGTTTATATTCATTTAATAATCCGAGAAGATTATTGTTTATTATATCTTGTTTCAATTGCCATAATTAGCACTTAACTCCAAAATTTGCAATTAAACAACTCCCAGAAAGCTTATTTCATGTATTTTTAGAGTATTTGGAGCATGCACCACTTATGTAATAGGAGGGTAAATGGATCCCTCTAGGATCCATGTACTCCATCCGTTTGTTTAGTCCCACATCTACCAGTGGTGGGATTTGGAGGCTTTGTGGAGGCTATATAAGGAGCCACAGACCTCCTGTATCCAGTGAGAAAAAGCAATGAAGCATATGTCCCTTTGAGGCCTTCACCTTTGGTTTCATCCTGCTTCTTAGAGAGTAGGGTTCCACGTCAAAAATCTTGGTGCTCCGTGCTTTATCTTTCTGTTCTTTATGCTCTGTTTATCATTTTTGCTTCCGCATTACTTTTCTCTAACATGGTATCTGAGCAGGTTGATTCTCGAGGATTTCAAGTTCTTATTTCTGTTCGAGATTCGTTTTTTTAGGTTGAAGATATGTTTGAAAAGATTATTTCTGCATTAAGAGTTGTGATTCATCCAAGGAGACTGTGCAGTTTGATATCTTGGGTTTCGTTGGAAACCTAATTATGCCTCTGAAGAATGCGAGATCATCTCCAGGCACCAGGCTAGTGGCACGCACGAGCGCGTCTCCATAACCTGCGCGCTCCAGGCAGTCACATTGAAGCTCTTCTTCATGTAGAACCTCATGTTCTCTGGCAACAACATGAACCCTAGATCTTCCAGACCAACTGGCAGTGCTCTAGGGGCGCGGTCATCTCCTTCGTCAGTCCCGCAGCCCTAACGTAGGTGGTGCGAGCTCACAACACACCTCCAGGCTCCTTGTAACTCTACACATACATTTACCATTGATTTCCGACAAGTATGGGCGAAAGGGGGAGTATGTATAGAGTTACAGGTCCAAGTTAGATCCAGATTCTCCAGACTCTAGATTCCAGGCCAACCAAATTGTTAAGACTCTACATTAGTCAGATATTCAGACTCGACGATTGGTTCCGAGTCCTCAGTTTCAGATACACACATGTATAAAGTCTTTTCAGATGTGCACATATATGGCATTGTTTGTCGTGGTCCCCATCATTCTTGTTTTCGGCCAGAGTTTTCATGTTAAGAATATAAATAGAATATATAAAAATATAAAAACGGAACTATAATAAAAATATATTAAAAAAAGAATTAGTCAAAATAATTAGTGAAATTTCGTCATGCATCATATTTAATATATATATGTAAATAAATAAATGTAAATATTTATATGTAAATAAATATATATAAATAAAAATAATGGAATCATTGGTTTTTCTTCCCTTGTCTTAGAGTTCTATTTTCTTAATTTCTATTTTTCTTAATTGATTTGATTCGTTGAATTGTGAAAAACCATAGGGAATCCAGAGTTGAGGACCATTCCCTATGCCATGTTGGTTTCGTAGGGACTCTAGAGTAGAGTACCATTATCTGTGCCATATGGGAGAGACCCAGTTCTCTGACGAGGAGACTTCTTCAGGTTCCATTCTCCTGCGGCCGTGGACTCCGACAAGGATTGCACTCCACGACTTTTCGGTTCGACCCTTTTCAAAGATGGAGTTGTTGTCCGCATGTTGTGGCGGGCCAGAGTATTCTGACGAGGAGACTCATTTCAGTTGCAGTGACTTTGACTGGCGCAATATCGAGCACATGCTTTCCAACGAGGAGATTCAGTTGACTCACACTCCAGCCCATTTGTCCTCCTCACCTACACAGCATGAGAAGCAACATCCTCGACAACAACTGACAGTTGTGCGCATTGAGTTTATATTGTATGTAGTGTCATGTATTGTGAGTTGAGTTTCTTTCTGGTTGTCCAAGCTGAGCATTGCTTGCTCCAGCGTAAGGGGGAGTGTTAGAGTATTTGGAGCATGTGTCACTTATGTAATAGAAGGGTAAATGGATCCTAGAGGGATCCATTTACCCCATCCATGTGTTTAGTCCCACATCTATCAGTGGTAAGACTTGGAGGCTCTGTGGAGACTATATAAGGGGCCCCAGACCTCATGTATCCACTGAAAAAAAGCAATGAAGCATATGACCCTTTGAGGTCTTCTCCCGTGGTTTCATCCTGCTCGTTAGAGAGTGGGTTCCACGTAAAAAATCTTGGTGTTCCATGCTTTATCTTTCTGTTCTTTATGCTCTGTTTATCATTTCTGCTTCCACATTACTTTTCTCTAACATGTATAATTTAATTAGGTATTTTGATATCGGATTTTGGATCTTTCCCTGATTAGGTGTCTTATGTGAATTAAGTAATGTAGGTACTTGAATATTTAGGTGCATAATTGTCATAGTGAAATTGGAGCATATAATCGATTTAATCTTTGACTAATTTCAACATTGATTTGAGCCTAAGTTCAAAGCATTAGTTCAGGAGCTCTTTGTGTGATTTTTGTACTTGTGTAGTTTACATTTATTAACATTTATCTGCATTACATTTTGTCATTCATTCTTTGTATATTAAAATAAAAATATCATTTATCCATTCATCTTGATTCTAATCACATTATATCAAATAACTTAGATATTTAAACCCTCAATTGAGTAGCTTATATCGCTCGTATCCTTGTATTCGATCTTGTACCTATTCATTTTTAAATTTAAATCACACTCTCTTCACCGAGATACTTTTAGTGTGGTTCTGATTGAATGCTTTTGGCCCATATTACAACAATCCCATTTTAACATAGCCAAATAGCAATTTATCAAGGTCCAACATGACATCTCCATGACAAAGCAAGATGGTCATCCTCTGCATGCTTTCTACTCCTGGCTGGATTTCGTGTTCGAAAAGCTTTATAGCTACATGCCCACAAGTATGACTCTGAGAAGTTGATGGTCTATTTAAACACCACAATATTAGGTGTTTTTCTTGCGACCCTACATATCCAGTATGATGCCGCCCATAGCCAACTACTTGCATATGTCTCTATCCCTCTTATAGAGGAGGCTTACACTGAGCTATATTACAGTTCCTCCTACTTTTCCAACTTTTACTAAGCTTGTAAAAAACGATCAACTAACCCCTTTAGACGACTCATTTAGTCTACAAGGTGGGGTGGTCACTCCGATGAAGGCTAATCGGCCCGTAGTCAGCGAACCTACTGGAAGGCACATATAGTCAGCCTTTTTTTGGGACTATTTTCTCTGCTTTAAAAAACAAAATTAATCCAAGATGCTTTGTGTTCTTAATATTCGATTAGAATTCAGTTTCTTTTAATTCATCATGTTAGTAAAGAAAATGTACAATGTTAAATAAATGTATAAAATATATGTATATAAAATGATTTATATATTTTAAATAATTTAAAAAACACAAAACTGACTAAATCCGTTTAGTTGTCCGACTGCCGATCAACTTTTAGTCAGTGACTCGATCGACCAAGTACTGACTACCGACTTTTGCAACCTTGACTTCTACTACTCGGACATCTACTGCTATATATGCATCTCGCGATAAAAGATGTTTAATTCATAGGATGCAGTGTCCATGACAAAATAAGTGCTTACCATCGCCCACAATGCACATGTTGCAATCGTATATGGCTCTTTAAGAATACTTGTTATCAAAGGCATGGTCACTCTGCTTCTGCTTGTGGTTCCAAGCAGTTTGAGCCCACTGCTATTCCTGTTGATTAAAAGTATGATGATCATGTCTCTCACCTGAGGGAGTTTATGGGCCCTTCTCGCAGTTTTACTAGTGCTTCTCGGGCTCATCTAACATTGCCGCCCCCTTTCAGTAACTCATGTATAGATTATGCTCTTATCACCTATCACAATGCATATATTTCAGAGAGGATCATGGACTCTCGAGCTTCTCATCATCTCTGTGGTGATAGAGAACAAATTCACATCCTACAATGTCGTTCATCCTTGTGGATCTATAATCATTATTGATGGGAGTCATTCTCCTATTAAAAAATAGAGATTGATGCCTTTTATGCGTATGCAGAAGGTGCTACATGCGCCCAAATTTTTATGAATTTATTTTCTATCAATCTCATTACCAAAGATCTGAATTGGTGAGTCATTTTGACCCATTTTCTCTTGTGTTTTAGGAATACCTACGAGCAGGGTGATTGGATGTGACTGTGAGAAATGGAGTTCTACAGATTGATCCGGTCTCCTTATACTGACATATCTTCCTTTCCTACTGGATCAGTCTCTCCATACCTGTGGCTCCTTCGGTTTGATCATTTTCCTCTGCAGAGGTTGTGTAAAATCCTCCCTCAGTTCTCGTCAGTCTAACTTTCAGAGTAAAGCTTGCCATCTTGGGAAGCATCATCATAATAGTTTTCCAGTCATCAGAGTCGTATCGGTAATTCTTTATTTGAGTTGCATTTTGATATTTGTGATCCCAATCGTGTTACAAGGGGCATATGTTCTATCTTGTCAATGTGGATGATTTTCCAAACTTTCTTGAGTATTTCCATTGAAAAATAAGTTTGAGGTTGGTTCTATTTAGGACTTTCTTGAGTATTTCCATGACAAAGTAATGTTCTGTTCGATTCGTTAAAGGTTCGATTATATATAAAGTGAATGGGCATAAGATTACAATAAATGAACACAATAAGTGCCTTGTTTCAAGCACAATTTAGGCTTGTTTATATGTGAAGTATCATCTCATTTTCTAACCTTCTTAAATAGGCATATCCACTTAATTTGAACAAGATTTTACATCAATAATAGTCTAACATGTAATTGAAAATCAAGGTCAAAATGCATCCTTGACAAAATAAAAAGCCACCTATTGGAAGCATTCCCATTATCTCTACAACAAAACATAGAGCCCTGAAAAGTTACAAGATGAACTGGGAGGAGAAGTGGGGTGCGGCGATCGTTAGGAGGAGATGTGGGGTGTGACAGCCGCTTGGAGGAGGAGGAGAGGCTGTGACCGCCGCTAGGAGGAGATGCTGGGGAGCGGCTTGCCACTTATGGGAAGATGTGGGGGAGTGGCAGCTGCTGGTAGGAGATCGGGGGTGCGACAACCTCTTGGAGGACAAGGGGCTGTGGCAGGCCGCTTGGGTAGAGGAGAGGAGGCGCGGCGTGATTGCCTGCTGGGCAGGTGTGCCCGAGCGAGAGGAGTAGTGGATGCCCTAGGAGGAGGGGAGTCCGCTAGTGGGGAGGCGTGCCATGTCAGGGGTGTGTAGAGGAGATGGAAGAGGCTTATGTGGTATGGATTAGGAATATTTGATTTTCATCTCAAATAATTTTTGATGAAATTTGTGGAAAAATGTCATATTAGGTCCCTTGTATTCTGAGAATTGAACATAAATCAATATATAAGAATTGTGACTTGTGAGCTTTATATGAGATCCCAATTCCCAAATCATATTATTTATATTCATATTTATTTACATCGAGCTATTAACGAATCGAATCTGAGCGAACCTACCATTTCAAGGTTCAGTTCATTTATGTAAACAACCTCAAAGTTATGTTAAGGTTCGGTTTGTTTATGATCGAATCGAATTCGGATCCGACTATTACTGAATCGAACATGACAGGATATCGAACCTGAGATTTTTCTGACAACCGTAGTTCTACTATGCAAACTTTTATTATTGAAATAAAGAATCTCTTTCTGCTATTTTTAAGTATGTTTGCCCTGACAATAGTACGTTGGAATTTTGTACTGGTTAGTTATCTCAGTTCTTCAAGTCTCTTGGGATTTTCCACCAGACTTCGTGTGTCTACATTTCGTAGAAGAATAGTGTTGTTGAGCGCAAACACCATCATCTCTTAGATGCTTGCAGGACTCTCCTGATACAAAGTTTTGCCCCCTTACACTTACTGGGGAGATGATGGCCTCATTGTTTACTACATTATCAACCATATGCCGTTATTCATGTTAGGTATAAAGGTTTCTTTTTCGATTACGTTTCCCCAAAAGGACCTCTTCTCTCTAACACCTTTCATCTTTGATTGTGTGGCTTTTATCCATCATCTGACTCTTGATCGTGACATGCTCTCCCCAAATCTATCAAATGCTCTTTTGATAGATTTGTTGGCTACTTTCGTACATAAAAAGGTATTAGTGCTTTAATCATATCAGGCAGAAGTACTATGTTGGTGATGACATCACTTTTTTTGAGTTTGTTATGTATTTTTCTCTCACGAATGATACGGTGACATCTTCCGAGTCTGATGAAGAGGTTTACATTCCACCTTCTCCTTTGCCTCTTGCTCCTGCCACACCCGTGATGCAGACTTTGCCTAGGTCCTATGTTAGCATACACATCACTATTGTATCCGTTGCTCCTGTGCCTTCTCCATCAATAACACGCCCCAAGTAAATCATGAACACATGATTTCCATTAATGACACTGTTGAGAGTTCTGTACAACATGAGATTTTATAGGGTGAGAGTGCAACTCCTTAGGAGATTGATGTACAAGATATAAGTCATTCAGAAGACCTTTACCAATCCATTGCACTTTGGAAGAGGAGGTGTACATGTGCTACATACCCTCTCTCTGGCTATATTCCACCAAAGTGTTTATTAGAGGGCTTCAAGGAGTTTGTGGTGGGATTGTCGGTTGCTGCAATCCCATAAACATATTAGGAGGCTATGCAGGACAATCATTGGCATGTTGTTATGGAGGAAGAAATGGATGAACTCCAGTCACTGGGCACTTAGAGCTTGGTTACTGCTCCAACAAGAGTATTTGTGATTGATTGCAAATGGGTCTTTCAGTGAAGCATAGAGCGGATTGCCGTGTTGACCACTACAAATGCAGACTTATGGCACGTGGATTTACCCAGACATATGGGCCAGACTATTAGAAAATAGAACGTGAAAGTGTATCGGAAACAAAGAATAGAAATATTAAAGAACTCGAGATTTAATGTGGAACCCTACTGACGGGCCCGTAAAAGCCGCGTTAAGAATGTGTTTTTATCGTTCGTGCGTAAAATGATTATGTCGTTCGTTGTAGGCGGCGATCGGAAACAGTCAAGAAATAACCACAAATTTTATTCAATTTCAATCAAGTGATTTTTATGTTTATTTTACTTGGGCAAGTCCCAAGGTCGATCACAAGGAGGCAAAGGAACAACCTAGAGTTGTGTCTATCCAATTTTGAGTTCGGTTTTCAAGGCGGTTTTTTTTTGGAATTTTTCAATGCAATAGAGGGTGCAAAGTGCAAATTCGGCCTATTTTAGGGACTAAAATGTAAATTTCAATCAAACGATGTCCGAAAAATACGAAACTTGCCCACAATGTAAATGCCGATGAAATGAGTGCACTGTAATTTTTTTTTGAATTTTTAGATGAAATATGAATTTTTATGAATTTTTAAATGCAAACAGAATGATTTTCAATGTTTAATTATAATAAATATTAAACCTACTTATTTTCAAGAAATAAAATTATCTAAAATCTATCACTAGGTGATGGATCCTAGAAAAATCCTAAATCTCAAAAATGTGGGGTCTAATACCTATTAAAAATTAAATACTGAACTGTGCTAAATGATTTTTACAGAGCAATTTATGCATGCAAATGAAAAGATTTTTGGGCACAATGTCAAGCAAAATAATCTCTACACTGTCTGATTTTTCGGGAATTTTTAGAGCAACGGTTAATTTACTATGAATTTCAGAGCACAGATTGGGCAAAATATTCCAATTTCCACAAAACAATTATTTATTAATCAACCGTAAATCACAAAAATGTCCACAATATGCCAAAATGTAGGGAATTATATGAGGAACACATGGCTATTTTTAAATAAATAAAATGATGTATATATAGGTCTAAAATGCAGTGGAGAACACAGGGGTACAGATGCAAATATAATAAATATGATAAATAAAGAAAACTACAGAGGGGGGACTTGTTTGCAATTACCTAGATAACTGGGGGACCCTATGGAATTTCACCAGAGAGTCACGTGCGACGCACGTGGCCTCTGGCTAGTGGACTGTAACGCAAATCAGGGGGTCTTTGGGGGCTTCCTTGCAATTATTCCACGCGGTCACGTGCGATGCACTTGACCCGTGGGTTGATGAAGGTCTCCCCCGCCGCACGTGCCCCGCACGTGCGTGGGGAGCCTCGGGCTTCACGCCCGGTGGCTGGGGCGATGGCTTCACGGTGGAGGGCTGGCTGGGCGATAACCAGCGGAGGCGGAGGTCGGGCCGGCCGAAGCGGAGGGGAAGCGGAGTGGGCCGGTGGTGCTGGTGAAGCGAAGGGCGGTGACGTCGAAGCCGAGGCGGCGATGGAGTCGATGGCGAGCGGTGGCGTCGGTGAGGTCGGTGTTGACGAAGCAGTGGCGATGGAGAGCTAGGGCCGTAGTCGGAGACGAAGCTGGAGGTGACTGTTGATGGAGGTGAACGAGGAGCGCCGGTGAAGCCCGGAAGCTTCAGGGGCTGTCGGAGGAGATGACGTTGGCCGACACATGGCCGGCGGGCGTCGAAGGCGAGACTGCGAAGGAGGAGGGGTATGGTGTTGCTCGGGGCGGAGCAGAAGATACGTGGCTCGACGGAGCGCAAAGGAGCCGGAGCTGAGGCAGGTTGTCGGGGAAGATGCTTCTGCGACGAGGGCGTTTAGCGCCTCGGATCTCGCCGGCGTTGGAGACCTTGCTGGGCTGTCACCACCAGCAAGGTTGTGACGATGATGAGTATCGGCGGATGCGGGTCGAAGACGGAGGAGCGGGCCCGGTGGCGTGGGCGAGGGTCGCTCCAGACGGAGGAGGCTCTGATGAAGCGGGAGTTGGCCGAAGGCGGTGGGGAGGACCGGAGCCGAGGTCGATGACGGCGATGTTGAGGCGGAGATGCGATGAAGATGGACCTCCAGGCGTCGGGTGAGGCGAGATGTCGGAGACGAAGTCGTTGTCGAAGAAGCTCGATGGGGCTGTAGCAGGCGGCGGTGGCGCGAAGTCGAAGAAGACGGAGATGTAGGTGGAGTCGTCGTCGTTGGTGGCGGAGGTACGAAGTCGAAGACGATGGTCGGTGGCTCGACGCGGGTGGCGGAGCAGGAGCAGAGGCGCGGCGAAGTGACGCGGCTGCGGCGAAGCCCGGAGGACTTCGGATCTCGCCGGGGTTTGAAGATGCCTGGGATGTCACCACCAGTCACCGTCGTCCCAATCGGCGGATGAATCGAGTAGGGGCCACGTGTCAACATCAGAAAATTCGAAGGAAAAACATTTTGTAAAATCGAAAAGAAATAGCAAATGACCTCGGATCGAAAAAGTTTCTTCACGAAAATTGCTCGTCTCGACGAGATCTACAACTTTCATGAAGACATCAAAGCCAAAATCGGTCAAATGTAAAAAGTGAATTTTTGGGGTATCCCATGTACATAGAATACCTTGGTTTTTTGGGTTTTCTATTTTTTTTGTCATTTTTAAAACAAGATAAAAATCCGGAAAAATATGGAAAAATCAAAGATAAATAAAAGATACCTTATTCTAATTTTTTTGGATTTTTATTTATAAAGAAAATATATACATAAAATACAAGGTCAAAAGCCGCGAAAATATACAATGTACAAAAGAGGCCCAAAACCCAACTTTCACATACGAGCTCCGATTCACTTGAACTTGGTCTTGTTTTGGAGGTAATTGAATGTGCATTAGTTCAAAAGTGAGTAGGATCAAATCGGACACTGGATGGGGAAGATATGTGGTTTTTAGTCCGAAAATCCTGAAACTAGGGTTTGGGTTTTTGGTCCATTTACTTGGGTTAGTGATTTTTTTGTATTTTTCATTTATTCTTGTAAGTGATATGTACACAATAGAAGTGGTTTTGGGTTATTCGGAGTTAGCATGAAGGAGTTAAAAATAGGGGAAGTTAGGCTATTTACAGATCAAATTTGGCTTTGATTTTTGGCTCTTATTTTGTGCAGAAATAATGGATAAAATGCCATTTTTATGAAAACATGCATGAATGCTAATTATGCAGAATAAATGCAAATATGCTGTTGATTTTTAGGGACTTAAGTTTAATAAATGAGATTTAGAGCGATGAATCCGAGATTCATCATCTCCCTATACTTAAACTATGCTCGTCCCTGAGCATCAAAAAGACATGCCATGAAGTGAAATGAGACTGGGTTCCATACCAAGACCATGAGTTGAAGGTGAGAATGAAACTAAACTCGACCTTTGGATTAGTAGTGTGGCGGAACTTCTGTGAGACTTAGAATTTTAAAATCAACAGCCCTCAAGTTCTACAAATCATTGTTACAGTTTCGGCTCAGAAGTCATCTTAGATCAATCCTCTTCCCAAAGTATACCCTAAGAACATTGAATAACCGACTCGTGTGTGTGAAGGGTTTTAGCTCTTCCCATCCAGAATGCCGGACTACCATGCTCCTCTCCTCTCCAGTAACTCGTCCTCGGGGAGTCAGGTATTTCCTTCTAAGGTCTGTCGTGCTGTGTTCACAATCGAAATGGGGGAAGTTAGAAGAAAGAGAAAAGAACTGGAGGGGGTGGCCAGTGTAGTCACCTCTCCTCGTGAAGATGGCCAGTGTAGCCAAGTCTCCATCAAGATCTGCATGTTTCTTGAAGCTTGGACCTTTTTGGTCGAATTTTTATTTGGTAGAATGCTTCTTTGTATTTGGAATTTTTGGTGGTTCTGCTTGGATCTTGTTTTGCCCCTTCTACGGATATAGCATCTTTTTATTCCGTACATTTTTTGGGGTCTTAGAAAAAATTGTGCCCAGCCGTCCATCCCTTTTCCGAAGCTTTATTTCAACCCGAACTCCGGTCTTTTGATTTCCACGCTACCAGAAAAGAGACTCACACAGTCTTCCAACGTCCCGTCTGGGTTGAGCTCCCTATTCCAGAGTTGTACCCAGAATGAAGAAATCAGATTAGACACTAAGAGTCAAACGCTGCACATTGTCATGTGGAACTTAAAGAATTAAGTCAAAAGACCTGAAGCTCTTAAAATCCTATTTCTCGGTGAAGTTCCTCTGAAAATTAGGTGGATTAAGGGCAAGCCCAGACCACTCTCGGTTTCGGCTCATAACTCGGTTCAGAACCCAATGACTTTTCACAGATGCAAATGCATGTAATGTTGGATGAAGTGTAGGTGTGTGCAATGCAGAATTTTTTTTTTCAAGTTCGTACCCACCCCGTAAATACATATAGACTTACGCGCAAGTACGAGATATGGGTAAAATATATACAAAGTATATATACAGACCCCCCTATACTTAGCGAGTGCTGTGTCCTCAGAGCACAAGAAGCGGAAGACATAGCTCGGGCTAAGCGTAAGGGAGTGGAAAAAATGAAAAAGAAAAGCGGTCAGGAAATGAGGAGAGTAAATACAGGTGGATGTCGGTTCCCCCTATACTTAGGCTCTGGACAGCCTAAGTATGGAAGAAGGGTGGAAATGACGCGATCAGGAATTTGGAGAAGAATGGTATATACAGATGGCATCGGTCCCCCTTATACTTAGGCCTTGGCCTAAGTAGAGGAAAAAGCTGTACAAGGGAACCGATGTGGTCGGGAGGGAGGGTGGTTAGCCGATGATTAAGGCGGTTTTCGGCTGATCTTTTTGTGAGCCTGCGGTGGGAGATTGTAATGATGAGTCGGAGATGAGGCATGAGATTCCCAACTACAATCAGTGTCATCCTCAGAAAAATCATGATGGATAATAGATGGAGTGTTTGAGTCAGATGAAAGATATCCATCATCAGAGTTATCCTCAGAGGAGTAGTATTTGAAAGTGGACATACTCCAAGTCTGCAAATCTCTTTGTTTCTTTAATTGTTTCCTCAGAATTCGTTCCTTCTTGGGGTCAATCAATTTGTCCTCAGATGATAGCTCAGAAGCACCGGTCTCAGTCAGCTCATACGAAAGAATTCCAGTGTACTTGAAGAGGGCAGGAGCATCAGCTTTGGATGAGTAGTAGTTAGGAACGGGAGTTGTCCAATGAGAATTGAATTTTGGATCCTTACGAAGATATGGCTTTAGGGCTGTCGAACAGACTTCACTCATGTAGACTACCTTTTCCGGACCTGATGAGGGACCATCAGACGATACCTCTTCCGGAAGGTCAAAGGTGACTCTCTTTTTATTTCGTCGTGAAGGTGTCGGTTCACTTGAGTATCCAGATGAATAGCCATTTGAATTTTCCTTGGTCGGTGCTCGGTCTGTGTGCTTGCTCTTTTTTTTTTTGAAGCTAAAAAACGGGGGACGCACTCAATGGTGCTCACCCCACATTTATTAATAGAAAACAAAGAAGAGAAAAGAGAGACTTACAGCGGGAGAAATACAGAGAGGAAGGGGGAGAGAAAGAGTACAAGCAGGATCAGAAGGTATCGCAAATCGATACCCCAAGGACACCAAGAAACCAACTAAGTAACCAACCAATCACAGACCAAGCGGGAAACAGATATGAGGACATTCTCCGAGTAGAATCGTTGGCCAGTGATAAGCCTCCCGCACCCTTAGTTAATCCGGTCAAATTAATGTCCAAATCAATTAATGATATTCGTTGCAGTCGGATACGAGGGATTAATCAAAAATCACTTAGCTATTAATGTTAAGTGATGTAGTTTTTTTTACTTGGTGAAGTCCAAGGTCGATCTCAGGGAGGCATCTGTCTCCTTAGGTTGATTACATCAATTCACAAGTGCTCGAGATTCGGGGAACGATTTTTTTTTTTTTTGTCTTTTTAATTACTATGTAGACAATGCAGACAATCCTTAGCCAATTTCAAGTTAGATTTAATTGATATATCAAATTCAGTCCAAAAATTATGAAAATTGGCCAGAAGGTTGCTTATGATGAAAATGACCTACACTAATTTTTTTGGAATTTTTTGACTCAAAATGAATATTCTATGAATTAACTAAACAAACAGTGTGATTTTCAATGTTTAATTTTTAATAAATATCAAAACACAATATTTCTCGGAACTAAAATTATCCTAGGAAGGTCTAATGATCAGGAACCTAGGAAAATTGACAGAACTAAAAAAATGTTGTGAAATGAATTAATTAAAATTAATCAAAGGAAATCACTAAACTATTTATTCAGGCCTCGTTATGCGTGCAAATGATGTGAAATTTTTATGGGATGTTAAAAACAATGTCCTTAAGCTACTGTGATTTTTTTGGTGATTTTTGAAGGCACAGATAATTTACTAAAAATCAAATGGCATCTCTGGGCAAAATATGACTCAAATCAACCAATTAATTCATTAATAAATCAAGAAAACCAACAAAAATACAACACGTGTGCTAACAGGTAGAGGACAAAGTTCTCAACAATATGCAACTTTTAAAATTCAAAAATAATCAAAAATGCATGCTATGGACACGTGCAAACATAGGGGTCTAAATGCAATACTGAAAAATAAATGTTCAAGAAATAAACATGCTGACAGGGACTAAAGTGCAATTACCAAGACTATGCAGGACTTGAATGCAAATTCTCCACGAATCACGTGCGCCTCACGTGATGTCTGCTTCACAGGGACCTTTCTGCAATTTTGGAAACCTCCAGGGGTGTCGGTGCAATTTACCCAGGCCGCACGTGCTCCTCACGTGGGGCGGCCTAGGCTCGGAGGCGTCGGAGGCTCGGATCGAGGGTCGGGGCTTCTGGAGGCTCGGGTTAGCCTCGGATCTGCTTCGGGGGACCCGAGCCTAGGCTTGGGTGCCGAGGCTCGGATCGGGCGACGTGGCGGCCTGAGGGCCCTTGGATCTGGATGGATCCAAGGGTGGTAGGTGAAGACGCGTGGCAGCGGGTGGAGCGTCCGATCCTTGGTGCGATCGACGGTCGAGGACGAAGGCGGTGAAGAGACGCGTGGCGGGACGAGGGCCGTTCGATCAGAAGATCGAACGGTGGCTGCTGTTTCTCCTTCAACGCTCCTCCGCCGCCTGCGGAGGAGGGGCCTGTGCTCCGGTGAAGGGGGCTGACCCCCGCCTGCCTCGCTGAGCTCCGTCAGTGAGCTCTGTCAGCTCCCAGCTAGCTCGGAAGCAGCGGATGAGGACGGCGAAGCCTCCGGTGGTCTCGGATTGGCTGGAGGAGGGCTGGAGCACCTGGTCGATGAAGCTCGAAGAAGGATCCGATGAAGCTCCGGCCAATGATGATCGGGTACCTGCAAGGGTTATGTGGATAGCCGAAGCGTGCTGATACGATCGTGGAGAGGATGGCGTGGTCGGTGAGGCCTGCGGGTGCTTGAGGTGATCGGGCGAGGTGGCTCCGGACAAGCGGCGGAGCTGCTAGTCGACGATGGTCGAAGTGCGGTGAATGGCGAAGTGGAGAAGCCCGCGAGGATGCTAGCACCGTCGCGGAGCTCGTCGGGATGTCGAGGAGGTGTGGAGATGTCCGTGGAAGGCGAATAAAATCGGAGAAGATCGGAAGAAAAGAAGAGGATGATCGGAGAGGGGATGAAGGAGGTTACCTGGGGTTTGGGGCTCGGTTTTGAGCTCCAGGGGTCGTCGCTCCAGAGGTCGGTAAGCCTCGAGCTCGTGCAGCTACGCGGAGGGCGGCTGCGGCACGGCTGTGCACCGTGGATCTCGCCGGAGAAGAAGGTCCTTCGTCGCTCAACAATTCGGCCGCTTGCTGTCACCAAGAGGAAGCTTGGAGCTCGGGGTTCTTTCCTGGAGTGGCGGATGGGCTTGAATGTGGTCGGAGAGGGTGTATTTATAGGTCGAAGGTGGCGGCAGAGCTGGGTGAGTGGCGAGTTTCATGGAGGTGGTGGAGCGAGTGTGGCGGAGATGGTGATGTTCGAGGGTGTTGGCGAGGGAGAGGGAAGAGTGGGGAAGATCGTGGGAGAGTCAGTGGCCGGCGAGGGGGGCTGGAGTGCGGCCGAGAATAGAAAGGGGCGGCCCCTCCCGCAAGGCGGAGATCGTGGGAGAGAGGGGCTGCCCGAGGTAGGGGACGAAGTCCTGGCCGTTGGATCTTGTGATCCAACGGCCAGATGGAGGCGCGAAGCGGGCGGGTGAGATTAGATCTGGAGTGCCCAGATGAAGGGCTATGAGGGTGACACGTGGCGTGACGCGGGCGAAGTGCGAGCGGGCGGCTAGGATCGGGTCTAGGTGATTGATCTGAGGGTCACGATCCGCTGGAAGACGAGCGGTTGTGATGAAGGGATCGGGGGCGCGATCGGGCGGCCTAGAGGTCGCCACGTGGCTCGTTGAGGATGCGGCGCTAAGGAACGGTCCAGATGGAATGCGGGGTGGATCTGATGGCTGTAGAAGAGAGCGGACGTGGTCAGGCCTGGGCCGTTGGATCTGAGGTGCGATCCAACGGTGGAGGGCGCGGGCGGAGCAGACAAAGGGCAGCGGGCCGCGTGGCGCAATCAGAGGGCGCCACGTGGCCTGCTGTGAGTGGTCGAAGGGAAAGACACGTGTAGAAAGAGGAGGAGGCCGAATTTGGAAAAACTCAAAACATGAAAGTTGTAGATCTTGATGAGATCTACAAGTTTCATGTTGACCAAAGACGGAGATGAGGTCAAATATGATACATAAATACAAAGTTACATAAATATACATATGTAGTATACAAAATGACCCAAAAACCCAAGTTCCTCATACAAGCTCCAATTTCAATGAAATTAGTCTCATTTTGAAGGTCTTTTGATATGTAGTATTCTAAGAGTGAGTAGACCTAAGTAGGAGTTTGTATGCGGGCTTTATGTGTGTTTTAATGTACAAGGGTGCTCAGGGTATTTAGGCTCTTTTACAAGGGTGATTTGTGGCTTTCTTCCCTATATTCTTAAGGAGTATATACATATATTATAGAGAAGGAGTTATTTGATGAAGAGGTCTTTTACAGGTGATTTTTGGCTTCTTATTTAAATGCAGATGAGCTCCTAAAATGCATGAATTATGGATGCATGCATGAATGCTATTTATGCAAGATAAAGGGAAATATGCCTCTATTTTCTCGGGAACAAGGCTCTATTTTTGACTTTTGATGTGATGAATCACAGATTCATCAACCCCCTATACTTAAACCTTGCTCGTCCCCGAGCAACTAAATGAAATGCGAGAGTGAAATGATTTTGGGTTCCATACCAAGGTCATGAACAAAAGTTAAAAATGGAGCCTGACTCGACCTTTGGATTAATTGTGTGGCGGAACCTTATTTGGACCTGAACTTAAGAGCTAACAGACTTCAAGTTCCACAAGTCTTCTATTCAAGACGCCTCAATAGCCAGGTCAGAACAAATCCTCAAACGCAAATTTCTGATGACTATGATTCTTACTTGTACTGTGTAAGTGAGATATAGCTCTCCACATCAGAAATGACTCGGAACCAGCCTCCTCTAACAAGGTAACTCAATAACCCGGTCCAGTAACTCTTTCCTCGAGGAGCGGGGTATTCCCTTCTAAGTTCAAGTGCGACCAACTCAAGAGGAGGGGGTAGAGAAAAGAATGGACGGTGGCCAGTGTAGCCACCTATCCCGGGATGCCTGACCAGTGTAGCCAAGTCATCCAGCTGCATTTCTTCGTACTCCGACAGGTAAAAATTTTTTTTTCTTTGACTTGGACCTGTCTGATTTTTTTGGAGTTTTCTTGCAATTTTTTTTTTTTTTTTTTTTTTCACTATATACAATGTGCAGCATGTACATCAGGAGTTTTTCCTCTTGAGCCAGTAGACTATCCCTCTTTTGAAGCATTATTGCAACCCACAGCATCCCGTCCTTAGATGTCAACACCACTAGACTAGGTTGAGATGCACTACCCTCCCTAGAGGAGGACGGATGTTTCCACCCGTGTGCTACTCCAAGCTAAAGGATTCTACCTCCTCACCACCTCATCAATGAAGAGCTACGTGCATTGTGCTTGTCCAAGTTAGGTCATTATCTAAGAGAATCCTGCGTATGCACGAAATATTCTACTTAGACTAATCAAGATGACATGTGAACATAGACTTGCGGACTCAAAGAATTAAGTCACTTGACCTGAAAAATCTTAATTCCAGTTCCTATAAGGTCCCTCTGAAATTAGATGGGTTAAGGTCAAATCAAGTCCATCCTCAATATCTACTCATAACTTGGTTCAGAACCCACTAGCTTTTCACTTTGCATATGCAAGATATGCAGATGATGTGCAGATGACATGCTATGAATGAAATGCAAGACTTTTTTTTTTTTTTTTTTTTTTTTTTTTTTTTGCAAGATAATATGCAAGAGTAAATAAGAAGCCTTTTTGTTTTATTTTTCTGGTATACAACAATCTTTTTTTTTTTATTATTATTTACAACAATCTTTAGTTGATATAATTTGTACATTAATTTTTTTTTTAATTTTTACAAAAGGTTTACAAGTAGTATACAAGTGTACAATTTTTTTTTTTTCAATTTTTACCCACCCATAATTATTGCAAATATATATATACAAAAATATGCGAAAGTACGAGCTATGGGTAAAGTATATATGTAATATATACACGCCCCCCTATACTTAGCGTGTGCTATGTCCTCAGAGCACAGAGAGCGAGGAAAAAGACATAGCTCGTGCTAAGCATAGGAGAGCCAAAGAGGAATAGAAAGTATAGAAGTCGTCTTGCCCCCCTATACTTAGGCTCTGGCGGCCTAAGTGTAGAAGAAGATCAAAAATGGGGCGGACGAGGAAAGATGGGAATGGATGAATATACAATATGGGCATCGGTCCCCCCTATACTTAGGCTTAGGTCAGCCTAAGTATTGGTAAGAAATGCGTATGAGGACCGATGTGATCTGGAGAATGTACAGTGAAACGACTCGGGTGACCCCTTCCCCCTATACTTAGGATCTGGTCATCCTAAGTATAGTCCGAGATAATGATTCGATGATGTGGGGATGGGTTACTAGAATCGTGGAGGTAGAGGAAAGGATATACAGGAATGATGATATATGTACAAATGAGTCGGTCTGAATCTTCTGAAGATGCTGCTGATGGCTGGAGTTCATTGCTGCAAGGTCTCATGCACGGCTTGAGATGTATCTGCTGTATCTGTCTCGCGCATGAATACAATCTCCTCCACATGGACTAACTGTTCATTAGATTCAACGAAGTGCTTCAACAGCTGCCCATTAACCAGGAATGTCGGTGCGTCATCCGCGAGATCTGAGATCTCGACACATCCACTATCATGCACCGTTCGGACTACAAATGGTCCCGTCCACTTGGATTTCAGCTTGCCTTGGAAGGTCTTCAGCCTGGCATTGAACAACCATACCTTCTGTCCAGGAACAAAGGTCTTTCGTCTGATAAATCTATCGTGCCAACGCTTCACCTTGTCCTTGTACACCACACTGTTGTCGTATGCGCGGTTTCTGACTTCCACAAGCTCATTCAGATCCATGTCTCTCTGTTTTTGGCCCAGGTGTGTGTTCCAGTTGACCTTCTTTATTGCCCATTCTGATTTATGCACTAACTCTGCGGGCAAATGGCACGGCTTTCCGAATACCATTCGGAATGGGGAGGTACCTAACGGTGTCTTGTAAGCCGTCCTATACGCCCAGAGGACCTGATCCAAGATCTGAGACCAGTCCTTCCTGTCTGGGCGGACGAGCTTTTGCAGTATTGTTTTTACCTCCCTATTTGACACCTCAGCCATACCATTGGTTTGTGGGTGGTAAGGACTAGCGACACGGTGTTCGATGCCGTAATCCTTCAGGAGTTTCTTCACCTCCCGATTCACAAAGTGGCTACCCCCATCTGATATCATCATTTTGGGGATCCCGAACCTAGAGATTATGTGCTCTCTGATAAACTTACAGACAGTCCTGCTGTCTGCGGCTCGGGTCGGGATAGCCTCCACCCATCTTGACAGATAATCCACCGCAAGAAGGATGTATTCAAATCCGTGGCTGACAGGGAATGGGCCCATGAAGTCGATGCCCCAGGCGTCAAAGACATCACAAATGATGACCGGCTGCATCGGCATCTCATCCTTGGAACCAACGGTTCCTCCCATTCTCTGGCATACTGGGCACGACTTCGCGAAGGTGGTGGCATCGCGAAACAGAGTCGGCCAGTAAAAGCCACACTGAAGCACCTTCCATGCGGTCCTCTTCCCGGAGTGGTGTCCTCCTGCCTCTAAGCTATGGCATAAAGAAAGGACACTCTGGTATTCCTCCTGAGGAATACAACGTCTCCAGACGCAATCCGGTCCTTCAAAGAAAAGGATCGGATCCTCCCAATGGTAGTGTCTAGCATCCGACTTTAGTCGGTCAATTTGGCTCTTGGGCCAATCCTCGGGAACCTTCTTGGAGACAAGATAGTTCACGATATTGGCATACCATGGGAGTGAGTCGATAACAAAAATCGACTCGTCAGGGAAGGAGTCTCGAATTGGGGAAACCTCGGAAGTATTAATATTTTCGAGACGAGAGAGATGATCAGCTACTACGTTCTTCTTTCCAGGTTTATCACGGATGTCCAAATCAAATTCCTGGATAAGTAGAATCCAACGAAGAAGACGCGCCTTCGCGTCCTTCTTCTCCATCAAATATCGTAGTGCCGTGTGGTCTGTGAACACAGTCACCTTGGATCCGATTAAATGCGATCTGAATTTGTCCAAGGCAAACACTACCGCCAGCATTTCCTTTTCGGTAACTGTATAGTTACGCTGAGCAGAATCAAGCACTTTGCTTGCGTAGTGGATTGCAAACGGGACGCCATCTCTTCTTTGTCCCAATACAGCCCCAACAGCATAATCTGATGCATCCGTCATGATCTCAAAAGGGAGAGACCAATCTGGGGCTTGTAAAATGGGTGCGTCCATAATCATTCCTTGTAACCCCGGCAACGGCGCCATTTTGATAAGCCTCCCGCACCCTTAGTTAATCCGGTCAAATTAATGTCCAAATCAATTAATGATATTCGTTGCAGTCGGATACGAGGGATTAATCAAAAATCACTTAGCTATTAATGTTAAGTGATGTAGTTTTTTTTACTTGGTGAAGTCCAAGGTCGATCTCAGGGAGGCATCTGTCTCCTTAGGTTGATTACATCAATTCACAAGTGCTCGAGATTCGGGGAACGATTTTTTTTTTTTTGTCTTTTTAATTACTATGTAGACAATGCAGACAATCCTTAGCCAATTTCAAGTTAGATTTAATTGATATATCAAATTCAGTCCAAAAATTATGAAAATTGGCCAGAAGGTTGCTTATGATGAAAATGACCTACACTAATTTTTTTGGAATTTTTTGACTCAAAATGAATATTCTATGAATTAACTAAACAAACAGTGTGATTTTCAATGTTTAATTTTTAATAAATATCAAAACACAATATTTCTCGGAACTAAAATTATCCTAGGAAGGTCTAATGATCAGGAACCTAGGAAAATTGACAGAACTAAAAAAATGTTGTGAAATGAATTAATTAAAATTAATCAAAGGAAATCACTAAACTATTTATTCAGGCCTCGTTATGCGTGCAAATGATGTGAAATTTTTATGGGATGTTAAAAACAATGTCCTTAAGCTACTGTGATTTTTTTGGTGATTTTTGAAGGCACAGATAATTTACTAAAAATCAAATGGCATCTCTGGGCAAAATATGACTCAAATCAACCAATTAATTCATTAATAAATCAAGAAAACCAACAAAAATACAACACGTGTGCTAACAGGTAGAGGACAAAGTTCTCAACAATATGCAACTTTTAAAATTCAAAAATAATCAAAAATGCATGCTATGGACACGTGCAAACATAGGGGTCTAAATGCAATACTGAAAAATAAATGTTCAAGAAATAAACATGCTGACAGGGACTAAAGTGCAATTACCAAGACTATGCAGGACTTGAATGCAAATTCTCCACGAATCACGTGCGCCTCACGTGATGTCTGCTTCACAGGGACCTTTCTGCAATTTTGGAAACCTCCAGGGGTGTCGGTGCAATTTACCCAGGCCGCACGTGCTCCTCACGTGGGGCGGCCTAGGCTCGGAGGCGTCGGAGGCTCGGATCGAGGGTCGGGGCTTCTGGAGGCTCGGGTTAGCCTCGGATCTGCTTCGGGGGACCCGAGCCTAGGCTTGGGTGCCGAGGCTCGGATCGGGCGACGTGGCGGCCTGAGGGCCCTTGGATCTGGATGGATCCAAGGGTGGTAGGTGAAGACGCGTGGCAGCGGGTGGAGCGTCCGATCCTTGGTGCGATCGACGGTCGAGGACGAAGGCGGTGAAGAGACGCGTGGCGGGACGAGGGCCGTTCGATCAGAAGATCGAACGGTGGCTGCTGTTTCTCCTTCAACGCTCCTCCGCCGCCTGCGGAGGAGGGGCCTGTGCTCCGGTGAAGGGGGCTGACCCCCGCCTGCCTCGCTGAGCTCCGTCAGTGAGCTCTGTCAGCTCCCAGCTAGCTCGGAAGCAGCGGATGAGGACGGCGAAGCCTCCGGTGGTCTCGGATTGGCTGGAGGAGGGCTGGAGCACCTGGTCGATGAAGCTCGAAGAAGGATCCGATGAAGCTCCGGCCAATGATGATCGGGTACCTGCAAGGGTTATGTGGATAGCCGAAGCGTGCTGATACGATCGTGGAGAGGATGGCGTGGTCGGTGAGGCCTGCGGGTGCTTGAGGTGATCGGGCGAGGTGGCTCCGGACAAGCGGCGGAGCTGCTAGTCGACGATGGTCGAAGTGCGGTGAATGGCGAAGTGGAGAAGCCCGCGAGGATGCTAGCACCGTCGCGGAGCTCGTCGGGATGTCGAGGAGGTGTGGAGATGTCCGTGGAAGGCGAATAAAATCGGAGAAGATCGGAAGAAAAGAAGAGGATGATCGGAGAGGGGATGAAGGAGGTTACCTGGGGTTTGGGGCTCGGTTTTGAGCTCCAGGGGTCGTCGCTCCAGAGGTCGGTAAGCCTCGAGCTCGTGCAGCTACGCGGAGGGCGGCTGCGGCACGGCTGTGCACCGTGGATCTCGCCGGAGAAGAAGGTCCTTCGTCGCTCAACAATTCGGCCGCTTGCTGTCACCAAGAGGAAGCTTGGAGCTCGGGGTTCTTTCCTGGAGTGGCGGATGGGCTTGAATGTGGTCGGAGAGGGTGTATTTATAGGTCGAAGGTGGCGGCAGAGCTGGGTGAGTGGCGAGTTTCATGGAGGTGGTGGAGCGAGTGTGGCGGAGATGGTGATGTTCGAGGGTGTTGGCGAGGGAGAGGGAAGAGTGGGGAAGATCGTGGGAGAGTCAGTGGCCGGCGAGGGGGGCTGGAGTGCGGCCGAGAATAGAAAGGGGCGGCCCCTCCCGCAAGGCGGAGATCGTGGGAGAGAGGGGCTGCCCGAGGTAGGGGACGAAGTCCTGGCCGTTGGATCTTGTGATCCAACGGCCAGATGGAGGCGCGAAGCGGGCGGGTGAGATTAGATCTGGAGTGCCCAGATGAAGGGCTATGAGGGTGACACGTGGCGTGACGCGGGCGAAGTGCGAGCGGGCGGCTAGGATCGGGTCTAGGTGATTGATCTGAGGGTCACGATCCGCTGGAAGACGAGCGGTTGTGATGAAGGGATCGGGGGCGCGATCGGGCGGCCTAGAGGTCGCCACGTGGCTCGTTGAGGATGCGGCGCTAAGGAACGGTCCAGATGGAATGCGGGGTGGATCTGATGGCTGTAGAAGAGAGCGGACGTGGTCAGGCCTGGGCCGTTGGATCTGAGGTGCGATCCAACGGTGGAGGGCGCGGGCGGAGCAGACAAAGGGCAGCGGGCCGCGTGGCGCAATCAGAGGGCGCCACGTGGCCTGCTGTGAGTGGTCGAAGGGAAAGACACGTGTAGAAAGAGGAGGAGGCCGAATTTGGAAAAACTCAAAACATGAAAGTTGTAGATCTTGATGAGATCTACAAGTTTCATGTTGACCAAAGACGGAGATGAGGTCAAATATGATACATAAATACAAAGTTACATAAATATACATATGTAGTATACAAAATGACCCAAAAACCCAAGTTCCTCATACAAGCTCCAATTTCAATGAAATTAGTCTCATTTTGAAGGTCTTTTGATATGTAGTATTCTAAGAGTGAGTAGACCTAAGTAGGAGTTTGTATGCGGGCTTTATGTGTGTTTTAATGTACAAGGGTGCTCAGGGTATTTAGGCTCTTTTACAAGGGTGATTTGTGGCTTTCTTCCCTATATTCTTAAGGAGTATATACATATATTATAGAGAAGGAGTTATTTGATGAAGAGGTCTTTTACAGGTGATTTTTGGCTTCTTATTTAAATGCAGATGAGCTCCTAAAATGCATGAATTATGGATGCATGCATGAATGCTATTTATGCAAGATAAAGGGAAATATGCCTCTATTTTCTCGGGAACAAGGCTCTATTTTTGACTTTTGATGTGATGAATCACAGATTCATCAGCCAGCAAACAAAGCCGCATTCCTAGCAGTCCAGATGCACCACAGCCGAGCAATAGAAGATAAGATGTCGATTTTACTCCTTGCCCGAGAACGAACCAAACAGTCGCAGAAGGAAGCGTAGCCCGAAACGTCCAGCCAGGCCAGATCCGCCCAAATGGCACACGTCTTATCACAGTGGAAGAACAGGTGGTCAATAGTCTCAACGTCCAGGTTGCACAGACCACATATACGCGAAACCGAAGGAAAAAGAGCGGCACACCTGCTACGGGAAAGGAGACGCCCGCGGCGGAAGAGCCATAAGAAGATGCCAATCCGTTCAGGAACCCGGAGGCCCCAAAAGAATTGACAGTCCCGGATTAGCGAAACATCGACCACATCCAAAGGCGGAAGAAGGGCCCTGTAAGCGTCACGAACAGAGAAGGAGCCATTCCTCCAACATAGATGATCTCGCCCCATCAAAGGCGAGGGCGATGCCGCAAGGATCTCCAGAAGAGCCATAAACTCCAGGTAACGTTGATCGGACAAATTGGCCGTGAATCTCGGCCCCCAAGCAGACCCATCCCAGTAAGAAGCCACCCTTACATCAGGGTCGTCGGCCAGCGCGAAAAACCGAGGAAAAGCATCCTTAAGAGGCCCTCTACCGGTCCAATCATCACCCCAAAAACGAGTGAGGGAGCCATCGCCCAACTTGATGACAAAAAGAGCACGGTTACGGGCCATAACATTACTAATATCACGAGAGAATTGAGAGGAAGATGCCAAAAGACGGGCGTCCATAGCCAAATCCACACTCCGGTCGAGCCCAACAGCCAATCTTAGGAAGTTAAGCATCAAATTATCCTCCGGCCCGCATAGCCGAGAGACCCATTTAAGAAGAAAAGCCTCATTCACGATAGCCAATCTTCTCACCGCCAACCCCCCCTCCATCTTCGGCCGAGTCACATCGTCCCAAGCAACCAATGGAACGCCGCTGCGCATAGTCCCCTTCTTGCCCCACAGAAATTTCCTCAAGCAAGAATCCAGGCACCGACGAATCCCCTTAGGCATCCCTTTCACAGAAAGAAAATAGATAGGCAAAGAGGCGAGAACAGATTTGAGGAGAACCAGACGACCGCCCCGAGAGAGTATAGCGGCACGCCAGCCAGCCAAACGGGCAGCCACGCGATCCATCAATGGCTGCCAATCCCTTACGCGCGCCCTGCCAAGAGACAACGGAAGCCCAAGATAATCCAGAGGAAGAGCACTCACGGCACAGCGCAAAATCCTTGAACAGGCATCAACCTCCGCATCGGGAATAGAAAAGGGGACCATAGAGGACTTATTATAATTGATGATAAGCCCTGAGGCCTCGCTATAAAGCTCCAACGTGGTCGCCATTCCCGCAATATTCGACTCCTCGCCCTCAATGAAGCAAATAGTATCATCCGCGAACTGTAAAATCGGTATAGAGAAGTGACCAACCGAGCAACCACGAGATAAGCTAGCCGCAACCACGTTGTGAATCATTGTGGAAAGCAAATCCGCGGCCAAGACGAAGAGCAAAGGGGCAAGGGGGCACCCCTGCCGAATACCCCGGCGAGGCTGGAAGAAGCCCCCCGCCAAACGACCATTAAGCAATACCGACATAGAGGCCGAGGAAACACAACGACGTACCCAGGTGATCCAGGGCGGAGGGAAGCCCCGCTTCTTAAGGACAGACCATAAAAACCGCCAATCAAGAGAATCATAAGCTTTCGCGAAGTCGATTTTCCACATAATCCCACGAGTGCCGCTCTTGTGCCAGGCATGAATAATTTCTGATGCCACCACATAGCAGTCACCAATTTGTCTCCCCTTAATAAAAGCAGCCTGGGAGGGCGATATAAGCGAATCAAGCATCGGGGCCAATCGGCGAGCCAATACCTTTGCAATGATAAGGTAGATTGAATTTGTAATAGAAATTGGCCTGAATTCCTCAATCCGGGTGGCAGAAGCAGACTTGGGAATGAGAGCGATAATAGATTTGTTAAGCTTGTTGAAGCCGAAGTTGCCAGCACAAAATTCGAGAGCAACCTCCAGAACGTCCTGAGAGAGGATATCCCAAAATTCCTTATAGAACAACACAGGGAAGCCATCAGGCCCCGGGGATGCATCAGAGTTAAGAGACCAGACCGCCTCTTTCAATTCCTCCAAAGAGATCTGACGAGAAAGGATATCAGCGTCCGCCTGAGGGAGCACTGCTGCTCCCCTACCCGACCACCGCCAAAGGCGCGGCAGCTTGCGCCCATACCACTCCTTAAAGTAATCCGAAACAGCGGAACCCAGCTCCCGCTCCCCCTGAACCTGAGAACCATTGATGATTAGCGAAGAGATAGTATTTGAACGTCTGCGACCCGAGGCAACCCTGTGAAAGAACGCAGAATTCGCGTCACCCTCCTTTAGCCAACGCAAGCGAGATCGTTGGCGCCATTCAATCACACGTTTCCGGTCCTCCAGCTTGACCCTATCCAGAGCATTAGCGCGCGCAAGCAATTCGTCCCGATTCAGATCACGTTCGTTCTCAATACGGTCAAGCCGCAAAATCTCGCCCTCAGCCTCCACACGAGTGGCAATGCGGGCTAAGCGAGAGTCCTTAAAAGACGCCAGCAGCTTCCTGAGAGAGGAAATCTTAAATTCAAAGCGACGAGCGGCACTGCCAGAGGGCGATAGTTGAGACCAGTGATGTCGAACCATATCACGAAATCCCGATTCCAAGAGCCAAGCCCGCTTAAAGCGGAACATACAATGCGGACGGTTCTCCTCACCATTCGACCAGAAGATGGGATTATGGTCAGAAAAGGAACGCGGCCTTGAAGCAACAAAGCATAAAGGAAAGCAGTCCATCAAAGAATTATTCGCCAAAAAACGATCAATCCGCGACCGCGAGGAGCTATTCCGCCAAGTGAATGAAATGTCGTTAGGAACCATCGATTCGAGAGCCAAAACGTTAATGATATCCCAAAAATCCGAGGATCCCGGATCGAGGCCACCGCGGCCACGTGGGCGATCCTGAGCAAGCAAAGTAACATTAAAGTCCCCACCAATCAACCAAGGAACGTCACCAAAAGCAGCAGCATCCTCCCTCAAATCATCCCACAATTCACGACGAGCAATATGACAGGTAGGAGCGTAAACACAAGAGAAAGCCAAACAAATATTGGTCCGTCCGCATATTAACAGCACCGAGATGGAGTGGCGACCCAGACGAGAAGCAGAAAACGAAAAACGGGACGAGCGCCAGGCCAGAATGGCACCACCCCGAGCACCCAGAGCGTCCAACACGCGGAATTCGTCGAGCTGACCAGCCCCAAAAGAACGCCAAAGAGAGTCATCCATCGCCTGGAGCTTAGTTTCCTGAATGAAGGCAACATCACAAGACCATTCCACAATGCGCGACCCCAAAATGCGTCTACGGTCCGCATCACCCAAGCCACGAACGTTCCATGATACAATCTTCATTCAAACCAAAAATAGAATCCCCAAAAACGTCAGGCCCCAAAAAAACCAGAAAACGAGTGATGCAGTCAAGCCCCAGCATGAGGCCGGCCAACCACCGGCTCAAGACCCGACGCCTCAGCAACCGCGTCGCGCAGCGATTGGCAGGTAGAGACCACAACAGAACCGGATAAATAGGGGCGTCTCCTAGAATAGCTCCGGCCATAACGAGATGACGGAGACAGCCCAATCACCACTGAAGCCACAGGAGAAGGGGTGGACTCCTCGCCGAGATCCGAGATAAAGGGATTCAAATTGGTCGGAAAAAGGGGTTGGCCCATATCGTCCGGAAGGAAGACCACAGCATCCCCAACAGCCGACGTCTGGGAAGCAAAGTTGGAGCAGATAAGCAACGGCTGGGATACCGGAGAAGAAGGAGATATTGAATCATCCAAGATACCGGAGAATGGAACTGCACGAATAGGCCGAGGGCACATCACATTTGTAGCGGAGAAAATATGTTCCGACCCGAGAAGGAGATCCGTGCCCGAGAACGGATCCGATAGGGGTTGCTCCGAGGGGGCCCGCAGAGGGGACCAAATAGAATTAACCAGAGGGTCACAAGGAATAAACGATCTGACCTGTGGGGGGACCACATGCAATAAATCTGCCGGCATAGGGTTAGCGTCTGAGGAGAGAGATTCAATGTCAATGATAACAGCATCAGAATACAAAGGGACCTCTGGCATCTGAACCGCCGCCAAATCCTCGGAAAACCCCCCCGCGTGCGGGAAACCAAAAGCCTCGTCACCCACACGTGAGGGAAAGGCCATGCACGATGCCGCTTCGTGAGGAGCCCCAGAAGGAGACACGTGGCGATAGGGAGAAGAACCGTCGTTTGCATGCAGCACCGGAGACGCGGCGGCACTTACCCGTCGAGCGACCGTCGGAGAAGGCTCCACCGACGTCACCGGCGACGGAAGAAAAGATAGTTCCAGGGAGAAGGTCCAGCGTCCCAAAGATATTTTATCAAAACGGGTCTTCCCCGCCAAATCAGCAAAAAACGCTGCCGGAGCTTCCACCAGCACGCGGCAATACCGCCAATCAGCACCAGGAGCTAGACCATCATCGAGGATCTGGAGGACTTGGCCCCAGCTGGAGAGCGCCTTCGAAAGAGCATGAACCGTTCGAGACAGGAAAGGCACCCCCCTCACCACAGCCACCCGAACCTCCGGCGAAAAAACGCCCCCGTCAGAGACCCGCAGCCCACGCCACCGGATATCAGCGACGTCATGGCAATGGATGAGTCTCTCCCGTTGTTCCGGGGAGAGACCCCTTACACAGCAGCGCATCTCATCGAGGGAGAGGAAGTCCCCTCCAAAGCCATCACCCAGGAAGCCCAGAGTAGCATCACGAACAGCATCCCAATCAGCAGTACGATTCCGGAGCACCCCCACAAGCACCGAAGCGGCGGAGGGCGGGCTCAAACGGGAGGACGAGCCTTCTACCCCCGCCTCCAAGATAACCACAGAAGGAACAGCCCCCCCCGAAGGGAGCGAAGGAGCCGTCGGCA